>OY829480.1:12276331-12876331 GCA_963691745.1 Ditula angustiorana
GACACAGATCCTGATTACTCAGTAAGGAGTAAAAACTGATGTGTCTGATGTCACTCGGAGGTGCAAGCTTGCGTAGGATGGTTTCAGTGATATTCGTTTGCCTTTCGCTCTGGCTGGATGATTTCATTAGATAGGTTTGTCTTAAACATTCTTGGCCGCTCACACGCTTGCTCATTTAAATACCTGCCCCCACCCACCGTAGACTGTAACCCCGCGGACGTCTCGTCAATTAAAAGGTCGATTTACAGATTCGTACCTACTTTTGCATCAGTGAATATATTGTTACATGTAATGGGCCAGTTGTTTGCATTACTTGCTATTGCTCGCGGTGAGTACAGAATAAAGCAGGTCCTTCCCCGATGATTGAACTGTTCTCCTCTATTATTTCTTAAACATTCCATCTTCTCCTTTTAATTGGACATGTTAAATTATTATCTTTTTCGCTGTATGTTTCATAACCCTGGTCGCCCGAATTCTTCAGTGACAGGACGTAACGGGGCCTCTTGTAGTAAATATTCTGTGATCTGGTTTCGCAACCAATGACTAATAGATTCATGTTTGTAGTAAGTTACGAAGCAACTATACCCTCGTGTATGTATCTACTTTCGTGGGATTGTTTGTGGTGTAAGAGTGGTAGTATTTTTGACTAAGCGAAAGGAGGTACTTATAAGCAGTTAGTTAAAGTAACAGTAGACTATCAATCAAACAGTTCACGGATTCCCCCTATACGAAGTTACTTAGAAGTGCTGACTGGCCTGAAGGGGCACATATAAAGACCTAATAATTTTCGGATTATTTACTTCAATACTGAGTTTCATAAAGGTATTTGCATATAATACTTTCAGGAGTTTGATATTATAAAACAGTGTTCGTGTTTGTACGACGAAGCTGCATTTAAAAATGATGTCAGTCAATTGTGAATAAGATGATCCATAAAGCTGATTCATTCGGGATTTTTTTTATTAAATACGTTACAAAAACAACGATCTCAATGTCGAACCGTACGGATGTATTAGCTTCAAGCAATGTAAGGACGGAAGATTTATTCTCAAAAGCAACTTCGAATCACAGCGGTATATACTCCTTTCATCGTAAATTAGGAAAGTTTCCATTATTAAAACTAAGATTTCTTCTGTTACAGTCGAGATCTACCTATCGCCCGTGGAGACTCATTGCAGCAATGTGGACTACTTCATCCCCGACGAGAACAACGAGACCAAGGGACTCTCGGACGATGCGATGAACAGGTATAGCTTACTCACTATAACCGGACCGCATCATACGACCTGGTAGCCTAGTGGTTAGCGACCCTGACAATGAGACTAGAGGTTCCGGGTTCGTTTCCCGGAAGGGGCAAATGTTTGTATGACGAATTTGAATGTTTGAGCCCGAGTCTTGGATGTTATATGTATTTAAGTAGGAGTATCCGTTGTCTAGTACCCATACTACAAGCTTTGCTTGGTTTGGGATAAGGTCATTTGGTGTAATTGTCCCGAGATATTTATCCAATAATTTTATAACTGCTTTTCATGAGATACATGAGTTGTGCAATGAATATGCAGGTAAATCTGTCCATCATTCTTTGTAAAGCTTTGAAAACCAAAAATTGAAATCACATGAATCATACAACCGTCTATGTGTTGCTGTAAGCAAACTTCGACATTTCCGAATCCTAAGCTACCCAACAGGAGGACCTACTCACGTTCATCTTCTTAAATAAATCGGCTGGAGAATTATAATATGCCCCGATACTTAAAACGTGGTCATAACTGTTACTAACATAGACCAAGTGAATATTAGCTATGCAAAGCACAGTGAAGGCATTCCACGGCCCATGTCAGTTGTAATTGCCGCCCAGAGGCCTAACGGTACCGCTTGTTCCATCTGCATTGCCATTAATCAGTTCCGTAGAAACTCTAGTAATGGCGTTGAACTAAAGATTTCGCGACACTAAATGACATTCGCGATGGGTTCATTATTCTCTAGGTAAATATCTAATTTGCTGCTAAATCTCTTATAGACTAGGTTTTATAATATACCGTTAGATCAAATTTAGGTAAGTAATGTCAGAAATTGTACTGAATTATTGGAATTTAGGCTGACGGTATTACAGACTTTTGTTTAGGCTGGGATTTGTAACTGTGTGGTTAAAATTAAAAGATAACTAGACAACTTAGAATCGAATCAACACGGATATTTCGTACTAAAGTTCGAATTACCTAGTAGAAGGCAAATATGAGTCGATGCACATATACGTAAAGTATGAACTCATATTAGCATTACATCCGGTTCCGAATATCGGGTGTAGTAATACATTTTACAAAGAAGATGAACTCATGCGTTACCTATCTGAATCTAATGGTAGCGTCATCTATATCGACTGATGGCGGGCTCCTACTTCCTATATTTAGAACTGACGGCGGATTCATATTTTCAAAGTGGACCCTTTTACCTACTAACGGTTAAATTTTGATTATTTTATATGGGAATTAACGGCTCTGGAGATAGGTAAACGCAACATTACTCTATTCTCCATTATATTCCGTTAATATATCGTCACTAAACATCGACATACCCCAAAGAATCTATTCACTGATTTGGAGGTGGGCGGAGCACGTTTCCAAAGAACCGATAACCTTTGGGAAGAAAGGAGAGTGGCGAGCGCGCAACGGAAAGCAGGGCGTTAGAAAACAATAAAATACGCGCAGTTACTACTACATGAGCAACGAATGCAGTGAAATCCTTGCGATGATATTTTTATCCTTGGGCTATTGTTTTCGCATAATGGTCTAGTATCATATTTTATTATTGCGCTAATGAGCTATTTATAAACATAACGCAGGGACTTAATTCCCTCTCTTTTAGAAAACACTAAATAACATTTTAATAATACTATTCGTAACATTCCAGGCTGCACATGGCGCGTTCCACTGTGGCCCTGTTTATCGTAGCGTTCTTCTCTCTGTTCGTGGCATTCTGGACCGGCGTCGTGGGCTGCTGGAAACGCAGCCCCGGAAACATCACTGCGACCGCCATTCTGATGCTGGTAACTTGTAAGTATTAACAAAATAATGACATTTCACTCTCTTAACATCCGCTTCCCACTAACCGCTAATAGGTGGAAACTTGGTCGTACCAACAATCTTCTCACCTTTGGCTTGTTATTATTAGGTTTTCTGTTTGTATTCAAATAACGCCGAGCACGCAATGTATAATTTTTCTAAAATCTTATTAGAAGTAAGTGGATATCGCATTTCCACAGTGTTTGCGATCTCTAGACTAAGAATGTCTAAGCTTTATCTAAATCATACTGAAAGTGTGTGTCTGCATAACTCAAACCATCAATTCAAGGAATGTAATAAGTATGAAAAAGAAAGTCAATACCCTCTTAAATTTTTAGGCGCCCGCGTGTGAACCGAGGGGTTGCAAGACGTTATGGCCATAAAGTGAAATTATTAATTGGTGCGAATTTAGTTGAAGGAAATCGTCATCATCCGCTTTACATCGATATACTTTGTAGAAACCTTGTTAGTAGATAATGTTGATATGAACAGCTGAGTAATTAGAAATTAAGCCTCAATTAATAGCTTTGGTGTACCAGATATATTAATAGGAAATGAAACTTGTGCTGTTTCCTTTAGACTGGGAACTTTCCTCGATTACTTTTAATTGGAACAGGTCACTTCAAACAACATATCGATTTAGTATTTATCAATAACTGTAGTAGTTAGGTGGAGACAGTTGGAACTTGAAAAAGAAGTCAGGGATCTCTGTCCATCTGTGGGAAACGAAATAACAATAAGTTCCAGCAAAGCTTAGATGTAGCAAATTTAGAAGAAAAAATAAACGTCGGAATAATTGCATAGTTGCTGAAATCACAAATAGAAAGCTAACTTCACAGACGTTAGTTAATTTCTTTTAATCGAAACCGTAATAGCAATTAAGTATGCCTGGTGGTTAGATGTTGGTCCTGGGCAAGGCACCATTTGCAACTATAAATTGTAATCGCATTTCTTCCAGTGCTGTAACTGTCACTTTCAGTTGTTGTTTACGGTGTTTACCAGGTGTTTGCAGTCCATAGCCTTAGCTTCGTAAAACAACGAACAGTGCACCGAAATTAACGTTTTTTTTGCAGTTATTATTTTGTACTAATATGGTTTTGTGTATCGTTTCAGGTTTGTTAGCAGCTGGAGCGATGGCGTTATGGCATGGCGTCGAATTCTACGAAAAGGAGAAGGTAGTCGGCGAGGAGTATTATCAGCAGTGGCCCAATGTAAGTTGTCCTTTATTGTGACAAGAATACCTAATTATTAAGTAGACTATAGTAGATTCAGACATGTAAAGAGCCTATATGGCCTAATTGCAAAATAAAATTTTCATTTTCATTGAAGCAATTCCTAAATAAAATTAAGGTAGGTAATAGTAATTTTTGGTCTTGAATTCTTTTCATGACTTGTCTATTTAATTGGATTTTGAAGTAATTCAGTTCTTTTTCTGCATCAAAGATATGAACCATTGAATAATATATAAATTTTAGTGGAGCAATTGTCGCTCTCTGAAAAGGGTGGCGATAGAATTATTAGCTAAAGGTACATGTATGATTTTGGCATTGTGCAATGACTGAATGCATATTCGTGTGCATACTAACAATATTACAAATATAGATGTAGACAGATGTGTCCTAGAGGAAGGAATACATTATCTACCTACAGTTAAAGCAATAGAGTCAGTGCAGAAAGAAAAACATGAAAGTATTTAAGGGAGCAGCATAGTTTTCTTGCTAATAGTAATAACTCTTTCTTTAGAAGGTTCTACTTTGAATCCAGTATAGAAGGGTATTTATCAATGCTTGACAAGAACAATTAAGATAATATAAAATAAAGCAGTATCAAAATCGATACTTGTAGAAGTAAAGTAAAAAGTAAAACTCTTACTCCTTATACGGATAACATTGTGGGTTTTAATCTATTTCTAGAGAAATTAGGGTTCGTTGTAAGCTCATATTATATAACTTTAAAAACACTACCGACCCGTAACAGGTGCTAAAAGACAACTCCTCGATCTGGTACGACTGGTCGTACATCCTGGCGTGGCTGTCGGTCGGCGTTTCCTTCAGCAGCTCCATTCTTTTCTTCTCGGCCGCCATTTGCCTGAGCAAGGAGAAACAGCGAGAACAGCAAAATAACGTGCAGTACATTATGCCAGGTCAGCCGCCATCTTGTGTCGGCCATCTTGACGGATACTAACGCTTAGCGGTTACGGAATTTCTTTTTCAGGTTTTTAGGGCTGTAGGAGTCGTATTATGTATTTATCTATTTCCCTCCTCCCATGTACAAAATATGGACCATTATTTATATTATTTATCTATTTTAAACATCAACGGACAAATTATAAAACCAACGTTGAGATGACACTTTGTCGTCTAGTTTGTGTAAGTATGTGATACTAACAATATGCTTTTCTCTTTCTTTTCATGTATCTATGAAACTTGGCTACTGCGTATAACGGACGGAAACGACCAATCCATTAATGCATTATCAATAATTGCGCTATTTCTTAATATCTGGTTTACGCCAAACGCAATACTAACACGCTTACGAAACGATCGGGGTTAACATTCGCTGTTGTATATACTCGACATAACAATCACTAAAATTCTTCCAACTCTTCAATGTGTATATAACTAAACAATCTACAACGGAACAATTAAAATGAACCTAAATTTTTAATCGGCCGATTTTACACATAACATAACAAACCTTACACCCATAAAACAACAAAACTTTAAACACATACGCATCTCTACCTACAAAAACTACACCACCCACAAACAAACTACAATTGCTTTATCTTCCGTAACAAACACACTTGACTACAAAAAAACTGCCAACCGACACTTGTTACTTCACACCGCTAAACCAGATATTGCGAGATAACGCGCGCGTGTGGTACGACTGGTCGTACATGGTGGCGTGGTGCGGCGTCGGGCTCTCGCTGCTGTCGGCCATTTTGTTCTCCTCGGCCGCCATTTGCTTGCGCGGCGAGCGCGAGCGGGAAGAGGCGCTTAACATGCAGTATCTCATGCCGGGTAACGCTTCTCATTTAGGTTCATCATTCTCCTAGCGCTTTTTCCCATTTCTTAGTTAAGGGTACGCTTTGACCATGATCCCAGATTTGACAGGTTAGGTTACGGCCATCTTGCCTCCCTAATCCCTGTTATATGGAAACCGAACCGACAGAATCATGTATGTAATGAATTGACCATGATTCTGGCGGTTCTGTAAGTTTCCTCACGATGTTTTCCCTTACCGTAAGAGCATTGGTCACGACAGTTCTTAGGTAATGTACATTAGTTAGAAAAACTCATTGGTGGGTTTTGTATTGCCCTTAGCCGACATGCAGACTGGTATGCTCATGGTATGCTTTGTTTGCACAACAGCTTCTGTGGTTTGCATACCTTTTAGCTCGCTAAAGACCGACACCGTGCGAACCTTATTCATAATAGTTATTTTCACAAAAGACATTCATACAAACACGAACACATCGAAATTCTGTTGTAAATATTAATTTCAAATGGGGTGCAAAAATGTTGCTCCGGTTATGGATGGTGGAGATTGTTTTTTGTACAATTTACAATATTATACATTTAATTACCTTACTTGCCGATTGGATTCTAAAAGGATTAAAATATAACAGATGCTAGATCACTCTATATGTATAATACACTCAAGAAATATTTATTTTGCTCATAAAATGTATCCATCATCTCATTTAACTTAAGTACTAAATAGAACCTACCTCTTTTCAGTGTACCCACAAAAGCAGCAGTACGCGTACGCGGGCTACCCGCCGCCGCAGGCCTACCCCGGGCCGTATTACCACGGCTCGCAGTACGGGCCCTACAACTACTGAGCACGCGACCAGATGAGGGAACTAGTGGCGGCGCACTTCGCCAACGCCCCCGCCCCGCAGGCGCCCGCGCGCAACCCCCAAGACTCCGTAACATCGCTAGAAACGTACAACTCCCACCGGAAAATCAAAAGACCCAAGCTCGGCGACCGGAGGGTCTACCGGCCCGTCCGCCGGCACACGCTTTCCCGAATAGACGAAACCCCTCCGCAAACTCTCCGACCCCGGTCTCAGAGCATGCAGCATTCCACCGACATGCAACACTCCACCGATTTCTCGTCCACGCGGCCGATTTTAAGATCCCGATCGAACATCTCGGCGGATACGAGCAGAAGCGTACCCGTTTGCAATCAGAGCCACGAGATCGAGAATCAGAACGAGTGCCCCAGCCCGCAGTATGCGGAGCCGAAAAACTACGACTCGGCGTCGTCGTACGACCGGCCGGTGTCCATGAGCGACCTGCCGATCATGGTGCCCGTGGACCCGGCGACGGGTGCCTACATCCCGTACCCGGAGTACTCTTACTACAACGACGACGGCCGGGCGGCCCGGCACTGGTGGAAGCAGCGCAAGAGGGCGAGGAAAGCGTCTGCGAAACATAGCAATTTGTATTTAGCGTTCATGTACTGACGCGCGGGTGTTTCGGAATTAAACCAACAAGAAGCAATGGTTACGAGTTTCGACGAATGCCGTCACAGTGTATGACGACACCACCCATGGTTTTTCGATATGAAGTCTCTTGCTGTTCTAGAAGCATTCATGCATTGTCTTAGTCCAATGGGTGGCCCGAATCTGGTTGACAAGTGATAAATCTGTTACTATTGGCACAATTTATTTTGGCCGATGCACGAGTTTGAACCGGGCTGGTAGCTTCCGTACGGGACTTTTGTCGATGTTCATAGAATTTATTATAAGATCTATTTTAAACGACTGACATTTTCGTCTGTGAATGTCGACTCACGATCCCGGACGGGAGTGCCCGACGTAGTTAATTCTCCATAGGTTCAGTTCAATAATTGTAAACTCATGCCCGGCCTCTGAGCACGGCTTTTCGAAACTCCGACACCGCTGGTCTCTTAAAACTGCGATGTGATGTTACTTCGAACAAACGTCTCTGTTACGAATTTAGTAATAACAATATTTTACAAGGTGTACTTATCCGAACGCTAGTTGTAAGATGTGTCCGCACTCCGCCATAAGTGTGTCGCGATACAAACAAATGTAGAGATAAGATCTGTCGTAAGCTGATTCGGAATTTGTTTAATAAATAATAATACAAAGAACAAATTCTATAAAATGTTGGAATATTGTGCCTTATGACGTGAATGCTCATTTAAATATTGAAAATTAGGAATAAACATATCTTGTAACTGGTAGTAGATAATTTTGTAGTTCATTATACTTTACATTTTGTATCAAAGGCAACACAAGGTAATTCAGAGTTATTCATAAAACATTTAAATGAATTGTATTTCCTTTCGTTTATTAGCGTAGGTTTTTGAATGATAGCGTACCATTTGGTACGTAAGTGCGAGTGTAATTGTGACTGAGGATTAAGATCCGTCCCGTACGAGATATACGTAAGTCTTACATCTCAACATTTCTGGTAATTTTACTGTATTTAATAACTTTAGTCGAAATAGCGAGTTACTGGACCAACTAGTTCGCAACTTTTGTAAATTAATTTAGGTTAATCCGTTTATAAGAATAGAGATTCTAGAATTATTTTACATTTGATATTGTATTTAAAATTTGCAAATTAAATTTTTAATGAGATGTCATGTGTTTCATTTATCTTCAAATAAATAAAACGAAGCTTGTTTTTAAAAAAATATATATTTAAAACTTTGTACAAAAATATTAAATTTATGGCGATACCAGACAATTTTACTGGACAGGATAAATATGATTTTATTATCACATTCACGAATATCACTTAACTATAATTGAAATATGACATCACCACAAAAACGCTAAGACCATGGAATGTAAGAAACAGTGACAAACACGCACAAAACACAAGAAAAAGTGCAATTAAATATTAAAAAAAAAAAACATTTTTTATCTACTGAACCGCAATAGTTCACTGTGCCGTATTAGGTAGATAAATACCAAACGGCGTTCAACTGAAAAGTACACGCAAATAACAATCTTGGCGATTTTGCTCATGGTATGAAATATCATGTTTAAGTATTCAGCCAATTTAAAATTATTTGGATTCACAAAGGCTATATTATAATACCTTCAACGTTGACGACCCTAAATTATATAGCGGTATCAATAATAACTCCAGGATTGGTCAAAGCTTGCTTCCTTTCCTGCACGGCGGTCACCAGTTTCCTGTAGGGGCCCAGCGGGAGCCCTAATGACTTCATGTCGCTCTCGGTGAGAAGCATCAGGGCGTCCAAGTCGATCTGTTCGTCCTTAAACTTTTGGATGTATTGCGCAAGTCCCCAGGCAGTGAGGAACCGTTCCAGGGAGGCGTAACCGGACTCGTCGGCCTCTCCTTCTTCATCCGAAGTTATCGTTGAGCTCTCTGGAATAGACACATTTGGGATTCAGTCTCTTTCGTTAACTACTCTCCGTCTACTATAAGTTTTCTATTATCGCCCGCTGCGCCTCCTGACATCCCCTCAAGCGACTCTCGTACAAGCATTCGCGGTTTGTACTAAGACAGGGGCGTTCCTTGAGGCGCGGCGGAAGGTAACGTCGTAGCGGACCGGTAATATATTCTAGTTTAGGTCTTTGAAGATAAACGCACCGAACCGTGTTTGTGACTCGGAAAAACAAGCTGAATTTTTGGATCCATGGTGTCAGATTGACTATCAACAGATAGAAATGATTGACTAGCTTCTTTATAATAAAGTGGATTCGTCTGTTAACCCTATTTAAAATAGTGTCCATGTGGTGGGAGTAAAGAAAGAATACTTAATCAACTTTGCAATTTTGTGAAAAAATCATCTCTATAGTTAGTTTCATTTCTATTTTCCTTTTTTTCTTATAGGTAGTTCTTTATACATATAGGTAGGTACACACATGATAGTTGTACTTACCTCCTACATAGTATGCGCCTATACGAAATATCCTCACCACGTCTGTCACTCACAAGCTTCAAACTGACTGCTTTAGTCACTCGTTGCATATTCGCACTATTTCGGAAACTGAAGATGGCCGAGGCGCAGATCTTTAGTCGGAATACGTGACGTACCAGACTGCGCCGAGGTCCACTCCTGCGGCTGGTAGGCGTGGCGCGCGGCCAGCGAGCCAGCGGAGCCGATGGACATGTCCTCGCCGGGCGCGCCGCCCGCCGGCATCGCGCTCAGCGTCGCTGTTATAGACCGTCTGTAACAACAAAGATTTCACCTTTATTCAAAAAAAAAACTTTGCTTGGCAGTATAACGGAATTGCACCCTACTTGGCAGTGAGGTCCGTCTTTTCTGGTGCAAGATTCTCAAAACTTTAGTAAGAAAACAAGCGGGGCGTAGACTAGACATGGTCAGGCATGGCGCACTTCGCGACCGTTTGGCCCGCGTGGCCCCCGTAATTAAATTGACTCGCGTGCAAATGAATAAGAGTTACGCAATAAACAGAAAGGCATACAGTAGCAGTTACAGTAGGACGCTCCTAATACCTGAACGCCATTTTTGTTCGAAGAGACTTCTGTACTTATAGTATGATTTACTGTGTGTTACCTAAACGCCACGCTCCCGAAGCCCGGGCGGTCGAAGATGCTGGCCGGCTCCTGCAGCAGCACCTCCTGCCCGATGCCGCTGTCCTCGCCCTGTGCCGCAGTGAAGTCGGGCTGGCTCGCTGACCTGCTCACAGAGAAACCCGAATAATGTACTTCGCATATTACATAAATTGTTGTTGATCAGAATTAAAAATAGTTTATGTCAAAAGAAGACGTAAAAAATAAATTTTATAAAAGCAGAGTTACTACAAAAATGAAGAAAAGAGTTCTCTTCGTTACACAATACGTGCATTAGAATCCAGATGAATAATGTGTTTACATTTTTCATCTGTTTTTATTATGAAAGCAATGATTTTTAAGGTGAAAGTACTGAAATAAACGCGACATAGTGCTCCATATTACAACAGTCATTTTATTAGTGCTGTATAAAGCGCGGTGGACCGTTTTCGGCAAACTTACCGGCCGGGCTTTGCCACACTACTCGTGTTATTCCAAAAAAATAATAATCATACAAAATACCAAAGACACGCTTTTTCTTCTTTTAAAGGCATAGGTATACCGTATTATGGTATTTATTATATGGCGAAACAAGTTTTAACGTTTTGTTCATCAAAGTACCTAGTGTGATAGCAAAGTCACAAGCGCCCGGATTTCAATAGTGCCGAACGGCACCAATTGCCGCATGTTAACTTAGCATACGGGACTTTTTTTGGGGTTTCTATATGATTACAACCTTGTATTATAACAAGTCACTGCGTATTTACCTGGTGAGCGCGGCCCGTTCCTTGGTCTCGAACACCTGCGCCAGCTGCCCGCGCTGCTGCGGGCCGGCGCCGAACGTGCCGACGTACATCACCTCCGAGTCGCGCCGCACGCCGCTCAGTGACGTCACCGAGCGCCGCCCCGTCGTCTCCACCTCTCCCACCTGCGGTCAAACTCTAACTCAAAGCCGGATCCAGCCTCCGAGTTGGAGGGGAATAGGGTGACCAACCGTGACTGCTCATTTTACAGGACATACGATCTAAAATTAAAGGATTCATGGAAAAATACGGGACCAAGTTATTTTTGGTATGATTTAGTCCTGTATTTTAATTTTAGTCAAAATGATAGCTGAAAAGCGGGATATCCTGTAAAATACAGGACAGTTGGCCACCCGAGGGGAGGGGGGTCAAAGAGGTAAGGATCCCTCCCTGGGCTGGGTCTAGGTCGTATATCCATGCTTTTAGTTCGTCATCGAAGCCTCAAATGGAAGGGAGATCGTTTTTTGTTTCCGAGGCAGGCATAGAGGTAAGTCTAAAAATAGTTTTTGAAAATAGACTAAAAGGAGATAGATATATTATGGTGCGGTGCTAAGTACTTAGTAAGTTTTTGTTTGTCATAATAATATTAAAAACGGATCAGTGAAATCAGTAAGATTTAAATAAGGATTTTCTGTTATCTACAGTATATCTTGCTTATTGTATTAGTGTTTTACTAAGAATTACGAAATTATCTCAACTTGATAAGTCCTCTACAATACTTTATGTTCGTATCTGAGAGTATAAGTCCTGTTCCAAATACATAGCGCGATTTAATACAAAGAGAAACTGTTAGGTCAAGTATCGAGCACATAGAAAACACCTGACAGCGCAGTCACCATCAATACAAAAAGGTCATGCTTCTATATAGAATTAGTTCTATTTTTAATCACCACAAATTTTCTGTGTTTACCAAATGTATATTGTTATCGATACCTAGTAAATGCTACCTCACCAATCTTAATACTGGTTCTTAATCTAGTGAATCGAAATTATTGCGAAGGAGGGGTAAATACAAAAAGATCTCATTGGGTATCCGACCCCCAGTAGATAAGATGAGATAAACAGATGAACAGTGGGGGGATTTTTGACTTTCGAACGTTCGACACTTGCCAGCCAATCAATGCCGGCTAAAAATTACGCTCGCGTATTTGATAAGCCCGCGGCTGGCGAATGTCAAGCGCTCAAAAGTGAAAATTAACTCGCTGGACTGGTTGGTAAATCGGCAAAATACTCTGTGTGCGTACCTTGAAATCGTCACTGGGCCCGTTTCGACCCACAGTGCCGTTCTTCATCTTGCTAGCGAGAGCCTTCTTGTAGACGGCGCCTCGCCCGCGTGCGCCTGAGTTGACTGTCCCCACCAGCGCGCTATACGTGGGCCGGGGCTGCTCGTCCGCTAGCAGGTTACCTGAAGAAACATTAATGTCGCGTTCCTATATTCAACTGGCGGTTCGTTTTGACTACCAGTCGATAAAGTTTGACATATTTTCTGTGGGACATCTGTCAAAGTATAACGACTGGTAATAGGAACGCAGCATATGAGGTAACCATCACATGCCAATCAATAAATTATTAGCCGTGTCGCAACTAGCCTCTAAATGCGCCTGTCTAAACTACTAACTACGATGCGTGACCCATAACTTGGTCACGCATCATCGCTGGCACTGCCTTAGTTGTGACATAGATCGTCAGCTACATTGAACAGGCTTCCATCCCTTTCGCTGATGCTGATGTTTTACGTCCGCGACTAAAGTTAGCAAACTAGGGTTGTGGTATGTATGTAATACTTACCCTGGCTAGTTGACCTTGTCATCTTCTGCTTGAGCGCCATGAGGACCGTGCTTGGTCTATGCGGCATAGTCGACACATCCTCATTGTAACCCTGATCCCATTCCTTAGCCAGCTTCTTCAGTTCTTTCTCAGCGAGGATCTCTGCTTTGCTCTGCCGCTTCTGGTACTGTTTGTGGGATTTCTCGTGGTCCTTTTTGGCCTTTTCCTTTTGTGACTTGGCTTTTTTCCTGAAAAGTAGCATGAGAAACTTGATCGAGCGGGTTATACGTTCTCCTGGCTATGTTTATTGTTTTACTAATTATCATAATTTGATCAAACATTTTCAATCAAGATCGACCAATATGGAAATATTCCCCAGGTTTCTATAGTATAATTATCTGTATAAGAGTTACATCTTTGTCTTTACATAGGTCCTGTCTGTCCCCATATCTTCGACCGCTAATTCCTTCACAACACACGCAACAGATTTTAATACGTGCTTCACTGTCATCTAGATAATTTTTACGAAAGGTTTATTTGAAAATACATTCTAATTAAGTTTTTTTTAGTAAAATGCACCCGTGCGAAGCTGGGTCGGGTCGCTAGTAAATAATAAATAAATGATTGTTTCGAAATTTTGCTCTCACTCAGCATAACTCTGCAGAATATCCCAAGCACGGTCAAGTACCACGACGCTGGTCCTCCGTGGGCACAACAATAAAATACTTATAAGTATGTAAATATATGACACTGGTGGAGTTAGCCTTACAAATAACTGGTTTACATATTCATATACATTCAGAGTAGCACTTACTTATCATTATTTTCAAGCTTAGCGGTCGCCTGATCTAAGAATCTTAATATATCGTCTCGCCCATTGATAGCGGCGAGCTCCTGTGCAGTATGCCCGTCAACATCCATGGCATAGACGTTGGCTCCGAAGTTGACGAGGAAGGTCACGCATTCCTTGTGTCCTCGGGCGGAGGCGAGGTGGAGGGCTGTGTTGCCAAAGTAGTCGGCTTTGTCTGGTTCGCCACTGAAAATAAAAATACAACTCAAATAAAACTCATCCCAGTGTACGTCCTTGTGGTACAGCCCTACTGTTTCCATGGTGGAATGCAATACAAGAATGCCTACTTATACACACCTACTCTTCATCGTAGGTATCTTCGTTATCTAGAAAGGAGGATGCCTTGTTCTTGAACATATTTATTAGGGTAAAATGTCGATGAAGCAATAAGAAATTTCAATGCTTGTTTCTGTAAATGTCTTGACTGTTTGTGTAAATCTAACCTTGCCATGTAACTAATATGTACTTTCCCCCTTACGAAATCTTATTTAGCTAAGTGAATATGAAAGAATGTTCTAATATATTAAAGTAGGTAGGTACCTATGATGAATATCTACGAGTAAGTAAGGGTGTAATAAAAAATATGTAAAGCATCTTAAAATAAGTAAACAACCGGTCAGTCAACAGTTTTTAAGAGAAAGTTTACCGTAGCAATATTTAATATCACTTTGTATTACGGTTAATTTCTTGCCATTAAAGTATAAACGACATGAAATTTCAACTACTTATTAAGCAGGAAGTATTTATTGATTAAAGCATTTATTCATTTAAAGCTGGTAATGGTGTTGTTCTAAGATCGTTTTTCGAGTTTCGGCAAGACCTACGCCAACCTATCTTTACATCCAATATTTCCCAAGATGAAGGCGCTTCCTCGAGCTTCCGACCACAAAACCTTCGATCCTAATAATTGATGTAGTTTTGTTCTACGGCTTTCGGGTACATTTGGAATTAGTAGGTATTAGCTAAATATCCTGTCATCATCATCCTTGTATGGCAGAAGCACTTCATAAATCACCAGCAGACCTTTTAGGATTACATTAAGTAGCTATTTGCTTTGATTAACGTGAAGTATTTGTTTCAATTTTAGACCAAAGCAATTTTATCGAAGTCTGCTCGGAACGCCTTAGTTCTTATCAAGTGCAATAAAATATCGAGATAGGTTAGTGACGCGTTTACTGCAGCACTTCATGCCGGGACGTCACGTAAAGTTTAGTCATAGTTTTACTACGTTGTATAAAGTTCATTGTATGTGTTTATGAAATATTATTGCCATAAAATTGTACCAAATACATTATGTAAACATTATTAATTACAGTTAAAAATAACAAGTCAACAAGCTAACATACATACTCGTGAAAAGCATTCTGGTCCCATTGACAGTGTGTGAATAAAAAAATATGACGGACAGAAGGACGAGGTTATAATTCTGTATTATTTCTTGAAGCATGAAACCCAAAAGTAAGCTATTTGGAAGGACTATCACGGATCAATAACAAAAGACAACTTTGAATTCTGCCCACCGCGCTCAAAAAGCTTGAAACAAACAAAACTGCGTTAAAATCCACTTGGGTGGGCTACGATGACATAAACAAGCATCTATAAACACGCACATATAGCCATCAGAATTATAACACCCCTCTTTATTTGTTGGGGTTTCAAAACGGATATCATCAGCTTTCCGGTTACCACCAGTTTCTTGTGACAAGAAGCGTGCGTAACTTTGCTAAGTTGCTTATCTACGAGTACTCAGGTTTCTGTGAAATATTTATATCTACATAAAGAGGTAAACTTTGTTTTTCGTTTGTAGGGGGGTAATCTCTAGAACTACTAAACTGATTCCTGAAATTCTTGCACCAATAGAAAGCTACACTATCCCTGTGGCACTGATATGACCTGTCCAGGTTTAATTAATCTCTCCTTGCGTCTCTGTCACTATAGTGTCATAAGAAAGAGACATCCATAGGGATAAACTCAGATAAACTAAACTTGGCCGGTCATGTTAGGATCCCTGACGGACATAGGCTGCTAAATACACGTGAACGAAATCATGGGCGTTCGCTAGTTATAAGTATTTTTACGTCAAAGAGGCAATAATACTATTTTAACAATTTCAGACCAACCTAACTGGCATGATACGATACGCTTCGCGACTTACCCAACGGTTGTTTTGTCGCTGCTTAGTCTCCTAAACAATCATTAGCGTGATCATTCTGTGATAGCTTAGATCTAAGATTAACGCATACTGATCCATATCGCAGACATTTTAATAACATTATAGTGAATTTCGAGGTTGCCATATCAGTTTATCACTAATTATGTGGTAATAATTAATAGCTAACAATCTAAATGCATATCTTAGGAATCTATAAAATCTAATTCCGGAACATGTTAGGTATTAGTAAAACATGCACAAGAAGTGAAAATATAAAGTAAATCGTCGCATTTAGCTGTTCAATGTTAAACGGGGTTTATTTTAAGCATTGACTAAAAATTTAAACTTCGAGTAGGTCGTATTTTAGCATTTTTTCGATAAACACGTAGTTCTCTGCTTTTACATGAAAAATAAAATGAACAATGGTGTTAACTGGTGGTGGATGGCTAATAAGTAGTAGAGTATCTATATACGAGTATGTATAATACATGTAGGTGAAATCTGAAATAGAATCCTAGATCAAAGTAAGGGTCTACAGATGATGATCTGGTGAATGTTATGGTTAGTTCAAAAGCAATATCATGTGGTTTGAAGACTTATGGCCCGATGACTTCAGGCATCTTCAGGTAGATAATGTCATCTGAAAATCCCAACTTTTGATCTCGGATTTAATTTCTGAGTATGTATTTTAATTAAGTGTTATGAGATAGTTTTATGGAAATGTATTTTTTTTATAACTGATTGATTTGACTTTGATTTTATAGTTGGTTCCATTGAAGCAACATACTAACCCCCTCCCGCACAGCAGGCGCAAGGCTTCGACGTGGCCTTCGAATGCGGCCCACAGCGTCGGCGTCATCCCGGACTCGTCCTTGTTGTTGCATTCCTTCCGAGTGGCCTCGCGCAGCACTTCTAGCAAGCCGTCTTTGGCTGCTCTAGAATTAGAAAATATTACTTCAAAATACAGTTATTTTAATCTTACAAGTCATATTATTTGTCAACACAGTTTTATATTTACTACGGAACAACGAATTATTGACAAGAACTTAACCTAAGAAGAAATACAAAATTTAAATATATGTACAAACAAATATCTCCCAAATCTGTCCCTTGCGGCAAAGTGCCCATAAGGCTGGCTGCATTTCCACGTCGATATGTTGACCAAGAAATGCGCCAGCCCTATGGTCATGAGAGATAGATTATTTTTGTTTTTTTTTGTCCAAAAAGTTTGTGTGCGTCTGGGCTCCACGGTCTCAACATTTCAACTACCAAAGCCGCCAATAAGTAGTCTCCTGTGATCCCTATGTATTTGCGGCGGTTGGACTCCGTTTGAGATCCTGTCCCACCTGCCCTGATTGACGAAGAGGGTAAATGGGACGGCGCCAGGGTGTCGTTATAGATACTTAACACATGTTAGTGTTAAGTATCTATAACGACAGTGGAAATTTCAAATGTCGTAAGGGACATTAAGAGACATGTCCCTCACGACATTTTTGAGACTTCCACTGTCGATAACTTCGTTACAACTGGTGTTGGTGTTGTCATAAATTTTGAACTTGTAGTTCAAAATTGCTATCGTAAAAACAAAATGCAGATAGCCAGGTATGTACTTAATAGCCATATCGTTTGCAAGATATAGTCGCATATTTCATTATTATCAATGCTGTTATAAATCATAGATATATACTCTTGTCGGAGTAATTGCTCGGCATATTATATGTAGATAATGTAGATATGTGTATAACATTATAACCTCTATAAATACTAAGGTGGCGTGGTATTGACGTAGAAAAATAAGTCTTTCAAATAGAATAGAGATTACACAGAATTAAGCATAGAAACCATTTCCGGAAGTGTTGCAGATCTTCAGTAATTTGAAATTTTGTGTTAAGAAAACAAAGTGATCAATAGGTTACTGGTCCACTGTAGAACCTTTTCAGAATGTATGTCATTTTGCTGTGTATGTTGTATATTTGTATTTAATTTGAGTATGTATTTATCTATGTATATGAGTATGTTTAGTGGTTGTCGCGGTTGTCTAGTAGCCATAGCACAAGAGGCGTTAGTCGCTTATTTTGGGGTCAATTTGTGTAAATTGCCCAAAGATATTTATTTGGTGGCAATAAATATTATATTATTTTATTTTTTTATTAAAATTATTTATGACATAATAATATAGTGGTTACATTACATACTGTGTATTATATCGTGTTGCTCTAGGTACCTACGATTTCTGCTTTGCCTAAAGGCTGACGTATAGAGAAGACTATAAGGGATTAAGTCCCTTTTTTGCAAAAATATTAAATAAACACTTTCAAGACAAAGTTTTTCAGTAGCCCAGATTTCAGACTGGTACACTAAATACGACTCTACAACCAAGAGGGCTACAGCATGTTCAGATACTTTAAGTAACTTTAAGTTACTTTTAAACGGAACTCAAGTTCGAGTTTCATACTAACATAGTACGTAACTGGAGTTTAAGGTCGGTTTAAAACTACGGCCCTAAAGTTATTAAAAGTTATTTTATATAGGAAATAACTACCAGATGTAGAGCGTGGGAATGTTCACTAAATACAGATTTGGTCGTCGTCTGACTGCGCTATGCAGCCATAAAATACTGGTGTTAGCATCTAAACGAGCGCTTATTTCACGCTTACTGGTGTTCGTAAGTACCCCGGTTCAGCAACTAGGTGGCAGAACATATGAATTGTGGACTTACGAGGGCAATGGGGAATACGTGTGTAGATACTAAGCCGGTTATTAACGATTTTAACCTAGCGGTTAAAAATGCATCTTTCGTTATTAACGGTTAATTAACTATTTTTTTTTTACTGCCACCAGCGGCCCTAACATGACAGCCCAGGTTTAGTTTAACCCCTCCCTGTGTCTCTGTCTAACTAGTGTCATAAGAAAGGGACGCAAATAGAGATAAACTAAACTTGGCCAGTCATGTTAGGGCCACTGGTGGCAGTCGAGAAAAATGTAGTTAATTAACCGTTAATAACGAGAGATGCATTTTTAACCGCTAGGTTAAAATCGTTAATAATCGGCTTAGCATCTACACACGTATTCCCCATTGCCCTCTAAGTCCACAATCCACATGTTCTGCCACCTAGTTGCTGAACCGGGGTGGTGCTGATGCGATGGTTATGTTTTTCGAGTTTTGCTTGCGTAAAGCAAAGCAGCTCTACGAAGTGAAGTTTTTTTGGTTGTTGTCAAAGTTAAAATTGATTTACCTAAAGATTTCCGCACACAGGCGCAATGTGCAATAATAAGAATATATTCAAATCAAGTTAAATACCTACGTCCCATCGGATGGACATCGGCGGTGGTGCGGTGTCAACCAAGGACATTTACGTTTTCACAAGACAAAGTATTTCGGGAGCGCGCTAGGTACGGTGGTTGCGAAAGCCGACGGCGAATTATAGTAAGAGGAAGCGAGATAACAATGTCAACATGGCGATGGGCCGTATTTTATGGACGGTGAATTTTATTGCGTTGAAAAATAGTTATTTACGCAAAATAAACTTCAGATCCCGTCTATTATGTGCGCATAAAATTATTAATCACTTTCATGTATCACTTATGTGAAAACTCTTCAACAACACAGCTTTCGCAGGTTGATAGGACACATCGTCTGCTTCTTACGTTAGCGTACAAGCGACTAAATGAGTTGCGCTACCGGTAGCGTACCGCACTGTGACAACGTTTCTGTTCCGTACAGCGTGTCTGGTACCATAAATGTCGTTGGTGTCAACAGAACAATTGCCGCGAACCGATTATCCGAGGGAAAGTCGCAACAATGAGATATGGTTCACTTTTCATGATCATGCTTCCGCTGTTACGCGGCAGTTATTACGTAGTTAATTAAGAACAAGGGGGATTAGTGGCGGCTTTACGCTCCTAATGGGAGGAAATTAGGATTTATTTAGGACTTACGTACAACTAGGTAACTAGGTAAGGTTGAAGGCTTGAGAAGTTGTGGCTCGGTATCGAAAGAATCAGCGATTAGGTTCTAGGTACTTATATGTGAGTGTTCTGTACGTATTTATGTATCTATAACAGTTAGTAGAAGTGAAGTGTGGGAGGGAAGCGCCAACTAGATGTTTTATTTTATACTTACGTATTAGGTACACAATTTAGCTAGTGTTTAATAAATTAATACATGTATAATTATTAATAAAGCTGCAGTAAACCATCGACTTCTCTCTACATATACTAGGCAAACTGTACGGAACAGAAACATTGTCACACTGAGGTGCGCTCCATGGCCGCAAACTTAAGAAGCGGACGCTTTTATGTATTACTTAACCAAATATGAGAAAATTCTGCAACAACACAGCATTTCCGGGTTCAAAGGACAGCCGCTGTCTTTTGAAACAGCAAATGCCACGTTGAGTTGCGGCCATCTAGCGCACCTTAGTGTTACAATGTTTCTGTTCGAGCGTGTCTAGTATATACATCAATGCAGTAAACGATACCCAAAAACATACTGTGCAACAATGACGTCATTTGGGGTCGTGGGCACCAAAAATTTGCTCCCTGCTAATGTCATTAACCCTGTGTACCATATTACCTGGATACGCAGTCATCGGTCACCACGGCAACAATCGATAAGCTGATAAGCCTCATACACAACAATATGAAGCTTAACGCTAAGGCTATAGGTTCTAATTTGGAGTGAGCAGAGAATCGCCCTCAGCCAGGTGGTGTGTGCAATGTCCGTAAACATTGGTAACAATTAAATTAAATACTTAGTACAGTCGGCGCCAGAGTTTTAAGCAAGTTCACACTTTTTGGTGTAATTGATGAAAATGTATTAAGTAGTAGATTACATACTTACGGAAGCTTTTTCGGAGGTAGCCACTCCTGCCCTAGGGTGCAATTTTTGAATCTCACCAGGTGACAAGAAAAACGGCCATTTTGGCGAGCTTTACTCACCAATGAGATTCAAAAATCGCACTCCTTGTGCCGCCTATTTTTGATATGGTTTAGAAAATAGCACTTTAGTTAAGATATTTCTGAGCAGGTATTTATTACCTTTCATATCTTTAGAAAATATTGTTTTGGTATTTTTGAGTAGGCCTGTCTGAATTATCTTGCTCCACACTGCAAATATATCTAGGTACGTATTTGACGCGGACTGTATGCTATGCCTGCTGGGATATACCTAGGTAAGACAGGACTAGTCCAAAGTGGGTTCAAAGTGGGGTCAAATCAAACTAAATGTACACCTACTTACCTTCTTTTGTTTTAAGGCACCACTGAAGGTAAATCGGGGAATAAGTAGTTACTTTACTTATGTATGTATTTATTTTGTATTTACGTAAACTACTACGTGTGTATGTAGACGAATATTAACCAAACAACGAAGTCTCGTCATAGGTTCTTTATTGTGCAAGTGGGTTTTTTTTTTTAAAGGAAGAGGAAGGAAATGAGGCTGGGGATCGCCGACTATGGGAACAAGCAACCACAAGACAATCGCTGATCCGTTGCCGACTTTAACGACTCCCCCAAGGCTTTAAATTAGGGCTAACTTACCTAAAATTTGCCTACATTTCTCATTAGAGGCTATGGGTTGACATTTCTGTTCAAATCATGAACTAAACTTGTTAGGGCACTGAACTTTGTAGGTTTTTGACATCCCGTAGAGCGTGTCTCCTTCCTATGGTTTCCGCTTCCATGGTAATGATATTGACATTGAAAAAAAATTAACTAAACAATGAAATTTAATCAGGTTTAAATATCGTTACGAA
The DNA here is from genome assembly GCA_963691745.1 of Ditula angustiorana. Lineage (NCBI taxonomy): Eukaryota > Metazoa > Arthropoda > Insecta > Lepidoptera > Tortricidae > Ditula > Ditula angustiorana. The sequence goes on from OY829480.1 coordinate 12,298,257, forward strand.
AGATAGCGAGTACTTGATTGAAAAAATAAATTGCGGACAAAAACGAATTAACAATAAAAGTATTTTTTCGAATTCGTAAATTCCTAATTACCAGTAGATTAAAGCTGTAGGTAAACGCATTGTATTGATGAAGGAAATTATTATCTGTTTTAGTTTATCAAACATGTAGAATCTTATCATTCAGGTGCGAATATTACAATTACAAGTCCTTGCAACTGGGCACTTACTTATGAAACCTGTCTGTAGTCATCTTGTAAATTCACACAAACAACGGGCACTTATAAAATTCTTCAACTCATTTTTGGTGCAACTGTTCACATAGATTACCGAAAAATTTGATAACACGAGAAAGTTTCTATTTTGTCACACTTCCGATGCTAGGTAACTTAACAGAGAAGTTTCGTTAACACCGAAAAACTGTTTTATTCACTTCAGTTTGTCTCAAACTTAGAAACAATAATATTTTGCAAGTTTTTATCCCGCAACATGTAACAACATTTTACACCTGTTTCATTCACTTGTGAGAAACGCGACTATTGTTTTCTTCGGAATTCAACTAGTAGCAACCAACCGCTGTCATGTGGTGAGTGAACTGGCGTAAAAAAAAGAACGAAAAAGAATGGCCACGATTCAATGACCTTTTTTTATGTAGCAGCGCTATCTAGCGAGCAACAAATAAACTAGCTAGCTAGACGACGTCCACAGTTTGTGTTGTGTACTGTTTCGTCTGTAACACCGCCATCTATTGGCGAGTAGTCCATCAATTTATTTGCTCCTATTGCACAATAGATGACGCACTCGGCTACTTGTGGATTACTGGTTATCATTTAATGGTAGCAATTAGGATAATTTAAATGATAACTTAGCAACGGATAATCAGAATTACAATTTATCAGCCATGAAGTTAGCATTTCCTTTGCTGTGTGTATTTGAAGACGGATTGCAATGGCCATTTAATAAATGTAGACATGAATTGATAGATCTAATCCTACTTTTTAGGGTTCCGTAGTCAACCAAGAACCCTTATAGTTTCGCCATGTCCGCCATGTTTCGCCATGGACTCTTAGTACTAGACACTAGATTAGAAAACTGTAATTTGGCATGCATATTATTTATTATACATATTCATCACGCCGACAAAGTGGTGAATTAAGTTTTTTTTAGGTTACCTCTCCGACACGTGAAGTTGCGATGTAATTTTTTTTCTTGTCTCCCCCATCGTTTGTGGTGTCGTTAGATAGCAATTTCAAAAATATTGCGGGTTTGTGCAGACGGTTTTTTGATTGAGCCATCCGTTTGTGAATTATTATGCTTTAAAATTTTTGTTAGAGTCAAGTGTCCCCCCGTCAGCCCGTATTGTTATAATTTTTTTATGTAACCTGTGTATGCCATGTACTATTGTGATAATTATTATCTGTTTTGAAAAGAGAAGAAAAAAAAAACTGCTGAGTTTCTTGCGGCGTTTCTTCTTTCGTAGTACTATCCATTTCCATTTTCCGAAGCGCTAGTAGATTCAGACATGTAAAAGAGCCTATATGGCCTACGTGCAAAATAAATTTATCATTTTCATTTTCAGCCAAGTGGTTGTTTTTGGGATACCTACGTGAAAATTCACGGCAGTTGTATGTATGATGAAGTTAAAAGGAAAATTATCACAGCTAAGTAGGCTTTACAAGTTGACGAGTAATCAGGCAACTACGCAACCCTACACCGCGTGAGTTCGACTCGCTTTGGCCGGTTTTTTTAAATAGAGATTTGTATTTTATCCAAGACAAGTTTTCCTTAATTGATTCAACTAGGACTCGAACCCGGCCCTCTGACGATAGTTGGAGCAAATGGGTAATAAATAAATAAAAATAAAAATAATTTATTTCGGACAACAGAGATCCACATGGGTTAGTAAAAGCTTAAAAACTATGTTAGTAATTTATTATAAAAAGGGATTTAGTTTTTAAGATCATGTTGCCGATCAGTGGACAATCCCCACTATCGGCAATCGCCTTGAGCACGCTGTTGCTGCTGCCGCGCACTCTGTGCAGCAGTGACGTGGTCTTTTTGCGCATGATGGCTTCGAAGCTGTCCACGTCTGCCAGTAATGTAATGAATGAAGATACCTAAGTATGGCATAGACTGACAGTCTCCATACACTATAGCGTAATTTCATTAGCACAACGCCATCTCTTGGTATTATCCACACATTGTCTTCGGTAGTAGTAGTAGTATGCAGGATCTTGATCCGACTTGGATCACAAAGGATCATCCCATTCCTAGAGGCTCGCACTTTTTCAAAAGGTTCAACAAATTCATAACGTTCATTCATGTGGGGCCTAAGAGGCGGGAATTTCTAAATTTATTATTTCTGCTAACTTTTTAATCAACTCGAGTGGTTTTGCGGCAGTAAAACGCTTCTAAAAAAAATTTGGTGCGTTTTTGAAGGTTCAAACAAAAATGGTTAGAATTGTTAAATACATACATAGGCTGCTAAAAACATAACCCTTCCTTTTGGCTTTGCCGTAGTCGGGTAAAAAGACATCAATAAGAGCGTGTGATCACTTCTATTACATCACACAGGACCACATAGGGCCCGCTGACGATGCGCGTGCGAATCCATAAGAACAACGAATATTAAAAATCTTACGTAGGTACGTGTGTACTAAGTATTGAACCCCGGAACCACCTGACAGGCGAATAAAGCCCTAATTTTATGGGTAAACTTCATGGTTGTTTATAATTTGTGCGATCCACCTCTAACTCCTCTGCCTTAGAGCCTGCTCCAAATACATCTATGCATCTCTTCCTGCTTTAAAGCTTAGAGTAGTACCCATTGTCTGATCTTTACATACTAGTAGCTACGGACATATTTACATGTTCATAGGTCAGTCAGTAGTATCTTAACTAACTTACTTAGGAAAGTGTTCGTTGGGTTGTCTTTACTTCTCGTCATAATGGTGCAAAGGAGAAAGTTATACCAGTAGTTAATAATAGAACAATGCCTACCAACCTACTTATCTTAAAGTAATAAAAAAAATGTGTGCCCAAGATCGCAGCTTTGGGTGAAAGCAAGGTTTACTTGAACCAGCCTACACCATCCCAAAATTTAGTCGAGAGGGTAAACGTCATCAAAAAGCTTTTAATAGCTATGTTGAAGTCGTAAATACTTGTCATAGCCCAATCGGCCGATAAGCTTAATGCAATGAATTCGGGGCGTTATTTATCCATTATCTAGAACAAAGTGCCGCAAAAAGCACGCTCAAAGTGAATTATGTTTATCTTGACGAGTGGATTTGGATAGCGAAGCTTTTTTAGCTTTTGGAGAATCGTGTCGGTAGATAAAACCACTTCATTGACTAATACTTAACAGATAAGTGTGTGGAAATAATGTCAAAAAGTTAGAAATTATTTCGTCATTGCAGAAACAGTTCCTACCGGACACCGTAGTATTCCATACCTAATAAATTGTAATTTAAAACCTTTTGAAGACGGGTTTCAGTTATATTTTCCTCGAGTAAAAACATCCCGACCAACGTATAGTTGCAGAAACTTTAGAAGCCTTTCACGGTACAATGAAAGAGCCATCTGTGGAGTAGGATTCTAAACTAACTAATAAAATCCAACAAAGGTCACAGTCAAGTGGGTACTATTGAGGACACTAACTTATACGCAGGAAATACGGTAATGAGAAAGCAGACGAACTCGTAAGACTTGCTGGGGTGCAATTTTTGAATCTCACCAGGTGACTAGAGCTCACCAAAATGGCCGAATCTCTATGAAAACGGCTATTTTGGTGAACTTTAGTTACCCGGTGAGATTCAAATGCAATTTTTGAATCTCACCAAAATGGCCGCATTTCTATGAAAAACGGCCATTTTGGCGAGCTTTAGTCACCCGGTGAGATTCAAAAATGGCACTCCTGTGGCCCGTTTCACGAAGCTACACGTTACAATTTTACAAGTCTAAACCGGCAACATTGGTCATTATGCCCATTGCCATTGGTCATTATTGGCCAATGTTGTTGGTTTAGACTTGTAAAATTGTAACTTGTAGCTTAGTGAAACGGGCCACTGATCTCCTTCAGGTTGGCCAGCGTCGTTCTGAGGGATTATCAACAGCGATCCTAACACTACACTAAGTATATTTCATTGGAAATCGCACGTCTGAGGCGGAAAAAAAAACGCAGTAGGTAATTAATATAGCGTAGCTAAATGATGCGCTTTTTTAACAATCCGAGCTATTTTGCGACAGCCAAGGACTGGTTTTTCTTGCGAATTCCTCTGTTTTGATTTTAGAAGTCCGGGTTACTAATTTTAAATCATGATACATTTTATGTTTTAACTGCTGTTCACGCATTTAATGCTCAATTATTTAAAATTAGGAGCTCGCACTTCCAAAAACAAAATTCGAGTAGGTGCAGTGCCTTAGAAAGCAGTGTTTTAGTGTCTCAAAACTACCTGAATTGATAAGAAGTCATACCACTAAACCACAACAAATAAAAAACTTCGAAATTAAAAATTCCCGCCTGACATAGAACAGTTCACCTTAAACAACATGAGTTTAAAGAGTGATGGTTATGATTACACAACAATTTTTAGTAGATACGACATTGATAATTGGGACAGTCGTTTGACAGTGACTTTGCGATTCTGCCTCATATACTCCCATCGACGCCAGTCCGCTGTTTGCCATCCATTTAACCATTATCGGTGTAATGCGCTTTGCTTGTAGTCCTCGACATGACACTCGCCGCCAATCTATCGCGAAACAATATGTCGCCTTCACGGCGGTACATTATACCCATTTTATTATAATCTATCCTACATAAAAAACGTATCAAAATCCGTCCACCGGCTTGTGAGTTATGATGCCACAGACAGACATACAGACAGGTAGACAGACAAACGTACACTTGAAACTTACTTAAACACCCCTCTTTTTTCCTCGGGGGTTAATAAAAGAGTTCTGTCACTGACTGACATACATATAGGTAATCCACATAGTAGAAAGAAAGATGATGAAGCGTGCATTATTCAGACTATGTAGGGCCGCATTAAGAATTGATTTTCGGTTATACCCTCAATTAAGGGGGTTAAAAAGGGAGGTGGAAATTAATATGTAATTAAAAATCTACACGAACGACATCATACTAGGCATATTATGGCAAGGTCTCGTTTTCAGTGGCCCTAACACGACAGATCCACGGTCTAAGTTTTTTTATCCTTTTCTACAACTCTGTCTAACCGGTGGTGAAAGAAACAGACGCACATAGAAAAAAATAAACATGGGTGGGTTGTACCTGTATAATATTTTTTGTTAGATTGAGTCAGTATGAAAACTACAATCACATAAAACGCGCCCTAGTAGGCGTTACTGAGCATCAAAGTCAAAGTCAAAATATTTTTATTCAGATTAGACTTAAAGGAAGCACTTATGAATGTCATAAAATTTACCACCGGTTCGCAAAAACCTGTGATGAGAAGATACCGGCAAGAACCCAACGAGGTGTAATTTCTTAAATAAATAAAATTAAAATAATAAATAATTTAAAAAAACCAACAATTTAACAATATTTGAAGCCAGGGATCGCCAATACAAGTCGGGATCATTTCCAAACATCCCTATCCAAGATATAGTCATTGATTTTATAATACGCCCGAGAAATTAATGTCATCTTGACAATAGATTTGAATTTTGTATCATCCTTTGGAGACATACATATTTTTAGGTCTTATTCAGACGAGAGATCTCATTGCAACTGTATACATCCCAGTAAAACTGTTCTGCTTTGTGTCACTCTTTTAATGACGCTAGTTAGAGGCGCAGGAAGGAATTAATTAAACTTGGGTTATCTGATCATCTTCGCCTTTATTAGGTCCACAATATATCCACTGAAAAACAGGCTATTACGTGTTGCTAATTTTCACTTAAGTATTACTGAGCACAGCAAAATATGCACACATTATGTAAATTAATAAAGCATTTTTATGATATAACGTCAATGCTAATTAATTGCCTTGTCGAAGTTACACAGATGTGCTGAATCTAATTACGTCTTAATGTCTTATAACATTAGGCACATCAATTACACCCCTCTTAGGATCAACGCGAACAAATCTCTCAATTTATTCTATGCACAACATAATTGGTCTCGAACATTCGATAAATCCACACGGTGTAATAACGCCCTAATCTCGCTGAGATGATTGCCTGCGGCATATCTTTTTTATACGCGTTTATCGCCCGATAATATAATAATCATATCACGCTGACAATAATGGCATGCCAAATAAAACCTACCTATCCTAGTCAATCCATCACACAACGGTTCACCCCACAAAAATGATAAAGCAATATAAACTTTCAGAAAAGTAGTTTAAAATTTGGATTTCAAAAACGAAAGTTGGGTGGTTCCGTTGTTCTCGCAAAGTGAAAAGGTCGGTTCAAAAACAGAACGTGTACAAATTGGGTGAAGTTGGAGCGCGCGGGAAAGCAATATGTTTTTATTTCTTTTTAATTTCCGGTTCGTTTTAATGGCGTCGAAATCAATATAATGGCGGAGCGGCCCGCGCCGTTCGCGCATTTTGTGGTTTTGCTCATTTAATGTCATTGGGCTTGTTTAAGTGGGTGATTATCGGACCGCGTATTTGTAGCACGGCCGTGGCAATTGAAAGTATGGAAATCTCTTTTAAGCCGTTTCGTACCTACCTACCTAGTAACCTGTAACGCCAAAATTGAAATAGAAGATTCGTGATGCTTCAACTTCAGAATAAACAAGAGAGGGAGTCGCGAGAGTTTATAACAATAGCGACACTTTCTTTTCCCGACTGACAGAAACTAGCAGCATCATCATCATCATCATAATATCAGCCGAAAGACGCCCACTGCTGGACAACTGCTTGTTCTATCGTTGAAGCGATAATCAAGACAAGTGTCAAAGGTGTTATAATAAAAATCAGCCTATTTAGCTAGTAAGAATGTGGTAGAACAAGGGCTCAAATTATTTCCTCATATTTCAAATATACTACTTATACTGTTTAAAAAGTGTAATTACTTCTTTGTAAATTGGAAGATTATTTCAAATGATTTTCCTGAATCCCCAGCCATCAAACGCCTCAAGACTTGAGTAGATTTTAATAAAAATGTCTCGTTTAAAATTCCGCGCGTCTCCGGGCGCTGCTCCGCGTGATTGAGTCCTTCACTCTTATTTATCGTCACTTTTTATACGGCTCTGAATTCTGAATACGCTATAGGAAACATTTATTTTATGAAATAGAAAGGAAAACAAGCAAGTGGGTCGCCTGATGGTAAGTGATCACCACCGCCTATAGACATCCGCAACACCAAGGAGATTGCAGATGCGTTGCCAACCCAGAGAGCTAAGATGGAAATCCTCTTGTGCCAGTAATTGCACCGATCGTCTTGGTCTCCACGCCGGAACACAACAGTGCAAGCACTGGTGCTTAGTGGCAGGATTAGCGAGCAAGATGGTGGTAGCGATCCGGACGGACCTTGCACAAGGTACTACCACCCGCAGCATACGTGAAAAAGCAGCAGTTGTATAGCAAATTAACGAAGATGTCATCGTTTTCCGGTGATTTCGAGATTTGAAACCGCTGCGAAAAGATGCAATTATACAAATATGACTCGAGTAATATTAAGAGGATTGGGTAACTAACCTCAAAACCCGTGTACCCAACTCCTAACATGACCACTTAAGTTTCAGGGAATGATGGACCTCATGGTGGCTGTACAAATGAACAAAACAAGGAAGTGTTTTAAAACATTCCCTTACCGAATGTCTATATTTTTATTCATCGAAGCGACACCTTCGAGTGATCAATCAGGAGTGAGGTCACGTGCGCCGCCCCCGTATAGGCTGGATAAGGGCAGCTTCCGCCACTTAGCGCTGTTTGTGTGCCCATTAACTTGCTAGTTAAGGGCTACATAGGAGGGGTATTGTCACATCGCAATCAGAATGACAAAACTGCAGAAAACAGAGTAAGGCCAGGCCGCTCGATAACAAATTAGTACATGTCATATTCGCTTAAGAAATTGAATATAAAAGTTATTTGTGTTATAAGGGGACAAAGTAAATTTTTGTTCCTCGAGGGCGCTATTTTGAATTCAGACCGAAGCGAAGGATTCTATAGTAGAATCCCGAGCGCCGCGAGGGATTCTTAAGTAGAATCCTGAACGTAGCGAGGAATTCAATATACGCCGCCCAAGGACAAAATATTTTGTCCCCGAGTAACACACACTATTTTTCATCACTACTTATGAGAAAAACAAAGAATTACGCCTTGAAATTCGTATGTTTAAACATTGGATTGAAAGTCTACATATATAAAACACAATTAATTGTAAAAAATTAAAATCGAAAATCTAACCGCCCATTCAGTCCTTCACAATTATGTACATGAGCTCAACCTCATTGATTAACATCATACTAATCAATAAAGAGTTAAGTACTTATTATAATACAAAACTACTTGCTAAATTATTACAAAAATGAGTTCATCACCACAGAGAACAGTCAGTTAGTAATATTTATATTTTTTTACATTCAACCTTCACGCGAGTCACTTCAACCTGACTACAGACATAAGACATGGCTGTAAGGCTGTGTGGACCTTTGCCTGTCGTTAAGTGGGCAAGTCTACAAAAATACTAACTTAACTACGCTAACCAATCAGAAGCCAGAACGCGGACCAATCAGACGACTCAAACTAAAACTCCCTAGGAGACAAAACAGAATTTTGCCCCCGCTATCCCCTAAAGCCAATTGTTGTTTTTCGAATAGGTGTGATAAAAAATATTTTTTTATTTTCGTGTTCATAGAATAACCGTAAAATACAAGCTTAAGGTTGAGATATTTTTATCAATTGTTATCGACTTTAACAATGTTCTTAAAACAATGAACGGCACAGCAAAAAAATCGAATGGCGACTTCATCCAATAATCCGACAATTTAATTTGGATGGGCCAGCCCTTATCCTTAAACCTTTTAACGATGTCGTTACAGCCATAGAAAAGCCTGAAACTCGTTTAAAAAATAATGGGACGGTAAAATGATAACATCATCATTACAAGCAAAATGAAAACGGCTACAGAATAAAAGTTGTCAGAAAAAACCGCAACGTGGCGCTACGAGCGACCGGAAGTGAGCAGGAAATGGCCACTAATGGCGGCCGCGCCGGAAGCGCCGCCATTACGGTGCTAGTGCTGCTCAAATAATTACTTTAGCTTACTATATTTGTTTAACAAAATCCGCAGGATGTGTGCGATGACCGTTTATAATGAAGTACTTACTGGCTCTATGGCTCTATGATATAAAATTTCAATAGCTTTATTATCATTTATCGTATAAGTTATAAAAACATATGAAAGTTACATTCAAAAGAATAGAAAAAGTGTAAAAAAATAAGTTACTAATCTAAGCAGTCTGTAACAATGGTTGTTTGATAAATTGTATACTTAAGCACAAATTTTATAACTGAAATTTTATATTTTATATGCACGCAGAAATAGTATAACATAGAAAGAGTACCTAATAAAATTGAAAGCAATATTTTATTAGCTGATCTCTTTACTTTCGATGGCAATAAAGTGTGTATTGTAATAATCTAAACCTCCACTTCCTTTGACACCCTGTACTTACAGGAATAGACAAAATGGTTACCTTAGATGTACATTAAGGGAGTATATCCTACGTTTTTCTTATTCATTTGCAGGTTTTACTACCTTTACGCACACTAACCATTTCGACAGTTTTGGGTGTGTACACTTGACATGTAATGAGGCTCTATCCATGCTTTAGTTTTTCATCCAAGATTATGCACTATGATTGTGACGTATCCCTGTCGAGCATACACAATTTTTCTCAGTATTCTCTTTTAATGGATAGTTAAGTTCGTTGATGTTTGTACGTAAATAAGCAATCGCAGTGAAACTTACTTACAAGCTCACTGTCATACATAAAGGTAACTTATAAATGGTCTCGCACAGTTTTCCAACCTAGGTTTTTACAATGTGCGCTAAAAATAGTTTAACTAACAGCTACCTAACTGTTAAGACTCTACTTCGCATAAAACCGCCGAGGGAACCTCCGGCGTGAACTCTTAAGTAGATTTTCCAATTTCTGAGTTCCCGGCTCCTCAGTCTTTTTCACTGAGCGCGATTTATCGTCCAACTTGCTCGAAGACGGATGAAAATTGTCAACGGAGTTATTTATGGAGCCCCCGTGATGATAATGTTTGTGGAAGTTAGATGTGTTTTATTGGTTTTGGATTGAGTTTTTTTTAAGAGGCTGACAAGAGCCAATTCAGCTTCTTTCGATTTGCACGAACGTTCTTTATCGTCATTACTTTTGAAGTAAAGACGTGATAACGTGACGCGCAAGGCATGGTTTTGAGCATAGATTTCGAGTAAAAACCTTTTATTCGTATAAAAACTAATAGGTCTTTCTTAGTCTAATGACCTCTACGTTTTATTAATGTGGGATCGTGAGAAGGAAAAACAAACTTTTAAAACGAAATTAAAAGAGTTTAATTAAAATAAAATATGGAAACAACAAAAAACACAAGTAGCAGCTAATCAATCGCCCAACGCACTCCCAGTCGCTCACTCAAACCCGTTCATTCACAATAATCTCTTTCAGTCATTCGCTCGTTTACATCGGTCGTTCATTCGACGTCAATAGCATTCCCACATTAATTCTATGATCCTTGTTTGATACATAATGTACATAAATATTTCAAAAGATTTGGGAGCGTTCAAGTATTACGTAACGCAATTTTTGAAGATTTTGACCCCCCCTCCACCCATTGTAACGCCCCGTAACGTTTTTCTGTACCCCCCCCTTCCCCTCTCTAAACGTTACGTAACACTAAATGACAAAAAAACACATTAATGACAAAAACAACATTAAATGACGTACAATGCAATCTAGGGATTCCCCGTGAAATATAAACGAAAAGGTTTGCCAACTTGCGAGAACAAATTTTAAAAAATGACGACCAGACTAATACAATCGAGGGATTTCCCGTAACGTTAGTGATAAATAAGAGGTAGCTTGTCTTAACATATTGCATAAACAATAATGACTTTCAAAATTTCATAGGTTTATTCTTAGACAAATAAGCAAATATCTTAAAACAGCTACTTTGAAGCTCATTGGCTCTTGTCAGCGTTTTAAGCAGCGCAGTGTGTTTGTTATTGGGATGGAATCAAAGCGAAAAAAAAACCAGTCATTTTGAATCAGAGTCGCGCTCCAATGCTTTCATATAACGATACAACAATAATGTAATATATTTGTGCTTGTATTTAAAAAACAACAAGTGTTTTCTGCCAATTAATTCGGTATCCTTAGCGCCAGCCAGACTCACACTTGACCGGTTTTAATTATTTGTTGTTTTACTTCAGAGTTGGTGCAATCGAAGACACATCGAAGTCACCATTAAAGACAGAACTGCGAGAAAGTGACATTTTCTCGAAAGGGAGGCACACAGTATGCATTATGAAGTTGATATGTTTCCCTTTCGACCAGACAATTTCTCTCAGTTCTCTCTTTAATGGTCGGCTAAGTTTGTTGCTGTTTGTACTATACTCACCAGTTTGTTTGTATGTATGAATTACAAAGAGCAAAAATAAAAATAATAAAAATACACAATTCTTCTGTAACGACCGCCCTTAATTTTCACTTTTATGCATATTTCATTGTTAGATTAGGAAATCCGCCATCTTCGTATAAACTATTGTGAAAATTTCCATAGAGGTTAACATTAGGTAGGATGCGCAAAAAATATTGCACATTTAAGACTCAAAGAGGTGTAAAAGAATGGAAAACCCGGTGCATGGTAATTCCATTGTTTCCCTCGCACCCAACACAATACGATATGGTAAACGCTACTGTAGACGCAGATTAAAAAATCATCCAGGATAATAAAGAACTTATCGGCTGTGAGATCTAACGCCAGTGCCTAGTGAATGGTGAAAAAAAAAAAGAAAAAAGGCGGGAATTTCATTCAAAATGGCGACTGATTGCGATCTCAGAGGGAGATAAGAACAGGGGTCTCTTGTGGTTGATGACTGCAGTGAGAGGTTATAATAATTTGAAATGTTGTAATTATGTTGTAGGTATTTGCCCACTGTTGAATGTTGCCAGGCGGTATTCGTTGCTTTAAAGAAGTTCTTTTAGAATAGAATAAATGGTCATTTATTTCCTCGTACCTATATGGTTTTTACCTACATGGTAAGAAGACAAGACTGACATAATTGTCGGGAAAAGATTTAAATGGAAGAAAATGTATGGAAAGTCCACCGGGTAAGTTGAAAATTACACCCGTTCAAAGCCTTGAAGTCTAGCATAAAATAATACATATTATCATTATCTTGCCAATTTTTTTGATAAATTGTTTAATTAATCATTTACTGAGTTACGTATTTAGAAACACTTGTCCAGGAGCTTAGTAGTCATTTTATACTTTTAAATAATTTTAATGGGAAATATATAACTTCAAGATCGTAGTAAGTGGAAGTCCTCGTGGTCTCACCTGCCCCTCCGGCAACTGTCTTAGGTATCGACGACTGCTTGACTTGTTTTGAGCCAATTCGTGGTCGTTAATCATTAGCATTCGCGACAACGAATGCAGATTTTCTTAGGACACTAGTTTGACAGAGACGAAGGGAGAGATGAATTAACCTTGGACCGACCATGTCATGTTAGGGCCTATGTGTTAAGAAAATAAACTGAATGAAAAAGCAAGCGTCAACGCATCAACATAAAATGCAAATTCTTCTAATTCGTAATAAACAGTCGACGATTCACAAGGTATTGGCCGGCGAGGGTGCAAAGTGTCAATCCCTAACCAACTTACCAATGCCACCCATAAAATAGTTGTAAACTTTAAACCAACGAGTTAAAGCGTATTATACAGTGAATGTTTATATTTTGTTAGCTGTTCTAAGTTGTCCTAGTGTAGGTATTTGAGAACAATACGAAGTGTAATAAAATAAACTGGCCGCAATATTTTTTATTGTAAGGAGAGCCCTTGAATTATCATTTAGATGGGGTGCGTCGCAATATGGCGTGAATTCGGACGAAAAAACACAATCGGGTGTTAGTGGGATTTGTGATTGCTTCTGTTTTATCGATGAGGGGGTTTAGATTAATTATTAAGGAGATCGTATTTTTTAAGTATACCTACCTAAACATTTGTTGCTTGCGAAGCACAGCTTCGTCACAGTACACTAAAGTACTGTGGCTTCGTACATGTACTTCACCCAAGCAACAAAGTTTTTAAAAATTATACTCAAACCTCGTGATTTTTGGTTATTTCTCTTCGCGTATTTTTTTTAGTAATGTTTAAATTTAATTGATAGACCCAGGGAAAACACAACAATTATTTTAGTAATGATGTATGCAGAATAATGTAGAAAGTTTTACATGTATTACTTTGTAATGGCCTTAAAGTAAATAGTTGGACGTTTTATTATTTATTAAAATACCATTTATATACTTTACAGTATTCTAATACATAAATGTTTTGAATTTGATTTGATTTGTAAGAAGTCTTAGTGAAATTTCAGTAATTAACAGTATTTTTAGTCATAAGCAGAGGCACCGGGTAACATCTATCTATTTCGAGCCGGTATTTAATTCAAATATTAAATGTTAATGTAAACGTCGTCGCGATATTAATGACACAAGATGGTAGGTCTTCTCCCGGAGCACATTAGTTCGCGGCGAGCAGGAAGCGGTCTTAGTGTTTGCGATATCAGTTTTAAGAATTCCCATGTAGAGCATCCTATTGACTATATGAGTTCTATAGTAGCTGTATAGACTGAAAAGCGCCACTAATTATTGTCCTCTGTCTTTTTCCAGCGTTGACATTATTGGAAACGAATTCCCCGTTACTTTTCTTACTTATTCGCGCCAAAATCGAATCACGAAATGTATGCATATAAGTCACCTTTGTTGTGGAAAGGTAGAACGAGACACAGGACAGCTCGTGCCTCTCGCTCGGACCGTTTTTTTTACCCGCACGCAGTTCCTTTAGATTGTAGGTTTATGGTGAGTACGTCGTTAGTGTTCAACCTATAGTGAAGGATATATCTACCTAGGATGTAACTGTGCGGTCCGGCACCGACGGGACTGGCACATCTGCTGCATCCTGCTGTTCCAACGATGCAGCTGTACGAGTCCCAGCTGCATTACCTACGAAAGTTGAGGAGATCGTAGAGTATATCCGAGAGAAGACCAGTTTTACCCTGAGGATCGATCGGTTGGAGTCCCGCCACGACGTCAACTTTACGTCCTTTGTGGTGCGGGTGTCGACCGATCATCTGTCAACCTTCATGAAGTAGGAATTCTGGCCGAAGGGAGTCGCTTTCCGTCATTTTGACGGACGGTTGCTGGATGCCCCGAAACTAGGTCACACGACGCCGAAGTATCGTGCTAATTTTATTGTTTTTTTTTTTTGTCTTATCGTATCGTATGTTAGTTTTTAAGGTATTTTTCAATGGGCCTATGCAGCCTGAAATAAAAGGTTCTACTCTATTCCATATCCTTCCTAGTCTTTTTCGAATATTATAAAGCTGGCCCATTATTCGCACTAAGCGCGCACCCTAACCGTGGTGGGGGTGGGGGTGCGAGGGGGTCGCAAATGGAAAGAGAATCGCGGCTGATAAATGATTCCGGTACAAATGTTATTTTGATCTTTAGCGATACCAACCGATTTGTTTTGGGGCGCGATAATTCGTTCTGTTCTGATTACATTGCGGTGGAGCGTTAACTTGTATTAATGTGAACAAATACGTCTGTAAATATAATAAAATAACAATAATAACTGAAAAGGTTTTGTTACGGACTCTTTCTAGGTTTTTATTGGTTTATTTTTCTATGACGTATTTTGTTTCTCAATTTGTGAATGCTTGATGACATCTGCTGGGTTGTCTTCTCCTTATCGTAATAATACAGTCCCTGATACTTTCCACCACAGGTTTCGCCATGATTTCAATACAGTTCTCCTCAGGACAGATTTAAAACATAAGGAAAAAATCGAATTTTCCCAGAAATGAGACAGCTAAATCGATTTTTCGCCACCGGAAATCTTATACTTATTCTAAATTTTATCGTAATCGTTAGAATCACTCTCGAGAACGCGACTATTAACAAATACATATTGGTTAAATAAATATTGGTTGTATAAATAGTGTAGGATTATCTTCTGAACTTATTATGAGTTAGTGAGTCATGATATCGAAAGAACAGACCAACGATATAGTGATAGCAATAAGGTTCAGTTTTGGATACAGAACCATAAAAATGACACTAATTTCATTAACTTAGCACTTTATTGACATTTCACAAACATTACAGTATGCCTAATAAATAAATAGTTATGTCTTACATTACAGCGCCAGCAGCCTTAACATAAATGGAAACTTTCCCGCACTGCAGCTCGTTAAAGTCCGTCCAGCCGTCCAGGGCCCAATTTTATAAACGCGACAGGTGACTGTGACAATTCGCCGTACATTACTGTGTCGACAACGCTACAGACTTACAGACTTAACATCATAGTGGGCAATGTATACTGAATTGTCACTGCCACCTATCGCCTGTCGCGTTTATTAAATTGGGCTCTGACAGACAGCTTTAGCCGAGATTTAAGTGACAAATAACTTGTTCGCGTTAAAAACAAAATTTAAAATCGACAGAAACGGACGATTTAATGATCGTCATTAAGCAAGCACAACTCGCCATACAAACGTAGTCACGTTTTAAAAAAACTAATATAAAGAAGAAAAGTAATCCATTTTTGGTAGATTTTTTTGGCAATCAAAGTAGTAGAACGTGGCACCTAGTTTGTAAAATTGTCGCCACTATTGCTTACAAGTAACAAATCAGACAGTATGTAACGAACGCAACGGACAAGGTGACAAAAAAAGAAGAACCGACCCTAACCTACGATTATTTTATCAAGTGCGCTAGGGAGGTGTTTAAATTTTTTTGAACGCCTTGGCCGCGCCTGTGCACACTTGTTAGTTAGACTGTACTGTAGTATAGTCGACCAAGTAATTGCTTGACCACTTTTGATCCTTATCACTTTGTAATACGGTCGAAAAGTGCTCAAGCAATTTCTTGGTCGACTATATACCTACTTACTAACTTAATCACTTCAATTAATCAATCAACTATGTTACAATAAATGTCATAATGATTTTCTTAAGGGGCTTTGGCATAACATAATAGACAACATGCGCCACAAACCAAATGGCCAAACCTAGGTAACATGTTTGTAGATCATCAATCACCGTTAAAAAAATATCTAAGGAAGAAAATAAAAAAAGATATTTTAGAAGTTGGCGCGATACAAAGTGTTATTTAAAAAAAATTTTGTTTAGAAATATACATATTTACTAGAACAGACAAGTTCTAGTGCTACAGCATGCTACTAGACCTCCTCTGCAACTTAGTAAATACGCCTAGCACGAACCTTCTTGACACGCGTTCACTCGCTACGTAACTAACTTCGTCTCGTTCTATCTAGTCGAGTAGGAGGGGGACGCACTGAGTTACGTAGCGAGTTACCCGTGTATAGAAGTTTCGTGCTAGGTAGAGCGGACGTATTCGCTGGTAGACTCAAACGATCTAATCTCAGCCAGTGTCATCAAACATATCAACTTCAATCGTATCAGAAGTCGCATTAGTCGAATTAGAACTGCCTTCACCCATCTGTAATAAAATACACATTTTTTGTTTAGTTTAAAAATTATAGATATATCAGCATCTATTACGTAACAGGGGGTTTTATGACTGGGCCACACCCTTAGACTAGATTCACAGCCAGACGTTAGGAGCGATAATAAACGCAAAAACGCCGAAATCGACCAATCAGAGAAGGCCATTGCCGGGGGTTTTGCGTAATTTCTGGTTCTGTATCCACCATTAGTTAGTCACCCGCATTCATTGTTGGTCATCGCCGTTGACAACGACAAGACGTTTGCTGCTAATACCCAGTGTTTTCCCACGACTGCGCTAAAAAAAGTACGATTCATGCAAATTAGGTACCACCTGTCATCTTGCTTCTAATTTTATCTCTTTCCAAAGGTTATCTGGAAGGGTTTGCTATCAAGCGATAAAACGCCTTTTGGATACCAATATTTAAGATTTACATGTAATTCTACAAGGTATTCAATGTTTGTATATTTTTGACGTAAATTCGATGAACGTCTTATGTTTGATTCGGACGTTATTCGAGAAATATTATTATTGTGTCAAAAGAATTGTACTTTTGAAAGCTTCATGATGCTAAAGTTTATAAATAACAAAAAAGTAGATTATAAATAAATCAATGTAAAGATCAATTCGATGACTAAACAAAAATATATGCTTGATCCATTTTTAGTTATATTCCATGACGTCACGGCTGAGCACGCGTTTCTAACAAATATGGCGTCGAGCGGTGCTAAAGAGATTGGTAAGAAACTTGGTAAAATTGCGAATAGGATAAATAAATCGACGTGAGTACCAAACAAACAGGTTAAGGCTTTTACATTTATCAAATCCTAAAAACATCATCGAAGGGAAGGGTGAAGAAAAAAGAGGAAGACCTAGACGCACCTACTTTGCTCAAGAATAGGAGAAAGTTAATGTCATGTCGTAAAATGAAGTCAGGTCCTTGGCAAGAGATAAAGAGAAATGGCGGTCACTCCACCGATAAGAGCTAAGCTCTTATATTAAATGATGATAACATATATCAATTAACAATACCCAAGCATATTTAATCCAGGCCAGTGAAGTATTGTGCATCCTAGGACCCATTAGAGGCCGCATCTGAGCGATATACACGGTTGCCCAACTGCAACATAAAATGACATAAAACATAAAAAATAACAATACTAAAATCAAAAGAACACAAAAATACAAACACGATGCGATAAATCTTGGGAGCCCGATAAAAACTGGATGAGAGGCGAAGAAATATAACACTAAAATATATTTATAATTATTATATTAATATTACAAGGCATTGCAGCAAGTTTGTGTCTGATGTATTTTTTGTCAGTCCTTCACGCTAAAATGGCAGGACGGATTTGGATGAAATTTGGAATAAAGATAGCTTACACCCTAGCCTGGAGGAACACATAGGCTATCTTTTATTCTGATTAAAAGTCACACAGGCAAAGCCACGGGCAAAAGCTAGTTATACATATGTATGCTATGCTATCCATGTTAATTCTTGAATCTACTTACAAAATCCACATAGAGAATACAGTCAACATGACGCAACACCGCGTGATCCTGGAATAAAGATTGAGTGCTTAAGAATACAATTAAAGAACTTTATTGCTAACATTTCCCTTGTTCTATTTTAGGAGGTAGGACCTTGTGCAAGGTCCGTCCGGATCGCTACCACCATCTTCCCCGCTAATCCCGCCGCTAAGCAGCAGTGCTTGCACAGTTGTTCCGGCGTGGAGAGCAAGACAGCCGGTGTAATTACTGGCACAAGAGGTATTTCATCTTAGCCCTCTGGGTTGGCAACGCATCCGTAATCTCTTCGGTGTTGCGGGCGTATATAGGCGTTGGTGATCTTACCAACAGGTGACCCACTAGCTTCTTTGCCTTCCTATTTTATAAAAAAACACTGACTAAATCCCGATGACCCCGATCATGATGATGATGATGACGACGACGATGATGAAGATGAAGATGACGACGATGATGATGGTCCCGGGACCAAAACTCAGTGTGAAAACTTTTCTGTCAGCGCGTATATGTCAGTAAAACGTATTCTAATCTTACCCACGGTTAGGTCCTTTCCTAATGAGTATAGGCAGCACAACGAACAACGCGCCGCAAATCCCAGTGACTACGTACAGCGTCAAAATCGCGTCAGGCTTAGCTTTTGGAGCCCCCTGCACGCCGGGGTTCTCTGTAGATGACATCCTGAGCTGCCAGATTAAAATAGCATAAGTATCAAAATAAAGAAATAACACCAACAACAAACACTCTAAATTGTATTCATCCATATTTATCTCATCATCATCATAAACAAATTTTTTACCTAAAATTTCACTGTTTGTCACTTAAACACCCTTTATCGCCTAAATAAATAGAATCGAGGCTACCAATAGAAGAGGTAATTTGTAAATTGCTGCTTTTGAATGTTTTATTTAAACAATAAACAAAGTTTTAATGGCCAAAACTGAATTTGAAGTCAGAATGCTGTTTACCACTTAAGAGAAGTAAGGATGAATACGGTTTATATTGAACACTGCATGAACAAAACTTGGAAATATAACATTTAAAGACTAAATGATACACGCAAAATAATACAAATAATCATTTACATTTAATAATATTTATGCTTTACACTAAGTTAGGAAGTCGAAAGGAATACAGGAATATTTTTAGCTGATATTTTACATATTATTTATTATAGATTATATTATAGACTACATATGACTGCAGCAACATCACCCAGATCTATTGGTAAAAGAAAACATTGTAAGAGGTGCTTGTTTGGTCCTTGTGTGCCCTAGTGCTGCGGTTCCCTTATGGACTCCATTGGCAACTCCAACATTAAAATATAAACTTATTTTCAGTCATTCAATAAACATGTTCACTATCATTCTTTCAGTCCTTCATTTGACTTCCGCATTCTCTGTTTGCCATGCTATTATTTCAATAGCTTCAGTTTGTGCAATATAAACCAAGAACATAAACGCCGTCGTTTGAATTACATGCGAGCCACTTTACCACGCAAGACGCAACGAAACCTACAGCCCACTCGTCTCCTTGCGCGACAGACTCCTCCGAAGGCAAGAGCAGTACTTGGGCCGGCGCAATCTGGGTATCGGCAGTGACTTGTGGTACCGGTCAATGATTTGATATAATTTGGGGTATATCATTGGTCGATGGTTAATGTAAGCTGATCTGATTGTGTTCATCATCATCATCATCATCTCAGCCACAAGAAGTCCACTGTTGGACATAGGCCTCCTCCATGGATTTCCAAAGTGGCCGGTTGGAAGCAGAATGCAACCAGCGCCTTCCTGCCACCTGTACGAGGTCATCGGACCATCTGATCTGATTGTGTTGTGTTAGTAAAATTACTTACTTTTTTATGAGTCCATTGGCACTGTACTTTTATGATACATGTATCAACTCAGAGTTTTATTTTATCTTGGACCAGCTATTGACTATCATATACATATAAGTACATATATTGTCATAGATTTTTCTGTCAGGAATGACATTCCGTGTTCGAACGTATTCTTTTTTGAAAAACATGAAATCAAAAAGGTAAGCATCATCAATGACATTTAATAGTTTGTCTTTGTTTGATTCGTAAAGATTTATAAATGGTAGGTTTTTAAATAAAAAACAGTCAAGTAGGGCTCGCGCACCGAGGTTTCCGTATCACCGCACAATAGTTTAAGTACTTACCAAAACAAGGAGTGAACGAAATAAAATCGAACTGCAAACCTAAGTTTGTTTGTATATAATTTTTGACGATTTCTAAAATGCCTTGTTTTCCCTTTGAAAATAAGTGGGTTTGCTACATTACTACCAGTTCAGCATTATAGTACATTTTGTCTGACTACACTTACTGGTGTAAACTATACCTAAGTACAAGCAGCTTAGGCCTTCCAGGCAGGACCACAATAACCGTTTTTGATCATAAAAGTAATAAGCGATATCGTACAAAACGTAATTTCTATTTAACTGATAGATCATAAGAAATCTATAACAAGTTCTCATACGAAGTTTCCCGAAAGTACCCGAGGCTCGGTATCGCTCGATCGCAGATCTGCGCGCGCGCTGTATAATGACTCAATTATCCGCTTAGAGGAGGCGTGGCTCGGAACAGTATGTCTTCATTACTAGAGCCGGTTGGATAAGTATGGAACTAGTATTACTGTTTAGAAGTTATAAATAGATGAAATACTCGTAGATGTATTTCCAATTTTGTTTCTAAAGGAATTTATTGAGGCACTATTGCATTGGGCAACCTGTAAATCCTGTAATGATCATTAAAGATTATGTTCTCAGTACTGTCAAATCATAGTTGCACCCGCAATTACGACGTAATGGTAATGATAGTTGCTATATGAAAATGAATAATTTAAAAAAAACGATGAATTTTATGGGTATCATCGGAACCTCGTAATGACATGACAGCGTTGATATCCGTCGTTGATAGGTTGATAGTCACAGTTATGTGTTCAAACAACTTAGTTTTAAAGTCTTAAAAGAATATTTATTCCAAACCAACTGATCCATAGTTTGTCAGTTACAGTTAATTAGTTTACATGTAGTATTTTTCAAATCGTTAACAAGCATTTACTTATCGAAATTTGCAAACAGCTCTGAGATTGATTAAATTAACCTACGTCGGTTAGTCGCGCAAAAGAGATGAGGAGCAATTGTCTCCTTGTTACTTATGAAAATTTTCCAAACTTACGATCCTTTCAATGCGAGATATTTCTTAAAATTTCTTAGAACGTTCGAACTGATGAGCCTACGGCAACAATAAAATATTGCGAGACTTTCAATGCGAGAATTCTCTGAAATTTCCTAAAACTTTCTTAATATTTTTGAAAACTTTCTCAAATTGCCCACAACCGAACCCACCCACCCACGTGTGGTGGCGTTTACATGGAATAATAAGTCAAAGTCGTGTTCCTCACTTTGTTAGCTCAAGGAAGAGCTGCGCGTGACCGCATCATAGAACGCTATATATTAGCGGGCACGGAGGGATTTATTGGTAATATCGATGCGATGCCGTGATGGGCATTACGGACCATTCCAGAACTATCGGACTCCATTGATCTCGACTCGACCCGCGGGGTCAGGAATTGATTTTTAACGTTTCTGCTTTAGAACTTAGAAATGGTCGGATTGTCAGACTTCGCTCAGGATAATGTAGTGCAAGAAACACTTTACGATAATTGTTATTTTTGACGTTAATTACCATCATGTCGATAGTGCGCTCTATCACTAAGCGTTTTTTACTCGTTTTCACGTAGGTACGTGTGGATACTTTTTTTATGTCGTACCTTCAGTGGAATTCGTTTTTCGCGTCGGTGTTACTGACCCGATACGGCTAAAGCACTTTCAAGGATCGATAGCTTATTTTTTTATTACAGGCCGACAACTTAAATTTCCACATCTATTTTGAAATATAATTTTGCCATACACGTATATATCAATCACCACAATCCAATCTTAGCAAGGAAGCAGCAGCTCAAACTATTCAGGGTCAGCGGATGAAATGGTGCCATGGCGAGGGTTAAATAACTTCGCAAAATGGCGGGAAGGGTTTTGACAGCTGTCACTCTGACAGCCGGGTCAAGCGACCGCCTCGCGCTTCAATTTCCGGGACGCATAGCGATATGGCGCGATGTGAATTTTGATTTTGGAACGTTTTGTGATTGAGTTTTGGAATGTTGGCGCTCCTTTTGTAGATTACTCTGGCCCGGTTAAAGTGCATAATTATTCTCTTACCCCCTTATTCATAAACGCTCTTAAACCTTTGTTAGTTAATAAGTATGATGTCTTTATCTGTCATTGTGACGTTGGCCTTCAAATCAAAGGGACAAAACATTTGTTAGCTTAAAATTATTATTATTTTTTTATAAATAAGGGGGTCAGCACATAATAAAATAATTGATTGATTGCCCAGTTTATTGGTCATTAGCTTATTGCGGTGCATGCAATATTTTAGACAATATTTATAGATAATATACTAATAGTATACCTTTTTAACCGACTTCAAAGAAGGAGGAGGTTCTCAATTCGTCGGGACCTTTATTATGTATGTTCCCGAGATTACTCGAAGACGGCTGGACCGATTTGTTTTTTTTTTTATTAAAAATCATATCGAGTTCATCATTCATCTTGTTACACCTAAAAAGCTAACAGGAAATAATATGGTAATTTTCATAATATCTGGTCATTTTTATTTCATTATGAAGTAGCTGCGAACGGTTTTTCTCAAGATAAACAGTTATATTTACCAAAAGGATCCATTTCATACAAATAAACAAAAGACATTTTGTTCCTTGAATGCAAATGTAAAAATTCACATATGCAAGAGCGTCATACATTGCGCTGCACGGGACACTATGCGACGGCGCTACTAGAATAA
This sequence comes from Ditula angustiorana, assembly GCA_963691745.1. Classification (NCBI taxonomy): domain Eukaryota; kingdom Metazoa; phylum Arthropoda; class Insecta; order Lepidoptera; family Tortricidae; genus Ditula; species Ditula angustiorana. Next base: position 12,321,407 of record OY829480.1, read on the forward strand.
ATCACGGTTGATTTATTTTTATTCGGTTGGCAACACTGAGCGGCGCGTATATATTCCCTGCAATGCCGTTTCCATTCTTTATTTAAATTATTTTCGTTGGAAAAGGTTTTTATCGGTGCTCATTTGTTTTTTAATGGTCGGTAATTGGTTCTAATTTGCTATTAATTATGATGTTGGTACATCTTATTGCGGAGAGTCTGTACAGCACAGTCAAAGTTTCGAGAACCCTGGAATCAAGATAGTACTTTTGCTATTTCTATACCTATTCAAGCCTTCTTTTATTAACTTAACTATATGCTTACAAAAAAGTTAATATTTTACGCAAACACATTTAATAACAATTAAGGCAGTTTGGGTGGGTATTTCTTTCTTGTATTGGTCCAGTCGTGTCCGGCCAATTTTTTATTCCATCTGCCCGGCGTGCTCGAAAGAGAAAAAAAGAGATGGCCAAAGGACGGTCTTAGAGTTTAGTCCACCCATCGACCCTCTTGCTTGACCTATGAGTTTTAAGTTACCAACTGTCTCCATCTTTTACCATCTTGCAAGTGTCCAGCCCTTTTTTACTTCTGGCGTTGCCTACGTGAGAGAACCCAATGATCATTTATCTTATTAGCTTTAATTAAGCCTTTGCTTTTCTGGCTGTGGCATATCATCCCTAATCGAATGGACTGACTTCAAAACAAACTGGAACAAATGACCTTGCTATGCTATTCAGCGAAACTTTGACATGGAAAGCTCAAAGCAAAGGTAGCTCCTGAATCTATTAATTATTTCAATACAGCGACTTTTAAAAATTAAAGGTGACATGGAAATCATGTTAACGGACACATTATTCCAGTGTTCTTAAGTTCACCTACTCTACTAAGTAAGTTCCTACCAGCCCTCGTATGATGCTTTCCTAAATACCCATATAGAGTCTTGTCAAAAGACAAGCATGCACACCTTCATAACAAATTAAAACAGCAACAACAATGTACGCCGTGTATTAGCGTTGTCAGTAGCAGCACAATGGAGAAATAACAAGTGCCACAAATCACCAAGAAGGTTCTTATTTAGGATTACATGCCCCGACTAGGAAGTTCACACGACAACACAACATTACCCCGACCAACCACCTTATTCTACCCAGTTTATGCTCACAATGCTTTGGCTGGCGAGCCATCTGATCTTGTCGTGTAGCCATAAGTAGTATGCGAAACGCGTGAAGAGGTGTTAGGTCTATTTATTTATTTACCGGCACACTGCAGTGACGCCTTTGCATTTTTAAGGAAGGTGAAAAGTTGTTTTGTTCCTAAATTTTGCGTCACGAAGTTGTGGTCCTGGCTTTTTATATCGTGTTTGAAAATGGGGGGCTAATCAGATTTTCAAAACATGTCATTCCATAGAGGCGCTACTATAAAACTTTCCGCCAAATTTATTTGCGAGTATAATGCTGGGATTCATAAAAGTTCAATAGATAAATTTTTGGTATGTATTGTAAAAGATTGTAAAAACTTGAATTTGGTGTAACATTTAATCTATCGGGCTTTCATAAAACCAGGCCTAAGTAAGGGGAGTATACAATGGAATTTCTATCGTGTGTTGTATTGTCGTTGCGTTCATGGTGCCGAAATCCCCTGTAGCCAGAAACTTGAAGTTTGGAACTTTTGTTATGTTTCTTAGCAGGCGTATAGAGGTGTACAGGGAAATGTGAGGGGAAATTCCTATTATTAATATAGGATCCATAAGAAGTCGCGGGCAAAAACTACTTATTCATAGGTACTTAGATAAACCTGTGCAAGTATTATGTTCTTTTAATGACCCCCACTTTCATATCCAATCCTATACATCGTCATATTCATCATTCAAATACCAAAGTTTCTAACTTAACGATAAATAGAATGCTGGCTGGAATTTTACGCTCCACTGAAATAATTCAAAACGATCTAAGGCGTTAAGTGATTCGGTATCTCATTCAACACCCATGAGTGATGATACCATTAATCAGTGCGTGTTTCTATTCAAAGCATTGAATTTTATCTCATTCAAACGACCTCAATATGATCTACAAAACGACCCCATTTTAATTGCGTCGAAAGAGATATTAATATTCAATAAACAATTATCAGCGGCGGTTACTTGAAAAAAGAATGTTCTTTAATTTATTACTTGGTTTTTTGATAACCTTCGTATCAGTTACTTGAGCGTATAACTTCGTTCGTTGGAACTTATCTCCGTGTACATAAATATACGAACAATACGTAAACAATAAGGATGCTATTGGTTTCAACGAGGTCTTGAGGAATTACGACATCAGTTACACATGCGTTTAGGCTGACTGAAACCAAAAAGTTAAATATGTTTACTGAAATCGCGATGTTTGAATTTTCTCACTGTAAGAGCGTTGGTTAAGTATTTAATTATAGCTGCAGGCAATCTTGAGCTTAAATCGATTGGAGGAATATGTTAGCGCACACACATTTGTACTAGAAACGGCTACTGCGCAGTCAAGGTCAAAGCTCAAGAAGCTTGCCGGAAACTATAATGTGCTTAAGTTAGAAAAACTCATTGATACATGGCGACCGTTGGAGATCGATCGCCATTGCCGAAGCCTTATCAAAATCCGTGACGTGGTTTAGGAGGAGTATGTGGCCGAAGATATGAGGAAAGGCAGGGACGGATAGCGACTTTATTTTTTATACTATGCAAAGAAGATAAATAGACAATAGAGTCGTCTGCAAATATTTTTGATCTCTTCAACGGTGTAGATATATTTTTTGCTAACTATACTTAATCGTATAAAAGGGCGATTGCCCAAGAAAATAAGGTCGGTTTGGCAGCGTAATGCTTTGATCGATTGTTTGTATTCGACGGGCTTATTGAGGCAACTGCAATTGTAGCACCGGCGCGGTCTTGAACAAGGTAACAATCTAAGGTAAGTCTTACTAACGATTAGTGGTCCTAACATTACCACTTTATCTGTCACCGCCATACTTTACGTATTAAATGCCCCATGCTCGTCACTCAGCTTAAGCAATTGAGGGGTTTTGAAAAATAACATCATCATACCAGCGGAAGTAACTGTGGTGTTGAAGGAAGAGGCTAAAGATTCTGTGATCTGCTTTCTGCACCAACGTGTCTATTCTGCGGACCTTCAAGATAATAGCCAGGCTATTCGCTATTTGTCTCCGCAGAGTATTTGATTTCTTCGGTCACATGCCCAGAAAAGTCGGCCGTAACTACAACAGTTAGTGCTTGCTGGGCAGGTCGACAGTATGCAGCAAAAGCCCGCAATCCTACTGTAATGGTTTGTTTGACCAAATCCGTGAAGCGTTTGACGCCAAATTTCACGATGCCCTCTACGTAGCAAAATACCTCAACAGATGGCGCAATATTGTCAAAAAGAAAATGCTTCAACAGGGGAATTACAATCCTTAGTAATAAGGAGTACAACGCAAGGAGGAGAAAAAGCGCAAGTACTCCGAATAGACAAAGAAGCGCTAGGAGGATGTTCATATCAGGAGAAATACCAGTACCACCCCAAGGATTTTCACGATGGTTGGTCTTATTACTCGTTTCTACGGATTTCCCGCGATCCTTACCAGAAAAAGTTCTAGATTGTATTGATTCACGTATTCAGGCGTTGCTTCTCTATCGCTCATGTTATAATTACCACTTTGTCAGCCTGCCAGCAAATTAATACATTTTTTATCACGCAACCTTTACCCCCTTCTTGTTTTGGTCGCTTCAATAATAGAACATGATGGTCGCTATCGCATGTTTTGCTTGACGTCCAACGCCTAATTATTACTTGTACTTGTTATTGAATTTATTAAATGTAGGCAAATAATTGTTTTTCTTTTGACATTGAGCGAAAGCTGTTGACATGCTTGTAGGTGAGTGTAAAACTTGCATTAAGCTGTTGATAGTTTTTAATGCAATTTTTATGTTTTGTTCTTTATCTTTTCTGCGTAGGTAGTATATTATTATCTAGTACTAATTAGCGAAACTCTTATTAAATGATTGTTTACTCGGTAAACAAATGGAAAAATAACGTAAATTACCTACGATTACAACTTATTTTCGTGACCTATGAAGTGAGTTCAAGCTCGGGTTGGAACATGTCTGTGGTGATCCACCTAGCTTTTTATCAGTGTATTTTTTTTTATTGTCAAATTAAAACAGGTTGATATTTAAAAAAAAAACTGATCTAATAATTAAAATTGAGTATTTTAGTTGAATAAAATTGTATTCCCTTGATTTGCATTGGGAATGGGAACAATAAAACTACCTACTGGGTATTCTAAGTCGCGTCATGAATCATGTTTGCTGGCAATTCTGGCGATACATTTCGGCAGTCCCGGGAGTTACTGGGCAATGATTACCACAATTTACATACACGTAGTACGTAGCTAGATAAAGTGATGTACTAGTACTCTGAGAAAATACTAGTAGAAACATATAAATACTCGTAGTATAGCAAATAGAAGGAGTTTTACAATTTTAACTCGCTTTACTTTAAATGGCAATGCAATGTGCCTAAAACAGACAACTTCATACTCTCAAACGCCTCATCAATGGACACACCCCGTACACACATGAATTATCAAAATGGTCTCCTTCGGTGTACATTAAGGTAGTATAATCTATTTACGTTTTCCTTAATAATTTAAAGGTTTTACTACCTTCATGTACACCAAAGTTCATCATGTTGACAGTTTCGGGTGTGTACGCTTGACATGTACTGAAGCTACATCCATGCTTCAGTTATTCGTCCAAGAAGAGTAGGAACGATAAGATGTGTCTTGACTCAAAGTGGCGCAAAGCTATCGTCAATGTCAAGCCAAATATCTACCTAAATTTTAACTGTGGTTTCTACAATGGAATAATATGCTATTTTTTTTATAGGTACCCTGAACGCTCATTTTCTAGTTTGTCGCTCAATGCATCTTTCTTCTCGTGGGCTAGTTAGAAAGAGACAAGTCTCTTTTACAATCGAGACACGCTTTTTTGATCGACCCCTTGAGCTGGCCATGTTGGTCGTAATTAATCATTTGAATTTAAGTCCTGATTTTGTATATAGTAGACCTTAGAATCGTATTTATAAAATCAAAAATAACAAATACTTGCCTACACTAAATGATCGTCATTGTAAGTATATTTCGTTTCATACTGTATTTATATAGGGCGACGGTGTTATAAACTTTTGATAGGTAAGAGTCACCAAAAATGTGAAATAAATCACTTCAAAAGCTAAGTTATTATTAAACTAAGCAGTACCTATTTAAATATCAGTAAATAACTTAAATCAAGAAACAAAAGCTGATCAAAACTTACAAATAAGTAATGTTAAAGTACTTTATAAACACTGATTCGTATTTCCAGACTTTCGCCGTGCGCTTTCCTAGAACACTATCCATAAACAATGTTCCACATTTCACTCGTTCCACATACAATCACATATATAGCAGGGTAGCCTGGGCAGCCACCAGGGAGACATAACTTAAGCGGACTGAGGCAGATCAAAAATCGCCCGAGGACAGCAATGGACGGCCCTGATTTACGCACCAGCGATAGTGGCCAGTAGTGAAAAATAATGGCAGATAAATGGACTTTATGGGCCGTATTATGTATCAGTTTGCAGCAAAATAGGTATTAGGTGGATTAATTTTCCGTTTTTTGCTGTCCGTCTGTCTGTCTGTCTGTTCTCTTCTGTCTAAACTCTTTTTCTCAAAAACGCTTGGTGGTATCTTGGTTGCGTTCACTTTGGTACAGTTGTACCACTACTTGACTCGCATAGAAAGAACATTGTTTTTACCAGTAATTGAGCAGTCGTTAAAAGTCAATTCTTGTAATAATTGTATTGTAATGTACTCTGAATTGTTGTTTTCACCTGACATGTATTAGTTTGTAGAAATAAGGAAAAGAACGGCTACTTAAAAAAAAACGGAACACGACACCGACGATATAATGTGGCGACCAAAACGCGGTTTCATAATCGTTTTCTAGGATTCTACGCTATGTCTGTTAGGCGCCTACATAGACATAAGTACATAGTTAATTTCCATTCATTGTAAGCTTATCAGTGCCAGCGGATGCAGTTGGGATATAGTGACGAGTGATCGATAACCTATGGCTGATAGCGGCGGGAACATGCGTCTGCGCAGGTCTGCGCTATGCAGTACTACAATCAAGTTCAATTGGCGAGCAAGTCAAAAATGTTCTTGTCCGAATTTGAAAAAAAAAAGATTTTTATGGCGATCTCAGTTCAAAGCAAAATAGGTCATTGGCCTATAGGTCAAATTATCAACAAAAGAATGTCTATACTTAGACATGCTACTTTCTAGATGTAACTAAGTATTGTAATTACCTAGCCTGATAAAAAATCTAATTTATGTTTTAGGGATATACCGTTTTCATTTAATGCAGCAAACCTAACTTAATCTATCTACAGGTAAACAAAGAATGGGATACTTAAGAAATAAATGTTTAGGCATATCGTATCCCGCGGAGATTCTGACAAATTCAACTTCCGCAAATCCGTTTAGACTACGCGAAACACAAGCGCAAATAGTTAAGTTAAAACGATTACAATTAATAAACAATTAACACTAAAATGCTGCTTACCGCCATCCAAATTTAATTGGCCAGTAACAAAATGTTGTAATTAGTGCATCCAATCATGTGCTTATTGTTGGCTCATTGAAAACAGCTGCACTATCGGCCGTTGCGGGCCATTCATAACGTCGGCCTAGATTGAGTCTACACTAGCTATTATAGGTTGTTCTGATAACAGAAAGGATCTACATTCAAAGCTAATGGCAGATAGCTACAGAATCGATTACGATGAATTTCCTTACATAGCAGATACTTATAGTCTCTGAAATAAGACAATTTAAACGGTTTATTTTTATCGGTTACCGGGTTTTCAGCCGTTATCGGGACTGACAAAAAAGGTTCAAAAATACAAACAGTCCTAATTTTGAAAATAGTAATAATTAATTAAAAACCCTAGAAAGAAATCGTTCTAATTACGTCAATTACAGACTCTACCAGCAGTACGGTCAGCCTCAGAAGTAGCTGAACAGTTTAGTACCTTGTCTCTGTCAGTAACGTGACAAATTCGAGGAACTTACATTTCATACATTACTACGCTGGCTGTACCAGCGCTTCGGACAATGGCGGCTGCTGAGAAGAATGAACCCTACTAAACTGAAATCAATCGGTTTAAGTCACTGGTACAAGTACATTTTAGCTTTTGTTCATAACATTTATTAAAAACATCGAAGCCAGATTTTGCCAGGGAAGAGATTTATTAAGACAAAGTTAAATCCAAGTGTGTGATCCATATTCCGATGACTTCTGATGTCCTCTGTAATTTTGACATTTACAGACAGAGAGCACCTAACTGAGACAATTTAACTAAGGGACCTGCCAAGCGCACGCATTCCCCTATGCACATGACCAAAACCGTGAGTTTTGGTCATAACGGTTTATAAAAACTAGTTCGCCGCGATATCGTGTGTCATTTTGCTTTAGTCCGTATCGCATTTTTTTCTGCAAAGTATCAAACATTAATTAGTACTGTAGTAATACCTGGGGTGCAATTTTTGGATCTCACCAGGTGACTAGAGCTCACCAAAATGGCCGAATCTCTATGAAAAACGGCTATTTTGGTGAACTTTAGTTACCCGGTGAGATTCAAATGCAAGTTTTGAATCTCACCAGTTGACTAAAGCTCACCAAAATGGCCGCAATTTCTATGAAACACGGCCACTTTGGCGAGCTTTAGTCACCCGGTGAGATTCAAAAATCGCACTCCTGCTCCAAATACACTAACGTGGGTTCAATAATTAACACTTAATGAAGAATAACTTATATTTTTTTGTATCTCCAAAAATTTTTAATTTATATTTTTAATTTACGTCTCAGGTCAGGTTTTTACAATTGAATTGGAACTTTAAACTTTCTCTTTCGACGTTAGTAGGAAAATTGCATGATTTTTCTCACATTATTATTTCAGAGATATAAAGTATCGATAGGGTTAGGATATCTAATTTCCTTAAATAAATTATCTTCTTATTACCTTATGAACACCTTAGAAATGTATCATGACGTATTGATAATTGCCTAATTATACCATTGGAATTATAGTGGAACTATATTACAATGACAAAGATACTTAATCTTGTGAGCATTTGCTCTCAATGCTTTTTATGTTGATCAACGTTTCTTCTAGCATGTAAAGGTCGGTCAGCATAATAACTATGACAGAAAAACGTACTTTGACCTAACTGTAAACCAAAATGTTAACCAACAGATCACAACGGCGATAAAAGTAGAGTTTAATTAAAAAAGTAATTGCTTACAAATCGAGATAATAAAATTAGCACAGACGCATTAAACGTGGGCATGGAAGTGTTATATTCAGGCAGTAAAAGTAATGCCCCGTTGTTTATGTAATTACCAAATAAAACAAAAATAACTCGCCGCTTGCATAATACGGGCTGATTTCCATCAATTTCGCCCAAGTGTTAAATAATGAAATAATTACATTCTACCCGACGGAGAAAAAGAAATCAATTCGATTAATTCCCGCCGAAAATAATGGCTTCATTGCGTTCCGACGAATAAATATTAAGAGAAATTCATTCTTATTTATTTGAGAAACTTTATTACCAAAAAGAGAGTAAAGCGTTATAGAAATCTGGCGCAGGTGTGAAAGAGATAAACGGCTGTCGAAATAATCTGTGGAACCAAAGATGGCTCCGAGGCGCTGTCAAAAATATTTTTCGACGGAAAGAAAAAGATTTATGTGGAATTGGTTTGTGTAAAAAGGACGGTGTGTTTAAACGTGTTTAAAGAAATGGTGGCGGACATCAAGATTTGCATTTTATCTTTATAGATCTTCCTGTTAATTGAGAGGAATGCGAATATGTTTTGCACACGTGTTAATTATCGTTTGATTAATGATTGCAGCTACCGTCCTTTATTTTTATTAAAAAATCATTACACACTGTCGGATGATCGATCGACGACGACTTTAGCTTGTGAACAGTTAATTGCGCCATCACTACACTTACTTTACTAGTTATTATCTACTTAGTTAGTATTCTGCACATTTATCAATTTATGTCTTAATATGACCCGAAACGAAAGTGGGAAAAACGGAATGAAAAGTGCTGTCGTTGCCAAGATTATTATCCTGTTTTATTTTTAGTTGAGCTACATACGTATACCGGATATATTTTTGTAAAATATTTCGCAATCTAAGGGCTTCATTTTCCGTTACAATGACAACATAAACCTTGCTTAACCACTCAATAACCACCGATGATTCATCTGCCAAATATAGGCGGCAGAACAAAGGTTTTTTTACCAACATATCAATCTACTATTAAATGTGTTTTAGGCTCTATTTTTACGTGTTAGAGTTCAACCTAAACGCAGTACTTAATTTTATCTATTGCCCTATATTTGTGGTGGCCTATAACCCGTCGGCGTTTCCGTTCCATTGACTCTTGTTTGATTTTCTGCCCTTTAGTACAATATTGATTAGTTTATTCATTGATTGATAATGCCATTGATGAGTTTGTTACTCGTTCGTTACTAAATTACCTAGGTTGCTACACTTGTTTCATTGTATCTCGCATTGCCGAAGTCGGTGAAAACCAGCAGCGAGTCGATCTCGATTCATGCGAGATTCGTCTCGTATAAAAACCATTGTCAAGCCCTTTTAAAATATCAATTAAAATGAAAAATTAAAGTTATTTGAATTTCCACCCAGTCTAAAAATGTGAAGTCAAAAACAAATGATCAAACTAACAAAAAGATTTTCGTTGATTCACGCTAGTAAACAAAAGATAAAAAAAAATATATACGAACAGGAAAATTAAATTCGGAGTGACCGCGTTTTTTATCTGTTAATTTTAGGCTATTATCAATTTTAATTTAGCTTATTATGTAAAAAAAACCTCAGGTAATGTTTCTTTGTTTATGCGTAAAATAACATAAAATAAATATGTAAGCAAATAAAAATATTTATATTTTTTTAAGCCATTCACATTAAATTTTGGCGGGTGGTAGGACCTTGTGCAAGGTCCGTTCAGATACCACCATCTTGCTCGCTAATCCTGCCGCTAAGCAGCAGTGCTTACACTGTTGTGTTCCGGCGTGGAGAGCAAGACCGGTGTAATTACTGGCACAAGAGGTATTCCATCTTAGCCCTCTGGGTTGGCAACGCATCTGCAATCTCTTTAGTGTTGCGGATGTCTATGGGCGGTGGTGATCACTTACCATCAGGTGACCCACTTGCTTGTTTGTCTTCCTCTTTCATAAAAAAAGAAAATTAGGTAGGCATGTACGTAAAATGTAAGTTAAGGAACAAATATGAAAAAAATCGGGTTAAATAAATAAATAAACAAGTATAAACGCTATCATAATCTTTCCAGGACAAGAGCGTTAAAACGTCTGTACCTAGAAATCGCATAATATTTGCGATAGTGATATCTAGAAATTGGTAGCAAAGATATCAGTAACAACTGTATGATTTTCCTCTTAGTATAATACCTATTCATTACCTAGTCAGTTGGTGTTAAAACAGCTCTTGGAAAACATAGGTAAGTCATTCTTTATAATTAAAAAAAAAAACCATTTAATTAAAATTATAACATATGTATTATCTTTGTGTTGAAGGATAATATGTGTTACAGGAATTTAAATTTATAACAAATAGTAATTTTAGGATGTTATAGTATGAATTAAAAACAACAAACAGGTTATTTTAGTATTTATACAGCTGCTAGATAGATGTCACGCCCTTTCAGCAGCCTTATCATCAGCTAGCTATATTAAAGTGATGAAGCCGTTTCTTTATTATGTTCTAAATTCAAATAAATTCGAAATTCTAATGTACCTACTCACGCATCCCCCATACTGCGCGGATCGCGCGCCGCAGGGCCACTCCTGCGCACCCTAATTAATAACGGTGTTAAAAAACTGTTTCACACAAACTGATCCCAATGACGTGCTAAATACTGAATTGATATACCCCTCACGGGGCAGGTTAAGTGGCCTAATTGTATGGGAACTTTAATTTTGGATCCGAGAATTGGGTAAATAATCACACTAGCTGTGGATTAAATTTAAATTGGTCAGGACCTAGCAAGTAACTTACTTAATAATAGGTTTAAATAAGGTGAAGTTTAAGTAAGCTAAAAAAAGTTTAGGTAACAAAACTAAACCTAATTTTTATTAAAAATAAAAAGAAAAATTTATTAGTGACAGTCGTGACAATATTAATTTGCATATTTATGGTCTCTAAGAATCTAATTCTGTCTCATAAACAACTACAGCAGAAATTTATAGAAGTACTTCTTAGTATTCAAAATAATAGTCGTTTCAAGACTTTTGCTTTTAATTAGAAATTCCCACTGAACGCACGCCTCGCTACTGAAATAAGCGCGAACAGCACGGAAGCATTAATTTATGCAATAAAGCTTTAAACATCGAATATTCATTTGTAGGTGCAACAATGCAAAACATATTTAAATCTGATGTGTAGTAAATGATGAATATCGTAACCGTAAAGGCAGCTTCAGACTTTAATAGGAATATGTACTTAAAATATCAAACTAGTTTACACTATACTTACTTATATGTATAGTATGTAGGTACATCTCTATCCAGTATCAAACTGCGTCGTTAGCCTCAAAGAAAGCAATCACCCGCACCTGATACAGAAGCATCAGAGAAAATTCTGTAACACAATCTCTTTAAAAACGCTAGGAATGCGCGCGTCGAATCGGCCAGTCCTATAAACGGATGAAAAAAAGAATCGTCGAGCAACGGAAATGATCAACACGACAGGTGAGAATGGCTTCTAAAATTGAATAAATCGATACGATATCACAAAGTTGGAATTGAAAGACGATTGATGAAAAAAAGTAACGATTTGATGCTCCGGTTACAATCGGAGCTGTAGAGAATCGACGAGGTTGTTGCGAGTTTATCGACAAAAAGTTAGGATTTATCGATATTTTAAGACCAAGTAAATTTATTTAAATAAAATTACTTATGAAACCTACTTCATCAGACTTATCCATACAAGGCCATGGATGCAAGTAAAATTAAGGCATTGAAAAGCAAAAAGCACATGTACGCAAAACAATACCTTGCGCAAACTTCACAGCCACATAAAAACCCACTGTTTGACTAGGTACCTTGATTTGAAGAAAAATATAGTTTAATTCTAGATACACACAATTAACGCAATTTCGAGAACTTGCAATCGATATCTCATCGATCGACCGCGAACATCCCAGAGTCAGCATGTTCTTTTAGAACAGTGGAGAATGACACTTCGAAACGGTAGCCGCCACGCAGCGGGGGGCGGTGCCTGCGCCGCCATCTTTATTTTTATTTATTTTTTTCGCCCTTGTTTATCCAGTCAGGGCGTCGCGGCTGACTGGCCCGGGCAATCAATAAAACGCTGTAACCGTAAAGCCACGGAATTAAATACAGTCTTACTCATTTAAAAGAGCCTATGTCCATGCCGACTCTAAATAGACTTGCGACTTTTTACTTCGGTATGTATACGACGCTGTGCATTTCTAGGAGCGTTCCGCTCCAAAGAACATTGTGGTGTAATTAAAAATGTACAAGAAATCTTTCGATAGGCCTCATCTGAGGTAACTGTGGTGACACAGCGGTGTTGCAATGTTTTTCTACGCTTGAGAATTAATTTTGGTGGCCCTGGAAGATATTGAAATATAGAAAATACCATTTCTTTGAGCAACTCTTTCGGATTGTAGTTTTCAACAGAAGTAATAATGCGTATTGTCAATTTAAAATAAAAATACATAGATAGCTTTCTTTTATCTACGTGGCTCAAAATTCGAGACGTACGTACTTAGACAGTGACAGCTTATTCATACAATTAATTTAAGTTTATTTGAATCTTCTAATTTCAAAAGCAAACAGGGCCGTTAATTGCTAACTCAGCCAGCAGATCAAAAATCTTTTTCGCTTACTCAGTCTCTCTGGGGAGCCAGACGTCTAATTCTGAATTATAACAAACACAGCCCGCCCGGTGGCAATTTCACACTTTATTAATGCAAGTATTAGAGCTAATTCCATCGGTTGACACGTGCCGAATTTGCTGTTCCCATAAAACCTCGACCTCCCCTACAAAACAGTGAAAAGAACAACAAAACATTGAATTTTCGACTCAAATTTCACGTACGTAAATGTCATGTTAGAGAAGTACAACAGCCGGGTACAACAACACCAAAACACAGTCTAAAATAAGATTGTAAATACACGAGGAAAGAGTTTGAAATGGTTTGAGCATGTGCGTCAAAAAGTGTGTAGTTTTGCGCAATTTTTCCCTCCAATTTTTGACAGATATGCGACAAGCAATTCATAGATAAAGTGGCGCGCGCAGATCTCTCGGACCATAGATCACAGAGTAATGCGGTCACGCTCTATGGTATTAAGTGTCAGTTAGCGTCTCCACGGGGCTTACGGCGCGCGCAACTTTTTTCGTACCCACCCCTCATTGTAATAACAACATAAGTGAGGTTTACTCGGATTGAATACGGCATTATAATGAAATGATTCATATTTAAGTGAGTCCTCCCCTCGTCGTTGTAATTTGATGGTGTCAGGGATCGGAAGCAATGTTTCTTATTAAAGTGGGTGCTGTTGCTTTTGTTTTTATTGTTGTACAAATTCATTTCCTTTAACAAGTGTTGCGGAACTTTCCCGATTACTTATTTTATGTTGCACTGCGGCCTGCGCATTGCAGGAAAGCCGATGACACTTCATTTTGCGTGGGAATTGCCCCGTTGCATACAATAAGTTATCTTCTATATTACTCTACCTTCGGAGCGCGGGCGTGTTTGAAAGTTAACACAGATGACAAGAATATGAGGATGATACCGAATTCAGAATAAGAATCACATAAGAGAATTCGTTTATTTTCGATGGCGCGAAACACGGGTGCAGTTTGAACTGTGTTACAATAAATTAATGTCACTTGAATAAAAGACCTATTGACCTACTAAATACTAGGAAGTAAAAAAATGGTATGCAAAAATAACTGGTAAAGTGTATTTCGCCAAAGTAAAATAATGTAAAAGGCAGTATCCCTAATTGCATAGATCGAACTTACCCCGCTCTTTTTGAAAGATAAGAAAAAAAATGTTGCTTTTTTGCGGCGCTTCTTCTCTGCAGAATCTACCAGTTTCCGAAGCGCTAGTAGAATCGGTCATGAACTCGTAAAAGAGCCTTTGCGGCCTACTTGCAAAATAAAATTATCATATAAATTATTACATTTGTACATTAATCCTACAACTTCCCAGTACGATCTTCCCACCAAAAAACCAACATTAAGTTTATCCTTTAATCCCGCCACCATCAACAAACATATCTCATGGATCAATCTGTAATTAAAACCGAATAGCAACATACACCAGTAAAGTGCTAAGCCGGGTCTATGCGGAGGACAAACAGCAGGCACGCGGGTGCCACGCGCCGTCCCATTACGAAGGCATTAGGGAAGCATTTGAGAAATTATATAGCACTGCTACTACTGTTATCGCTTTATCTTTGGTAGTACGGTCAGGATTAGGTGAGACTGGGAAATTTGTATGCAGACATTCGGTTGTTCTGTGTTAATTTACATATTTACAATATTTACATTGGGAAACTTAACACTAATACAAAAAATATATATATTTATTTACAGCAAGAACACGTCGTCCAAGTTTGTGCTGCGAGGCATGGACCCCAGAACGCTGGCGCTATTACCCCGCTGTATGGCGAGACTGAGCCTCTGAGCAAAGTAGGCGCCAGCTCTGAGGTCTTCAGTTTGGTTATAAAGAGCAGACAATATGCATGCAGCTGCATAAGCGCTCTGCCTACTGGAGAAGCAATGTCTCTTAGCTATTATGTAGCGTGCCTACCAACGAAAGCGTTCTTTAACTATTACCTTACGCTAAATACAGTAGTAATCTTTGAACTTTAATATCGACGTAGGTTAAGGTAAGGTAAACGTTTCAGTAGTTTAGATCATTGTCTCTCCTTTTTACTCTTACATAAAAACGTTTTTTGGGTGGTAGGACCTTGCGCAAGGTCCGTCCGGATCGCTACCACCATCTTGCTTGCTAATCCTGCCGCTAAGCAGCAGTGCTTGCACTGTTGTGTTCCGGCGTTGAGAGTAAGACAGCCTGTGGGATTACTGGCACAAGAGGTTCCATCTTTGCAAATGAGTTCTATGGGTGATCCACTAGCTGCATTGCTAGCATTGTTGTATAAAAAAAAAGGTTCCGTATCTTCTCATCAATTACTGGGCACTGTCAAAGACTAGGAACGTTATCGCACTACAGTCAAACTATTCCCTTAAATTCTTCAACCAAAACGTCTTCTAACGTTGCGAAAGAAGTCAATTAGACGACGTGTAGGTTCCGTTCAGAGAGACGTTTGAGATTTTGAGCTAGAGCTACTAAAGCATTAATGTCCACAGATATTTGAAACAGTACCCACCATGGGCGTACCCAGCTTCTGGCCTAGGGGGGCGGCAAGTCAGATGCTAGATAGTCCATCGCGCGCGGTTTTTGGCAATTACACCGTGCATTTTGCCATCATCTACTGCGCGGTGTATTTAAAAGTTAGAGCATAAAGCCCCGTTTACACTTTGATTAGTAATTAGGCGAGTTCATACATGTTCTGCGAGATTTCCAGGGGGGGGGCAGCTGCCCCCCCTGCCCCCCCTGGGTACGCCCATGGTACTCACGTACTGTTCTTTAAAATTGAAGTTAGGTTAAATAAACTTTCACATTTGTACTTATACAATGTCAAATACTCCGCTTATAACGATGCTAATACCGTTGTTTCATGAAATCTCTCCCTGAATCAGTTTATCTGCTGCCCAAATAGGATAGGTGGCAAAAAGGTAACGTTCGGATTGCCCTGATACAGACGGATTGGACACATTTTGATGGCCAGCGACTAAACGAAATAGTCACGGCTGTGGATTGTACTATGCAAGAAAGCGCTAAGAATAGTTTGATCGATTTTTAAACTTTATTGTTTATTTTTGAATAAAAAGAGTTTCAGGGGTAGATTAGATTGTGCTAAAGAACTGTTCATTAGTATTTTGTTACGACGACTTACTTGATACCTAATTTTTTCTTGTTTTGTAACCAAAGTGTAATAATTAGTATTCTACCTACAAATGTAATTTTACAAGTAGGTAGAAAAAAGAATAGAATAGCGAATTATACGTAAACTAAGGTCACTAACGTCGCGTTACATTTTAAATTTCATTTTAAGTTTTATTTATGGCTTCTAAAACCGCTACCGCTTTATGTAGCTAGGTATCATTTCTAGTATAAATTACTGTCGCTGCTTTCTTTGCTGTCTTGTCCAAATATTGCAGAAAGTTTAAATTCCGACTAGCCTTTCATAGAAAATTGACCCTGCTTATCATGTATCGGCTAATTTACAAAAAGTTATGATTTCGTTTTTTTCTTCGCACTTTTATTATTGCGCAAAGTGTGACACTGAAGGCATTATCGTTTTTTTATTAATTACATGCTAACTATTTTCGATATCGATAACCCTATTGCATGAACCATCCCCTGTAAACTACAGGCTGAATAGGTCCAGTAAACACCGCGCCGGCTCAGCGAAACCTGGCCGATTCAATTTATTTTATATGTTTATCTGACCCCACCAATTCGCATATATATTGGGAGCACACTGTATAAACAGCGATAGTTATTTAGTGCTTTTTGTCTGGTTTGTTTCACTGGAGAGTAAAGATTCGCGTTTTGTTTTATTTATTAAACGTAATCGAGCTCATTCAATTATCTACTATTAAAATTCATAAAAATAATAATGGGTTACAAAAGAGCTTCGATAGCAAAGCTTAAAAGTAGCAGGACATATTACCGGAATTAGTTATAATTGTACTTATAGATACATTGAAAATGAGACCGGAAATGTTTGTAAAATTGAAAACAACTACAACGCTACATGATGATGAATATCAACCACAACAACAATAAATATTAAAAAATATAAACATAGGTACCAACCAAGCAACCAACTAGTCATGAGGCCCTATACATATAAGTTTAGATTGATTGGATTGGTTAACTAGTAACTTAGTACACACGGTAAATACCTTTAGAAAGGTGCGGTGCCATTTCGATTGTGTTCAGTTCATTTGTTCCAATGACTCCACTGGGCATCGATTCCGCTACCACTTGCTAAGTAAGCAAATTGTATTTTACAAAGAAACAAACCATGTGTATACTTTTTTTTTCATGTAACCTAGAGTGCCCCGCTTCGGAGCTAAAGCTTCTTTTCTTGACTTCCACGTCTCCCTGTCCTTGGCTACATCCGACAAATCCTTCAATTCTGCGCCCAAATCGTCAACATAAATTTCATAATTGAATCGGTCTTCGGCTACCCGTAAAACACGCAATTATATCCAAACATTTTCAAAATACTTTAAAACCCGTCCTCATAACCTTAAACCCTGCCATTGTGTATTCTATAAAAATAAGCGCGTATTTGTGTGTAATATCGTAATAAAAATAAATAAAACGACCGATATAATATCGGGCCAAGCCCCAGACGATGAAAAATAAATAAAAATGAGGCCTGGGAGGGAAGGCGGGAAATGAAAAGCCACTTAACGCTCCCTAGCTGGGATGTTCGACGCCGCATGAGAGGAAATCCCTTGTAGGTATTCGTAAATATGAATACAAAAACTAAGCAGCGTAAATGTGATCCTTAGAGCGGTTTTTTAGATCAGGAAAATGTTGAAGCTTGCGATAAAGCTGGATGGTATTTTAATTAAGTATGCATATCTATAGGCCTTGTATCTGAACATCAAATATTTAATTTTGACGAAAAAGAATATGAAGCCAAAACATTACATTTTTATACACGCAACGAGAAGATATAGATAGAATGAATAGAAAACGACACCTTGTGAATGGAACTCTGAGTCGTATTGTCCCTTCACAATAAAAACACACACATTTAAAATTGGTAAGCGCTCGAATAGAAACTTGTTAGCAACAAATAACAAGGTTGTAAAAGACGCGTAAATAACAATCGTGTAAGACAGTCTGCTGAAGATGTACTACGAGATAAATTTACGGTCGCTAATGACATCGAAAGGACGCGCTGCGAATCGGCGGGGCCGCCATATTTCATCGTTTTCCCGCGCTTTTCCGGGCAATATTTTATTTTTTTACGGCGCTCAACGTTTCTCTGCCGCTTCTGCGGCCAGCATTGCGTACGTGGGTGTTAAAACCTTTTTTCGATAAACATAAATTAGGAAACACGAGTTTTAGACAAAAACAAATTGTAGAAGCAGATTGTGTGAAGCTTTGCGGGTTTCTGAGAGTAGTATAATGTTTTTTGTTTATGAAAGAGATTCAATATGTAAGATATGCACTGGCGATAAAGTGACACGCGTTATGATATGCTAGCCATCCTGGGAGAAATCGCTCTTATGCGTTAAGAATACCGTTTCAATTCCTATATTTTAAATTTACCTGACCTCTGTAAAATTGTTAATCGGAATTTATTCAGAAAAGCATATTTGTAGTGTTTTGCATCGTATTCAGAATTCTAATGTCAAATATGTGTAAACCAGTTTACCATACTAACACTATGATAATAATAAATAATGAATAAAGTACGGGTTCTATTCTAAACCCTTGACTTGGCCGGAGGGGTCGTGTTTTGGCAGATGGGACAATTACAACATTTACAACAGTGCAGTGTCGAAACGCGGTGTCGATTGCGGTTGAATAGAACCGATAATCTTCTAAGCGGTTGGTACAAGTCGTGTTTTCATTGTGCGTGTGCACAACAAAAGCGGTAATCTTTTTAAATAAATAAAAAAAAAAACACAATAAGTTATGAACATCGGTAGGTCTAGGTACGTTTGTTTAATATTTTGCTTGAACAATTATCACAAAAACTAGTTATTTTAAGACTTAATTTGAACACAAAAACCAGAGATTTCCATAGTTGGTATTTGCATAAGTTTACATATTATATAGATTTGATAGTGATTAGAAATTACCATACGTGCTTGATACCTTATATTACCTTACCTATAGGTGAAAAAAAATGTGTGCCCAATCAACCCACTGTAAATGGTTAACGACGCTAAAAATCCGCCGTTGTAGTAAGGTAACGCGCCAGGAGTGCAATTTTTAAATCTCACTAGGCGACTAAAGCTCACCAAAATGGCCGCATTTCTATGAAAAACGGCCATTTTGGCGAGCTTTAGTCACCCGGTGAGATTCAAAAATCACACTACAGGATCTCTGTTGACCTCAGTTAGGTTAGGGAGTGAGTTCAGGAGATGCACAATGTGGTCAAAGATAGTGTGATACGATAACAATAATTGAAACATGTGTCGACGGTTGCTATTGTGCCTGGTTGCTTATCTTCTGTGCTGTAAAAGCTGTTGTTAACTCGACACCTGTCACTCACTGGCGTTTTGGAACGATTATAATAGGCAAGAAAAGATATTATTCCTTGTACATATAAGGCGAAATGCCACTTATTCACTTATCACGAAACTAGAACTAATAAAGTTGTAAATCCATATTTCAGGCGCTAGAAACTTAAAAATGAATATTTACAATGACGCGAGATATCATTCAAGGTATATTCAAATTGTCAAGCGTTGAAGGCATCAAACACGCTAAAATTCAGTGTTTTATTACTGTTTATAACGAACGTAGTTGTGGGTATGTATGTTATATTATAAGATATATTACATATGAAACGTTGATGAATAAATAAATAAAGATCTCCTTAGAATGGGTTCACGGCTTCGTTCCGAAGAATAGTTCGTCCCAATGCATTATTCCTCCGAATTTTTTTTCCGAATGTTACTTTAAGCCATGGCTATAATTATTTGGTGGGTAATCAAATCAAATTCTAAGAATGAAACCTAACTTATGTTTTCTAAACCATGAAAGTTTTCCTTCAGCTGAAAACGTCGAGAAAAATGAAAAATCGGACAAACCGCAAGGGCAAAGGTTTTTCAGATTTTTTTGGTTAGAATATTGCTTATACTTTTAAAATATTGTGTTGTTTATCAGCGGAACTTAATTTGGGAACCTTCCAATCGGTAGATATTGTTTTACGAGCATCCATCAACGCTTATCGGCGGCTATTCCGACGCGCCTGTGCTCGTAATACAACCCCATCAAGCAGGCGATGTCATACTTGTATTTATATAGATTTTCAATCATTTCCTATTTTAAGACAAGCATTTTTAAATAGTAACCTATTGTGAGATTTAGAAGTATTGAAGTTAAACCTATAACCCGGGTTATTTATTTATGTTCAGACACCACCATGGATCGGTCTGTGGTCCTTATCTAATCCTATCAATATTTTTAAATACGAAAGTAATGAATGATCTTTGGATATTTTGATGTTTGTTTCCCAATCGCGCATTAACGACTTAACGGATTTAGATGAAATTTGGTAGTTGAACAGATCATTTCCGGGATTAAAACATAGGAAATTTCTATGTTTTAAACATAGGGATTTCGCGCAGGTGAAGCAGAAGCAAAAAAATGCGTAGCAAATTTTAGTTAGGTACGCGATTTCTTAATTTTATTAACATGTCAACATTCTGTACCATGTCTTAACCCAAAAAAGTCGTGATTATACGGGCGTAATGATAGACCCGTTTTTACTTCAATATGCAAGTATTTATGTCGGTTATAATTCAGCATTACATTTTCACTCAGGGTGGCAAATATAAACCAAATTCAAGTTTCAGTTTCATATTAACTATTCCTTTCTTCAGTCTTCCTTTGTCTGAAGCATTGTTGGTCCTAATTTTTCTCCAATAATCTAATTATTTTGTGTAGGATACTCAGAAAAGGTTAGGATAGTTTTTTTTTAAATAAGAAGGCAAATAAGCAAGTGGGTCAACTGATGGTAAGTGATCACCACCGCCTATAGACACCCGCAACACCAAATAGATTGCAGATGCGATGCCAACCCAGAGGGCTAAGATGGAGCTAGGCTAAGTAAATTTTATAATTATCTCGTATAGCTGATGGTAACAGGAAATATTAACAATTATGCAAAATGAGCATTGTGCGAATTAAGATGAACAGTTAAAACCTTGGCTAATTAGGCATTTTTAGTAAAAAACACGTTTTACAACACTTGAAAACAAAAGATCGAAAATAATCAAGTAACTCAAAAACACCACAGTCAAACACTTCACAGCGTCATCAATAGCAAGTAATCACAGATGATAACTCGCGTGTCCCCAGCGAGCCATAACCTCTAACTAGCGCATCTGTTCGCGTCGGCCGTGCGATTGCTAGTCTTCGGATTTTAATTTGGAATTCTATTACACTACGTAAGAAATGTTGGGTCTCTGCGGACTAACTAATACAGAATTTAGAAAAAAAAACTTTTTGAAACCGTTTTATTTCGGGTCAAATGGTAAGAGCGTGGCACGCAATGCCGGGTTTGAGTCCTGCCAGATGTCTCTGAATTAACTGCTATTCCGCGATGTTAAATAATTACAACTAATTAAAAAATTAAGCACCAATAAACAAATTTTTGTAACCGAATTTCGTAATTTTTGTAATCGATTTTTATTTTAATTTTTTTTAACATTCAAATTATTAAATTAAAATGCTAAGCAATGACAACACAAAGAAAAATTAGGGTAATGGCAGGACTCGAACCTGCAACATCAGTATTCCGCTACCATACCCTGCGAATTTTTTATTCAAAAAAGCTCTTTTTGACACATCTCTACTCTGACTTCATATCTACTGACGCGAGAATTGCTCCGATGGTTACGCAACGAGAGTTGAGGTGAACGATTACGATTACACACACGACTACACAGCGGCTTACAAAAACAAAAATTTTAAAATTTGAACATAAATCCGGTGCACACAAGACATGCAGCAGTGCGCGTGATCACAACTCTCTGAACCGAATTCTGAGCTACTGTAGAACCTTGTCACAATGAGTAATCACTGTATTAGTATGACATTTAATGTGAACGAGTTCGATAATGCCTCAGAATTCAGATTAAGACTGTATTTACTCTTCTTGTTCCGCAGTATCATAATCGACTCTAATGGATAAAACAAAGTTAACAGAAGGTATCCTCTAGTTTAATTTTGTAAATTATGAGTCAGCTTTAAGCACACCTAACTCGAAACTATGTACAGAATAAGCGAGATAAGTTCTTATTTATATAATTTGCCCCGAGTTAGCGCAAATAATTACCTACGGCGAACTGTTTAGTGGGCTGTCATTCGTTTACTGCCGCCGGCTTATTCTGGAGAGTTCGAAATTTTTGTCCCAAGTTACGAAAAAAGTCGCCAAATTAGTAATAAGCTGGATACGTTTCTCGTAGAATCAAAGATTATCGAATCCAGGAACTGGAAGCAAGTCCTGATTAACCCACAGGTTAATTAGGCTTGAGACCTAGAGCGCAAGGACTGACTTATTATTTATTTACAGAGAGAGGGAGGGGGGGAGGGTTACGTCCATAGTTAGCCTAGGGCTGTCAGAACTCGAAATCAGGCCCTGACTGAAAGACGGAGATGACTGGTATATTCCCTACAAGATGGACCGGCGACTTGTTTAAGTTGAGACTTCTCTGAAGATGACGTGGTGGACTTAGGTCCGTCGGGTGGCAGGATGCATATCACTCGCACGTGACCCGCTGTTGCCTGTCAGTTGTCAGCCTATCGTACAAACATGTGATCATTGCTAAGATAACGTTATTCAAGGCGTATTGCACATCTTTTTACTCGAGTGGTCTCTGGGTAAAGTACACAAAACGAGCCTATAACGCTCTACGCGTCCAATACAACAACGCCTTCAGTATGCTGTTGGGACTGCCGCGGCATTGCAGTGCGTCCGCGATGTTCGCCGAAGCTCGCACGGATGGCTTCCACGCGATCATGCGCAAGAAAGCTGCATCGTTGCTACAGCGTGTGCGCGGCAGTGACAACGGCATACTGACAATGATCGCGAGCAGGCTCGAATGCCCCACTCTCTTACACATGGTGGGGTTAGTCACTGGCAACATCAAATAAATGTTATTTCTTTTGATTTGGGTTAGATTTAATTTAATTTAAATTGATTTATATTGATTTAATTTTATATTATATTTGATTTGCTTTATTTTGATTTAATTTAATTTATTTTGATTCAGTTCCATTAAACTTAATTTGATTTGTTTTAATTTTATTTGTATTATCATTCAATTTTATTTACTTGACTTATATTTCATTTTATTTGACTCCATTTAAATTGTATAATTTGTTTAATTTGATTTGTTTTAATTGGTGTCATTCACTAACATTAGTCCTAAGTTTAATGTTACTAACCAGAAATGGAGTTTTAATTCTGAAATAAATGATTAATAATAATAATAATAATTGCCTCATAATGTGTCAGCGCCAAAATTGCAGTGAATGCCCTTTCTAGCCTTATTAGTCATGTGTTACGAGATCTGCTTCTTTTGCAACGCTTAATGCGACTCATGATTTGCTTTATTTTGGTAGTCATTATGGACGAACTCTACCTACTATACACTCTTTAATGTACTAAGGTTATTAGAGTAGGCATTATAACACCATAAACGAACCAAATAATCTCACATTATCATACCGTAAAAGTTAAACCGCGCCAGGAAAATAACGAAGGCTTCAGAATACATCTCTTGGAGGAAAGCCACATCCCCCCCGGGTGGGGAAGCTATTAAGCCAAGCCAAAACTAATTTAAATTAAATCCTAGTGAATTACCCGAGGAGGAAATTGTCGAGCGCACCCTCGATGCTCTGAGAGACGGACTGCCGGCGACAAAAGGCTTTCAAGGAATATTTTTTACCCAAAACGTTTTATAGCAGCTTGTGCTTAAATATCCGCAACTTTCTTGAGATAGAGAGCCTGGGCTTTTTTTAAGACAGTGATAAAAGTATCTCAGCTAAGATTATCAACAGCTATGTGGCTCTCATGTGGCGAATACTCTCTATTAATCATATTGTAATTATGAAAACTACGTCCTCTCTCCGTTAACAGTAAAGGCTCAAAGGTATAACATTTAGCACCTCATAAAAGGATTTCTACTAAGTGGATAATACAAGTGCAAATATGTATATTGTCTAAGAAATAAATAAAAATACGTTGAGATGGGGGAGGATCATTTCACATCAAAACGTGCTTTGTGAAATTTATTGCTTGCATATTGAACGCGCGTCAATATAAAACAGTACAGACAGAAACAGTAGATGCTTAGAATGAGTAAACAATAACTTGGGCAAATCTCTTTTTCTTCATGGCACTTTGCCACTTTATGTGGATTAATTTCCTACAGTTTAAACGCCCAGGGAATTTACTTGATTTGTTAAGTAATCTTTTTTTTCTCAGAGCGAAAATAGGAGCCGTGCATAACAGGACTCTGTTAACTTCTTTCAAAATTAATACGTCATGTAGTAAGCAATATTGTTCACAATATAGGGATAGTTTGAATACTAACGGTGTTCAGAATGATACGGTGATATGTAACATATTCGTGATAGCTTCAAAGTGGAGCCTCTTTGAAGGTATCACGAATATGTTCGTACGGACTTTCTACATCTGATCTTACAATTTAAGCAAATTCTTCGTCACTCCTTCAGAAATATTCTCGTGTTTCCTTCACGAGCGTACCTTCTATATTGCTTGTCGGTGGCGGAGCGGGTGTCGTTACATGTACCATTTGAATATTATCTCCCTCCTCCCTCCCGTTAGACACAACTGGCAGGCCTCAGCCTTAATTAATGCAAATTTGAGCGCTAACAAGATTATGAATCCGACCGCTTTTTAAGCGCACCTACACTTAAACGTGGCGAGCCGGCTGTCGTAGAAAAGTAAGAAAAAACGATGGCAGCAAAAGAGATGCTGATTTTCGCCTGTGTAATGTAGTTTTTTAATCTCGGATTTAGGGTTAAGAAACTGGCAGTGCGATATCAAAAGGTCGATCAGAGAAGTTTTTGGTATCACAACATGGATCCATCAACATTTAGATTATAGAGATAAGACGAAATCTGCTCATGGATAGATAAAGCATCTTACATTTATTGGAATATATTTATAATTAGAACACTGTCCATACCTGTACAATAAAAGATTTAGATTTTTTTTTAATAAAAAACGAGCACGCGGATCACGTGAGGGGTTGTGATTACTACCACCTATGGGAACTAGAGACCTCTAGAATCGCCGATCAGTTGTCGGCCATCAGCCTCCCCTGGAGACCTCCAGATCTCTAATTCACCCTACGAAACGCCGCCGTAGCAGGCGACTACTGTGAGAGTGTGGTACCTCAGTCAAGCTGGCCCAATGGTACTGCGACCAACAACTGGATACGTGTGGCTCTACCACGTCATTACTTTGTAGTTTGGAACGACCTCCTTGTCTTAGTATAGAAAGGAAGGTCGACATATACGATCTGGGCACTTTCAAACGGACTATAAATATACCTACATTTTTCTGGGTAACCGCGTCCCACCATCAGTCAAGTGAAAACCCACCATCAATAGAAAAAAACTTTTCCTTGCCATAGTTAATCGTATCGTTTTTTTGAAACAGAAGTTTTTTCTCTAAAGATTTTTAAAATAATTTGCTTTTAACATATTGCCATTGGAACTCTCCTTCTCTGTCTGTTTTGTTTTAACTCACACCGGAAACGAAATACTTTCTATCGCCTTTTGTTCTATCAAAAGCACTATACGATGTCTCTTGTCATCTCAACAGAACAAATGGTAAGTAGGTAGGTACCTCACGCCCTAAGAGTCGAACCGACACTTAGATACTTACCCACTTATTCATAAAAACAACCGTATTTATAAGTTAACAAATGTTTTGTCCCTTTCATTTGTCGACATAAAAAATGACAACTAACAAACGTTTACGAAGCGTTTATGAATGAGGGGGTTAGAGACTATAGTAATCGTAAGTGTCGTGTCGTGTCGTGTGACATCGGCGCATGATCTTAATTGCTAGTTTACGTCGTGTCACACATGATCGCGTGTCATTTTAGGCCCAAACTATTACCGATTATGCCACGCACCAATGACATACGATACACCAGTGCATCCAGTACTAGCCTTCTAGGCCCAATTTCATAAACGCGACAGGTCACAGGCGACAGTGACAATTCGGTTTACATTGCTTGCCTACTATGATGTTCAGTCTGTAAGTCTGTAGCGTTACTTGTCGTCGGAGTAATGTACAGCGAATTGTCACTGTCACCTGTCGCTTGTCGCGTTTATGACATTGGGTCCTGGACACGCGTTAACTCGCTACATAACTCAGTCCGTCTCGTAATAACTAGGCCAGTATAGAGAGACGCACTGAGTTACGTAGAGAGATACGCGTATCTGGAAGATTCGTGCTAGGGGCATTGAATGATGCCAACATACAATGTAGCCAAGCCGTAGCGTTACTTAGGGGATAAATGCAGAAAAATGGTATTACACTTATTAATCAAATAGCATCAAAGTGTAAAACTGTTGTACAGTCACAGGTACAGTCACATTTGTCTTAGAATGCCTAGTAGGAAAAAAAAAACGCAATGACATTACAAACTGTTTTGAATGATAGGTTCGCCCAAGTAAGCCCATTTCAATTGAAACTTTCACACTTTGTACCGCTGAGATGTTAAATCAAAACTCGATAACGAGTATACGGTAAGTACAGTTTCTTCATAGCAATCGGCAATCTTCGTGCTCCGAAGAAACACGAGTGACAAATATACTGTCAGACACAAGGACGAGTGAGATGTACCTATGGAGGGAGATTGCCGAAAGCCAGTTAGGAACTGGCTAGTATTTAAAATCAGTGTGTAATGTGAAAGGTGCTACCTAATTAACTAAAGTAAGTTACTGATATAAAATTATTTTTAACGGTTTATATCTATATATATATATATAAATTAATCCCTATTTCCCTTGGTCACGACATCACGCCTGAACGGCTGGACCGATTTCGCTAATTCTTTTTTTGTTCTGTTCGTTATTATCAGGAGAAAGGTTCTTATGAAAGAAAAAATCTAAAATCTGCTCATTTATGGCGTCTAAGGCGGAACAAAGTTCGCCGGGTCAGCTAGTCACTTATATAAACATCTATACTATATCGTCATTGAATTGAATTCCTGACGTTACGAGCAATTTTCAGGTCGTATAATGTTCACATGCCAGCAACTATAACAAAGCTCGTATAATCTACATTTTCTGCACTAATACATACAGTAAAGAGGATTTTTTTGTTTATTTGCTTATATGTATGTAGGGGACATCTTTGGAACTTCTGAACAGAATCCAAAAGTTCTTTGACTAGTAAAAAGCTACAATATCCTTGACGGACATAGGCTACTCTACGGGAACAAATTCGCGGGTGCCCGCTAGTATAAAAAATTTCGTTTTCATTGGATTTCGTTAGGCACTTTTATTGATTTTGTACTTTATTTTTCTATGCGGTAGCGGTTCCAGACTGATACTTACTTAACCGTGTAGGTAAGTTAGTGGCATGAGCACGAGGGCGTGAGCTCCCGAACCTTTACAGTGACGTAAGTGGATACACGAAACTTATAAATATCTTGCAAAGCGGAAAGTTCTGGAATTTAATTAAAGTTTAAATGATTATAGCTGAGGAATCCACATTTAGAATGAAAATTACGTGTTTCTGATATAATTGGTCGGTTTCATTCTAAAGGAGCAGTGCTTGCACTAAACTGGAATAAATTAACTTGCTACTCCGAGAAACCAGTGCCGGGCTCGTGTATAAACGCTACTACAATCGTCACAAGTGAGTTTATATACTCCTGATCTACTCCCTCTTTCCACTTTATCCTTACAATATAAAGAATTATTAGTCTTAAAAGCAACATTTATTTCCTTTGATTTTAAAATATTATAAATTTTATCTACAATAAAGTGTTACTCATTTTATCAATGATCTCCATGTTTGTTTGAGTTCTCTTTTGTGCCAGAACGAAGCGACGAGACAGTTAGAAGTAATATTAATAAGATTTTATTCAACTGCCTAATTACCACTAGACATGATAACAAATGTAGGAACAAACTGGAACGGATTACCTTGCTACTCCGCGAAGTACTTGGCAAGATAATTTGTTTCAGTGTATTACAAGTATTACAGCGGAAACGCTGCTAGCATAATAGAAACATTTAAACCGGCCACAACCCAGATTGGGGATATTTTTAATAAATTTTTAATAATTTATTATTCTGTTTTAGTTTTAATGTTATACTTTAGTTTAGATTAGTTTTAATTGTTAGTTTTTTTACATTTAGCTTTTATTTTAGATGTATTTCGATTTTAAGTTTTTTCTTTTAATGTGTATTTGTAAGTTTTGCATTTTGTTTAATACTTGTTCATAATGTTATTTTGTTCCTATAAATACATATTCAGTGTATTGATAAAGACCTCCGCGAAGTAACACCTGAATCTATTAAATCTAGGAAGACAATTTTGACCTTTTTCTTGCGACGAATATGTCATAAGTAAGTAAGTAATTATTTATGAAAAATGACTATGGAGGAATACTTACTGTACAATCAGCAAAAAAAATTGAGCATTGTCAAAAAAAAGGTCAAATACCTAAACCTTGTAGTAGAAATAAATGGAGAGTTGAAAGAGCTTTTTATCTCGATGACAAAACAAAAGAAAAGCGACAAAAACGTTTTTTTTTAATAATTAATTTTGCCAAAAAACTCGATTAACGTCCCCTAACCCGTTCGAGGCGTGACACGAGTGTATCAATCATCGTATTTAGTTTAAATCAATTCGGGCCGCGCGTGCGCTCCATCCATCTCCGTTATCAATATTTAAAAAACATTAGCGCACGTTGACGTTGATGGAAACGGAAATGAACGAAGACGGTATTTGGACCCTTTTTTGAACAAGCTCTTTGGAGTTAACGGTTTTCCCTGCTTTTAAACGGGATAAAAATCATCCTATACTTTATATTTAGCAGTAGATATAATAATAGTTTGTGCAATTTATATATTTTTTTTTTATATTATAGTGATTGCAAATAGGTTTGTAATAAACTGCCCTCTCGTCAAAAGTTGCTGTGCCCGACAGGGTCTACGATGAACACATAGCTTAAGTTAAGATCCGTAACATACATTGTGGAAAAGCAATAAAGTATTGAGTACTGAAAAAAAGGTTTTCACAAATAAATTAAATATTAATAATAAAATCTGAAACTTTGGCTTGGCTTTATAGGCTAAGAGCGCTATGCCTATTTTTGTAACAAATACCGTTAATAAATCTGATTCAAAAGATGGCCAAAACAAATATCAGCAAAATATTAAGGATTTTTAAGGTTCTATCTATGCCCTAAATATGTATATCTATAGTGTATGTCTATGGTCTTATGAACCTATGACAAGACAAATAGGTCAGTTTAGAGCAAAATAAGCACACTCACCACATAATAATAATTAAAGTAATAAAGTCATTTATTTTAGACTCTACCAATATAGGCTCATAGTTACATCATAGTAGTACCTACCTACTTAAAAAACTAACATACATATTTATAACGAAATAAAAATAAAACTATTCTGGGGACATAACGGCGTAGGCCCGATGCGTAAGCGTCGATATTTTCGATGCGCCATGATAATACTTAGCACCTTATATCTACTTAACCTTCCTAGCCACGTAGCCACACATCAAATAACAAAACAGTTGAATATCACAACCCATCAATAAAACAAGTTAAAGCGTGCCATTCGCGATACACCGCGTAAGCCGCGGTAATGAGGACGAACGGCGAGCGCGTGCATGGCGCCCTTAATGTCCTAGAGTAAGACAAAGATACCGTACAGTGCGGTACACAAGTGCTTGTGGAATTTTTATTATCAGTTGGGTAGGAGTTGAAACTTTTTGATGTAACGTTGGGGGGTGTTGTTTATATCTAAATTTTAAGTAAAACTGATAGTTTATGCATATCTACATTTTTTGATTGCTAATTTAGATTGTTTATTTTTGAATCGCATTATTTAAATTTTAAAATGTTAAGATCGTGTTTGAAACGTATAATAAAATAATATTTAGGCGAAAGCAGATAAAACAAAATAAACCATCTAAAGCCTAGCAAGTGTAATAACAATAGTAGGTATCTAGTGAAGAACAGGTAAACATATCTCAAGCTATCTTTACTCAACAAAACTTAAAAGCTCAACTCCACCATAACTCTTAAAAGAAACCCACTCCAAAGAAACGTCGAAAACACATAACGCTGAACAAAACCGCTAACTAATTAAGCGCGCTAATTAAAAAGTAATTAAATTCGCGAGAAAAACCAGCATTAACTGATACTAATAAGATCGTCAAACAATTACGGGATGAGCCGAGCGAGCGGGACGGCAACACCCCCACTCTATTTAACTTTTAATTTATACTCATTCCTTTATATCTTTTATTGCTTCGCCCATCGCGACTCCTAATGCGCCCGAGGAGCTCACACTAATTAAATTCATGCAACACTAAGCTTTCCGAACACCCCACCACAAACTCCGCCCACCCCCCTCCAGGTCCAACCGGCCAATGGGGAGCGCGAGCGGCAGAATTCAATCAGGGGGCGTGGCGGTACAGTCGCAGTCAGTCCGAGATCCCTGATAGAGCTGTCACGTCGCGTCCGAGTCGTTACGCCGTCTTGACATATTTATTATTATTTATGTCAATTAGGTTATTACTTTTTTGTTTAATGGAATAAGGTATTGGTTGTGAAATTGATTGCCTTTCAGTCGCTTATGATTCATCACTGTCAAAAATATAATCTTGAACGTGTTAATTTTGTATGATTGATTGTTTGGACGTCATTAGAGTGATTGGGCCGAGCGTAATCTAGTTTTACGCAACGATCTATTGTCGGCGATGCGCGGGCGGCGTTGATTACCCTCCCGTCACCTGTCAAATCTGGAGATGAGAATTTGTAATTGCCAGAGCCGTTACTCCAGTTTTGTTATATTTGTAATAACCTCGATTTCTTAGCAAAAGCGGTTAAGGACTCCCGAGACCTGAACATGCGATAGTACAGGAGCCTAAACGTTTTACGTCTGTTCGCGTACAATCAAAACATCTATTAAGTATCCGCCGCAGTAAACACTACTCAGCCTCAGCGCAAACGTTTGCGAGCATTCCATAATTCCTAAGATTCTTATTTCTATAAGTATTTATGGTTCATTCTATATGTCTCTTTGTAGCGCGCCATGCGGCTAAAAAAGATTATGACAACGTAGCCCCGCGCGAGCGACACGACTGCCTTATAAATCCAACTTACACGAAACCGCTTATCTAAAAGTATGCGCTATACACATAAAAATACAGCCGGTTTTGGAGTGAATGCGAGCGTCGTCTACGTCGACGCTAATTCAATATGAACCGCAGCTTAATTTATTACCCGCTATTCAATATCGATCTGTAACTCCCGACCGTATGGTTTATTATCGTTTAGCAGGCAAGTTCGTCGTACTGTCGAAGGAATAAATCTATAATATGAAAGAGGCGGGAATTTATTCAGCGTGGTAGGGGGAGGGGGAGGGTGGCGGCTCCGCCCCGCGGCCGGCGCGCCATCTCAGTGCCGGGGCAGCCGCGCGAGCGCACTCCCGCGACGGTACCATGGGACGGAGTGAATGAACTAAAGTGTCAAGTGGAACGGACTATATCGTGATGACAGTAAAGAATGTTGTCTAGTGCGGGGTGGGTTCTCGATAGTCAAGATATCGATACGCGGGATGGTGTTGGAGGGCGGTCTGCCGGCGCCGCTGCAGCTGTACGCGGCGGCGGCGGCGCAGCTGGCGCCGCGGCCGGCGTGGCCGCCGTTCCTGCCGTTCTTTGGCGTGCCGCCGCCGTTCTTGGCACGACCGCGGCTGCCGCACCCCATGCCAGCGCGCGCGCCGCACGGCCCGCCAAGCGAAGACTCCAATGAGGATGGCGGGAGCAGTAAAGGTACGTTGGAACGTGAAAGGCATGTTCTTATGGAAAATAGATCAGCTTGCACGCTTTGACAGACGAAGATGCTAAAAGTTAATGCAAATTGATTATTACAATTGCAGCATAAAATAGCACAAATTAATTTATAAATTAATAAATTAAAATCCAATTAGATTATTTATTTATTTATTTTTAATTTATTAAAATAAAGAAAATTACCATTAACTAGTAAAACGAGCAATTCCATTTTCATATACATCTTCTAATGAAATTAAACTTATGCCGTGAAAAAAGTTATGATATTGAGGTTTAACTAAGGTAAAGTAATTAAATTCTAATTGAAAATAAACAGGTTAAGAAAAAATGTTTTACTAAAAATAACTCCTTGAACAATTTTTTACAACAAGAATTAGTTTGAGTTATTATTATCACTTTAAAACTAAGTAAATTGACAAAGAAAACCTCATATATTTAACGTCTAGAAGTTGCCATAACGACCACGTTAAAAATTTTTTGTTTGCCCATTTTAAATTAACTATTTTATTGTAAATTCCTTTTGTTTTGAAAAACATATCATCTAATGTAATCTTACAATGCAGGTTTAATGATTACAATACTATAAATAATTCTTTATTTATCACCACAAAACAACATGAAAACGTACAATTTAGAATAATTTTACTAAGCTTAAGCAAAACTTCTGTTACCTACCTTACCTTTCCATTAGATGACAAAATAATAATTTTAGAACTAAGTAAGCAAAGATCAAAATACTTAGCCAAAATATTACGTCTTAAAATACATTTGTATTTTTTTGTTGTTCTGTAAAATATATTTAATACCTACTTCAAATAATTGTTTAGATTTTAAAAGAAACTTTTTTTTAAGATGACAGTCCGACGGACTTATTGTTGCAAAGTTGCCACGCTTTTTATGCTGAAGTTGTAATGCTGTAATAATCGAAGGTTACATTTCTAAAATTTCACCAACTTACGGGTATTCAATTAAGCTTAAATTGTATATGTAAACATGTAAATCGAATGACAATGCAATATGATGGCATCATTGAGCTGGTTTATAACTTACGCAATGATAGAGCCGGAAATTGAACTCTCTTATATTAAAAAGATTCCGACGAAACTCCTTATTTTGAAGTCCGTTGAAAACTATGCGACTTTGTCGTATTTGGTATTATTAAAGTTCTAAAGTATTCTATTCTAAAAGTTTATCCTAAAAATCTAACGCTAGTAAAAACTTTATTTAACGAAAATAATATTTGCGGCACCTTTCCCACGGCGATGATGTCTGTGAGTAAATCTTTATTTTTTTTTTATATTTATGTTTATTTAATTGTAAACTCATGTACATTTTTAATGGTAGGTACATTTACATTTTTTATCGTGAATGTGTTAGTTCATGACCCCCTGTAAAGGCACACAATAACACAATTTATAACTATAGCTTATATACTCGTACTATATATTTGTATTATCTGTAATCTAATTAGTAAATGCCTGAAACAATTTCGTAGTTAGACGCGATGCGATGACAAAATAAGCTTGAATCAAAAAATGTTTTTTTAACAAAAACTTATTCTGTATATGTAAGACACCACATCTTTCCTCTTTAATTGAATCTGGTAGCGTATACTACTACGGACAAAAAATATAACTTTTAATGCACACATTTTTATATAATTGTTGCTCTAATTGCAATCCATTTGTATAACAAGGAAATGCTTGCTTTGCGTCTATGTTAAAAAAAACTCAATGGGGCTTTAAAATTGTATAAAAAAATTACTCAGAGCATGTTTATAATAATACATACATTTTTACAGTTGAGTCAGCAAAAACTCGTGTTATGAGGATTAGAAACGCACGTTAGCTTTGGAAACATGATAATAAGTAATAATACATTAGAATCGCTCAGAATATTTTTTTGTTCCATATATTGCCAGACATTAATTGTTTTTGGTTCACCACGGATGAGTATTTGATGGATTATTTTACAAGAAATCATTAATAGATTAAGAAGTTTCTCAAGGTAGTTTATTCCTGTTTAATGAATAAATTACCAACACAAACACAAAAATTTTCCTAACGCAAATTGTTTCTAAAATTGACGTTTGTGTCACGAAACTCTTAATTACGCTTATAAGCGTTTTTATCTGCCTTATATGGATACCATGGTACAATGACACTTCTTTTATATTCAAACTATAGCTGTATTCATCTGCCTTAATATATGTTTTTGTTAAGTCTACCGATAATGACAACCGGAACATGATGACATGACATGATTAGTGAATCTGATCATTTTATTGCAAATATTATCAGTTACTACCTTTTCATTAAAAATTTAAACGAGGATTTTTATTACATGTAAAATTAATCAAATCATTTATTTCAATAGATAATTATTGGATATTAGAATATGAATGATCTAATAGGCGTCCTTAAATGTAACTTGATTAACAACAAGTTTATAAAACGCCTACCTACCGTTATTCATTATGTTAAACGTTTTCAATAATTGAGACCTTATTTATGTCTTAATCATATAAATCACGACGTATAGATTGCCAAAAATAATTAATTATATCAACGAGGATCCAAAACCCATTATAAAAATACTTAAGCAAAACTTTAAGCCAGACTCAGACGTCTATTAAAAATAACCAGAACGTAATCTAATGAATAATATCTACACGATGTACGCTTATCCTTCTAGGTATAAATTATGGCTTTAATATTATTAAGGTATCGGTATTATTCCCGAAATATTCCGGCCTCGTTTGAATAATTTTTATATTAATAAAAAATACACGTCGGAAAGGTGCGAAGAGGCTAACGAGCGTAATCCGAGTGTAAGTTATTAGTTGCACGGGCCGGCCGCCTGCTGCGCGCGCGTCGCGTTTGAAGCGATATCGAGATTTTTATCGATCTTTTTATCGAGCCTTTTGTCGGCACTAGCGCTGAGGTGTTACCCACGAAATTAGTATATTTTGTGGATGACGCATGACCCGGCCGTCGCTTTGTGTGAATGTTGCCTCGAACAGGCACGTCTATTGGTTGGTATTATAAATTAAGAGCTGGGAACATCGGTGTCGGTGTAAAAGAAATGGTTACAAGTGTGTCGGTTAGATGAGCTTGTTGGAATTAGATGGAGTTTCGAGATTTTATTATGACTGTTTGGTAATCATAATAATTTTGTGGCACTTGCTCTTGTACTAGCGACGGTTATGGCGGGCATTGTTAAAGTTTAGTTTGCTGTTCTAACTAAATCTAGGTTTTAATACTAGATTTCACATTAACGGTTATTTCTGCATATACGTGGTGAGTTGTATTTGGTAACAAATGAGCTTCAGTTACGATGTTGTTTCAACTCATATAGCATGTAGGTATTGTAGGTAGTAACATAATCCTACTAATATTATAAATGTGAAAGTTTGTATGTTTGGATGTTTGGATGTTTGGATGTTTGGATGTTTGGATGTTTGTTACTCAATCACGCAAAAACAACTGAATAGATTTGGATGAAATTTGGCACACATATTGTTTATAACCTGGATTAACACATAGGATACTTTTTATCCCGTAAACATGTATATGTAGTTCCCACGGGATAGTTATACGCCGCCGTGACGTCATGAGCAGTAAAGCAACTAATTCTCATTAATTTGTCCAGGAAATATTGCAGATTGCATGTTTCAATTAAACAAGTCTACGCGGACGAAGTCGCGGGCAAAAGCTAGTATGCTATAATTATAGAGTGACAAGTCTACCTGGTAATTGGAGCTTTTAAGTATCCGCCATTTAGTTGAACATAATGAATGGTAAAAGGACCGACTCGACCGGGATAGTACCACACTCTTACGAATACTAAAGTGAAGTACATAGTAGTTTGCCACTGCGTTTTGTACAGCGAGTGATGAGAAAAAAGCCAAGCAGAAGCGGTGGGTGGATCTACAGGCTGGCAACGTATCAGCGACTCTTTTGGAGTTGCTGGTTCCCCTGATAGGCGGTAATAATTTCCCATCAGATGACACGCATGCTCGTTTGTTGCCTTCCTTTTTAATAAAAAAATGTGACCATTTCCTGAAAACCAATCAAGAACCATTAAATTATTCCTTAGTCAATTTATCACAGAAAATCTATCCATAACTTGGTACTGAATTGCCTAACGGATCATAATTAGTTATTTAAAAAAAATGGTACAGTCAAGTTAAAAAAAATTAAAAATATGTAGCGACGGCTTTATTACCGGTGTAAGAGCGTTTGGTATTAACAATGTTTGAATGTACTACTTAACTGTACCAAATACAACCAGATACAAGTCAGTACTATGTATTGTTAACCATACAATTATTCCCTCAAGTGGAAGCCCTTTGTCAAAGCTGCTATTTGCTAGAAAATAAGTTCGATTTTGTTTTGACCCAGGGGCCATGCGCTTAGTCCGTAACTATAAGATATTAGGTAGCCACACAAAATCGTTGGAAGAGAGATAATTAAAACGGCGACAGTGGTTTCTTTTTCGAAGTTGCTACTGGCTGCATTGCGTAGTAACAAAAGAAAAAAAAATTGAAATTGCCTAACTGTTGTAAATGCAGCCGAATCATCAGTGAACCGGGTTTGAATCGTAATCGGACGACGACCCGCCCAAACGGCCACTTTTAATTGTAACTGGCCACAAAGACCGATTAAAGACAAAGAAATTAATTCCTTTCTTTGAACGCAGCCGATCGATCGGAACGGAAATGTTTTTAGGGATCGGAATTATTGCGGCAAACGCAAGTCGCAATCTCCATAGTAGGTAGGTACTCGACGCAATATTTTTTATCGATATCGATAATTATGAAACGCTGCTGTATAAGCTCTCGGTACTACACCTCAATATGGTGATGTAATTTTTGCAATCTTTCTACTACTTATAGGAAACTGAAAAATAGAATATTAGAACATTTATAACTAGAGAGCGACTGCACCGATTCCAATGGCGTTTGTGTCAATGAAGAGAATAGATTCCTAACAAGGTTATAGGCTACAAAACAATGCGGAAGTAACCGTAAGCGGAAAGATAGTTAGCGAATATAAGTCAAATGAAGTTGGACTTTCTTTAGTTCATATAAATAAGTAAATTTACTGTAGAATATGACCCAATTTACCCTATATATAAATATATCTATACATACATATATATATATGTTTGCAATAACTTTATTCACCAATACGTCAAAGTAACTCTCAGAATATAAGTTACAACACCTGTATTATTTACCTGTGACACACAATAAAGTGATTGATTGATTGATTGATCTTATAAGTGATCCAGGTTTTTCATCGAATGTTCAGTACGGAAGCTTAATTAATAATGTTAAATGTACTAGAAACGGCGCACGTGCTGATTTTAGTCAAACATAGCTAAGCTAGCCAATAATTATATACTTATTTTCAATACCAAAACTCACTCATAAAAATCCATTAATGGTAAACATAGAATAGCCATATATGTATAGACAGATATACATAAAAACAGATGTAGTCCGTGAAC
Organism: Ditula angustiorana; assembly: GCA_963691745.1. Lineage (NCBI taxonomy): Eukaryota > Metazoa > Arthropoda > Insecta > Lepidoptera > Tortricidae > Ditula > Ditula angustiorana. The sequence goes on from OY829480.1 coordinate 12,358,994, forward strand.
AATTAGGTACAATAAGATACCTAGGTACTCTGATAGCAACTATTTCCATTAAAACTTGGAAACCTAAATATAGTCTACTTTAGTGTCATGTTTTAGTTTTAGTACCTGTTCCATATTTTTGTCCCAAATAAATACTTATAGCCCTTTTTCAAAGTTTATTCAGTTCATGAAAATAAATTTATTTTGGCATAAAGATTAATTCATGCACATGTAATGTCTTTACAAAATGTACCTTTTGAATAAATAGTTATTGCGATCCTCCATTGTTTCATTTGGACTATCCAGCAAAAAAGAACTGGAAATCGTATTTACGAATAAATATTGATACCTATTTATACATATGTATTTCTTACAAATGCTTACAATTAATGGATTTATGTGAGTCTTTATCTATACACTGTTATTTTTCATGCACACAATTTTAAGCCTAGTTTAAAATAGTTCAATAGGAAAAAAACGTGAATTTATAGAATTTTATGGGTACCACCTTTTTTTAAACTTAACCATACATAACCTTCCTTTAGTCTGGTGAAAACAAACTCATCGTCAAATCGTAAGGCAGGCGCCATCTTGTCTCACAATGCTAAGCTCTAAGGGACATTGAATTTTCATAGGATTCAAAGCAATTTTTATCGATATCGATGGTAGTATAATATTTATTATTTATTTAGTGTCTCTGTAACATGCCATTACGGCATACAATGTATCTTATGACTAAGATAAGATCACTTTCGTGTTTGTTTGTCTGTCGCTCTGCTTCTGTTTGTTACGTCTCTCAGTCAGTTGCTGGACCATTTTTTAACCTTATGCCTTTGTAATACGGTCGAAATCATAAACACGTCGCCCTGGCCGCATTCTTTTAAGACAGTATACAAATGGATCGCTATGAGAAAAATAAATAATAGATACAATTACTAATTGATGCAATGATTTATATAGTATGGAATCATCTAAACGCAAGTCCAACTCAGATTACACAGGTTGTTTAAGACATCTAGTTCCTTTATTTTTTATGAAGTTTTTTATTAATAGAGAATTTTGTTATAAACCCTCCCAATTTCCGTTCTAAATGTCTAAACTAATTTAGCGCTGATTTATATCAGGAAAACAACCGCCCACCACAATAACGAGGCAAAGGGGCCAATAAACAGAAATCACAACTAGTCAAAAGCGCATCAATAAAGGGTGAGCCGGGGAGCACTGTAATGGAACATCGCATAAATTACCCTGCTCTCCCCTATTTTAGAATCGAATGAAGACCCCGTTTTCAAAGTCATGTTCAAACAAGGGAATATAGTTAAGTTGTTTTGAGCCCAAGAAACAAATAGAGGAGTTAACATCAAGTTTTCAGCATTTAACCTGTTTTGCTTCTTTGGCATCGTAGAGAACCGAAATTGTGAATCGAGTCCATATCTTTTTTTTATTAAAAGCATATTAAATTTTATACAGCCGATATAGATAGATCCTTACTACACAGGCCACCTCCCAATTTGAGGGAATCTAGGGCACGCGTGCGTATTGTTTTGCCTTTATAATTAAAAAAATAGCAAATATAGGTTTCTACTAATCCAATCAAACTTTTTTTTCACATTTTAAGGAGCTTGGTTGGGAGACGATCATGACGCTTCATAAGTATTCTTATGGATACAAGCAAATATAGTTGTAGACTAGCCGACGCCCGCGACTTCGTTCGCGTGGAATAAGTATCTAGATTATGTCCGTCATAAATAGTGTAGCTTTCCGTGTGAGAAAGAATTTTTGCAATCGGTTCAGTAGTTCTCAAAATACCCCCTACATACAAACAAACATATTAGTGTAGATTACATGCATAATTTATACATTCTATACCTACAATAATTTTACTTGATCTGATGATGGATCAGCTAGCGCAGAGCTACAAAATCCCATGTCGTATGTCTGCCGGTGCGACCTACACCGCAATTAAACCTTATTGCTTAGAAATATTGAAAAAGTCATTGACCTGATCATTATTTAAGTTAAAAAAACGGCCAATTAAGTGGGTATCTCATCCCAAAAATCTGCAAAATTCAACGACGCAAGTTCAATTCGGATTGCAAAATGACACATAAATTAGTCCGTACCCAAGGAGGTTTTAAACCCATGGAGCAAGCCTGAAAAATTGAGAAAAAGCGTGAATGTATCTGCTCCATTCACTCTTACGATGTAACAACGTGAAGGAGTGAACAAACATAACCATTTGACACCATCTTTAAATTTACTACCGTACACACTCAGTGCTGACATTTGGTCATATAGGTCATGTTATTATACAACAGTTTAAAAAAGTTTCTTTCGTGTATTGAATATGCTGTCGAATAGCAGCCATTCTTTTTAGTCGCATAATATTCACGTCAAATTTTGATGACGGTTCGTAGAGCTCTCGGTGCAATTTAATAAAATTCTTATGGTTATCGTTAGATTTTTGAGACAAGCAAGTGATATTTATTGTGCGAAATGGCATACTTCGTGCATGGTTGCAGTTCGCATTCATCACGGTGTCCTAAAGAAAGCAATGAAGCACAACACATCGGCGTTTACAAGTAAGTATTATTTGGTATTTATTCAGTGGAATGTCGCGTTTTGGACGGCTAGTATTATTATGTGGGTTAAATTATGGAGCAAAGACTCATATGCGCTTGTAAAAACTAAGCTTATTTATTAATTTTAATGGTAATAAATGATTTATTATTTCTACAAGAGGTTATGGAAATATAGACTAGTGATGCGGTGCATCTGACATTTTGTAGAAATTATCGATAAGGTATCCGCCAATCTGATACCTTTCCCTCGTATGGGGCAATCGTGTCCAGGACTTTTGGGAAGCGGGCGCGGAGCCGTTGCCAACACCTAGAGGCCCTTTCTTCGATTTAGAGCGTCCGATACGTCGCGTGGGTGCACGGAGCGGGTGCACGCCTATCGAACAAATAGTATGAGCCCGCAGCCGCACCTCTGCGAGTTAGCGGACGCTCCCATACTATTTTTCTATAGGCGTGCACCTGCTCCGTGCGCCGGCGCGACTAAGCGGAGGCCCTTAATTTAGTTTACCCTTCTCTTCAGTCTTCTTCTTCAGTCGCTACTCCCCAACAGCTCGCCACTTAATACTATTTTTTTTCAGTTTTCCCAAAAAAAGAAGAAATGAAAGAGATGGATTAAAATATTGGGACGGCCACAGGAACTAGTTGATTTATTTAAGAAATAACACCTTGTTGAGTTTCTTACCAGTATCTTTTCATCAGAAGATTTTTTCCGAAATGATTATAAATTTTCTGACATTCATAAGTGGTTTCTGTATGCCTAATGTAAATAAAAATATTTTGAGCTTTGGTTTTGACTTTTGACTTCACACCACCACTCGCCCTTCGGGGTTGCGAGTTGCTCAAGAGTAGGTACTTCCATCAAAGGGACGCTTCGGCGCCCGCGGACAGAGCTAGCCCTTCGGGCTCGCTGGGGGAGTAGAGGTAGGAGCATACTTGCTTACACCGCCGCTCACCATTCTGACTCGCAAGTTGCGCTGAAGATAGAAGCATGAAGTTCGGAACATGTGTACCCTCGGACCAGGGGTCTTTTTTAAAACCTAAACGAGTCAGTCTGAGCGTAATATTATCATTGTTTGAATGCAACTTAAATAATTCGCTGTCTTAAATAACGCAGTTGTCCACATTCACATTTGATTAACATATCTGAGAAAATAGCTAAATCGGGTAATCTTTTGTCTCTGCAAAAGAAATTATTTATTAAGTTAGTAAATCGAAATTGCAAGAGGGTTGAGCTATATGGTTGTATGTTCGCTAATATTATTAAAGGTTTTATAAGACTTTTTTAGTTTGTTAAATAAATAAATAAAATAAGTATCTTGGAACAGTTAACACCAATTGACCTAGTCCCAAAGTAAGCAACTAAAGCTGCTTGTGTTATTGTGTCGTGTTGCTTGTGTTGTGTAATTCATCGTCAGTTTTGATCGACTAATCTACATCACTAGCAATTTTCAAAAAGTGTACGCAGCGGGAACCTTTCAGCTCACTCTATTGTTTTAATTGCTCTGTGTCCGTACCCTAATAACCTGCATAACATGGCGCGGCGTGTAAGGCTGCCGTATTGTGTTCAGAAGTGCAATCCCGTTTAAGGTAGATTAAACGCTTGTTTAATGTTTAAGAAAAAAAATATAATTCAGCCTTAGTTCGGAAAATTTTGAAGTGAGACAGATTGTTTTATACATCCTATAGCGAATTTAAAAATGGCCTTGAAATATTTAGTTTTTTAAACTATATAAGGAAAAGAAAAAATTGCAAAAAGGTTTTACTTTGATTTTTTTTACTTTTAATGCCTTTTTTGGGATCTCAATGATATTCTTTGGACGTGTTCAGTAGGTAAAATAATTTACTGAAAATTTAAATTAGTTCCGGGCAATTGTATCACATAAACTGTGCAAAGGCAGGCTTGAATTGTATTAAATGTCACGAAGAGTACATTAATGAGGCATTTGACTTACAAATGAGCTCATTCCTAATAGTAACGTTTCAATAACAACTACAAATTATAATTAGCTATAAAAACAATTAATGGATATAGGTGTTGCTAGTAAATACTAAATATCTAATACTTGTATGCGTTATTTCCTTATTTATAGTGAGACAAAATTAAAGTATACTTCGTCACTTCAACTGCTGAACAAAAGGTCTCATTGCCACCTCTGAAATCTATACTTAATATTAACCATACGAGTATCACTTAATAAGTATTTGTATACTTAAATTCTTTATTGTACAATGACAAAGACGTACTCCTTTTATGGGAAATTATTTTGTATCACTTGGCTGAGTAAAACTTGACCACATTAGGTAAATTACAATGTAGTAGCTACAGCCTATCTTACTGTTGAAGTATTTTTTACCATTTCATAATTTTACTTGTTATTGAGTAAAAATACCAAGTAAATGATATGGTTAAGCAATACCTGTTTGCTTAAATGCAATGCAAGGGCAATATCGTATAAAGATTCATTTCAATTGGAGTGTAGTCAGGCAGTTTTTTTTTCTAAAACAAACTCCCACTGAATAAGATTGATTATATTTTGAAAATGTTTCTAAAAATACATTACTAAAAGAACAATAATTTAGAATAAGTATAGATTCAAGAAACCCACACTTTTCAAATCCAGGTAATGTAGTTAAAATAAACCTAGATTTTTAATCTGTATTTATATTTTCATACATATTGCTAAACCATTTAAAATACAGCTCGTCCAGTAGCCACTTACAGCTGAATTAATACATCATTCCTTTTAACGGTGATAGAGCTGTTCTAACCGCAACTTAACTGGCCTGTTGTCCTCACAACAGAACAACTATAAGGCGTTAGGCTTTTAACACCAGACAGACAATGTCCAATTTGTATGGGGGCGGGGCAGCGAGACAAGGACGGTTGAGTTCTTGTTACTGCTGAGCCTTAGCAAAGTTATTCAAGTCTCTTTGTTATATTACTCAATTCAACGGCAAACGAACCATTGATGAAGGGAATAAAGTACTATCTTTATCCTTACATAGTATAAAATAACAACAACAACAACAACTTACAACACTCTTATAATTTACATTGTTTTTTGTGTGAACTTGTTTCTGCGATTGAAACACTGTCACACCTTTCTACTTAGCGTCAGCCGTTTGACAACTTATGTCATAATGTCGGCATAGTCGTTTCTTGTAATAATTTGTAGGCGTAAAATTCTGTAGGCAAGTACAAAAGAATTAAGGTTCAGAATGTACTATTTTGCTCTACTCAGCACTACATAGGTTCCTACAAACTTTTTGTTACGAATTAAAGATCATTGTTTAATTATATATTTTGTAGTTATTTTCTCTTACTCATAATTATCAACAGTATTATCAATTATCAACATAAAATATTTTAAAACGTTGCTAAGTCCTGTGTTGTCTATTCAAATTAAAAAATGTTAGGAATCTAATTAAATGCTTGTTGAGTTTTAAATCATATATCTTGTAATTATAAGCGCTTTAAAAATATGCAAAAATCCTCGCACCCGTTAGAAGCTTGTAAATTAACAAATTACATTTATTTTCCGCATACAGTATAGTATAATATATCCTCCGGCTATTCTCGTTAAGGTCTATTAATTATACTGACTGGCAAAAAACGGTTAAAAAACTATGTAATAATGTATTCATACAACAGACTGGAGCGTGAAATGACTTGTTTATTTTTCTGACGAAAAAAAAACGTGGGTGACATTTTTTCTCGTAATCCCACGCGGGCGCTGTAAATTATTCGAGAAGGCTTAATCAATTAGTTCCAATAGGAGGAAACAATGCATTAATTTAGTTTTTTTGAAATAACGAGCTATTGTTTCATTTGAAAGTAGACTGTTTATAAATTACAGTTTCCACACGTGAAGTGATTTTTTATTACAATTAGTTTGTACTCTTTCAAATATAAGTGAAGTCGTTGACCTCGCTGACTCACTTTTGGTCTTTAAAGTTTCGTTAAACGTAATACAAAGTATGTACTTATGAAGAACATAGACCAAGAAAGTTGTTAAGTCCCAGTTTTATACGAGTAATATTTTCTCATAAATAAAACACACTTGTTTGACAAAAATCTTAAATTGTTAGCAATATCTGTGACATGCAACTTAGCCAGTTTTTAATATAGTCCGTGTACATTAAATGACATAAGTAAATACTTTATTGTACATAAAACACGGTACATAACATTACAATTAAAAAAAATAGTACAAAGATGAGTATATCCCTGTAAGGGATCTCTTCCAGGTAACCTAAGAAAAAATAATACACAATTTACAAGGAGTGACAATTGAAATATTAGTAAATTAGTAAATTTTTGACATTACCAATCTGACATTTAATCTAAATGACTTTTATAAGCTCAGTCATAGGCCATAAACATTAGTAGAGGCTTTTTCACTTTACATTAAGACAAGAGAGCGATTGCTATATCAAGAAGACGCTTAGGGTGTTTATTAAATAAATCTATACTTAGTCTCATTTAGTGACTATGTGAGGTAAACCATGGGCGTGGGCAGACCATTAGCCAGATGGTCGGACGATATCCGTAACACGGCAGGGCCAACCTGGACCAGATTCGCAGCGTTAAGGACGACATGGAAATCCATGGAAGAGGCATACGTTCAGCAGTGGACAAATATATGCTGAGAAGAAGAAGAAGAAGAAGTGAGGTAAACTACTGCAACCTGTACTGTAACCAATAACAGCTATTTGCGATCGCGTCATTACCCCGAGCGTGGGGCTATTCCGTCCTCGCCCGATAACCGCTAAACGGCATATTGGCACCCGTCTCCCGTGACCAATCTCTCGAAAGGGGTGTATTATAAAGTAAACACTAAAAAAGCGCATCGAATTTGACAAATGCGTGTTTTGGGCACGCGACCCGCGATTAGACGCGGTGCGCGCGCGCCGGTTAGCTTTTAAACTATTTTAAGTTCTTACAACATATTGACAGCTGAGCAGACAATGCGTCGTGAACTTCTTTCAAAGTTATTGTTAACTTAAGCAAGTAGGTGTTAACGTTACGCGAAGAAAATCTTTAAAAAACTTACTTACCTACTTAAATTCACTGAATGTTCTCTGCGTTGATACTCACGACAAAAGTTTTCCTCATTTCGCGCTTTAATGTTTAAAAGTAAAGGTACCATAAGACAGTTTGCCGAACTTTTCCAATATTGATTGGAATAAAACGTTTACCACGTAGATTAATTAATAAGACGCGTTAAGGAATGCTTGAAAGACTTAAATAAAGATATTTAAGTTTAACTTTGCTACTATACCAACCTAAAAAACTGACGCCTTAAGAATGTAGAAAACTCCCATTGACAAGTCCTGGCCGAAGCTCGCGTCCGGTGAACCACTTAAGTTAAAAACGAATAAATAAACGCATTAAAGATAATAAATAATACTTCATTGGCTACTTAACTTACTTTATAGCGCGACAGCTGTGCAACAAAACAGAACATGCATTCTTGGTTTTATTTTAAAGTCCCCCAGTCAGGGGTGTGGTGTGAGAGGAAATGACCCTTGAAATTGGCCCGGCTCGGTTACTTTCGCACACCTTGCTCGTACTCGACTGATAGCCCTTATTACAAACATTTTTGGCCTTTTGTCACTTGTTTTGGGTAATGAGGTTGTTTTTTACACGTTAAGTAAGGTAGTGACACTTTAAGGTGCTGAAAGAGGGTGCGGAGGTTGTTCTTTGCCCTGCAAAATGGGTGTGATTGCATATGTTAAAGTTAAATACTTCCATGGTGCAGTCAGTAAAGAAAGTCTATGAAAACTATTGTCTCTATTTATTACGAAATTACAGACAATATTGTTCATATACTTTTGCATGAAATTCATTGCTGAACATAGGTATACAAGATGTTTCATAATAAAAAAAATGCATTATTCCATTATTAACAAATTGGAACTAAATTACCTTCCTACGCCGCGATACCAAAAGCACGTGTTGCGGAATGTCAGATTTTTTTTACCAATTTAATGATATGGAATAGTACAATGAAACTCCTGGGTCAATTTATATTCCATTATGTTCAACTAAAGATGTCATGTAAATTACAAAAAATCTATTTACAATAGTTGTCAAAAGTTTATAATTCCAGCAAAAAATTAATACACGCTGTCAAATGAAAAGTTTGTCAAACGATACATTTTTAATGTAAGTCTACTGTCAAATGCTAGGATTCCGATTTTTAAGCCTAGGCTTCTCCATAGAACTTGCTAACTAAGTTAGTTACGGTGTGGGGTCCTCGGACCCTGAGTTCTCAGGCTTAGCAATATGTCACGGGCGGGATTCAAACGGATTACCCATCGCTAGCTTTGTTTTGCATCGGTATAGTGGCGTGAAGATTTGCACTAAGGGGTTGATGGGTATCATAAAACAGTTTAGAGGATTTACTCGGTTGAAGAGCAAAAAAATAAAATCAATAAATAAAGTTTTGCTTGTATATTTAATACTATGAAATATGAATGTGGATTTTATGTCAATATTTTTGTGAGGGATGGAATTTTGTTGAAAAAGCATGGCAATTATCTCTATTTAACATATCTTGTTAAATAGAGATATTTACAATAAATGAAAATTTCAAAAAAGGCTTAGAAATGTATTTACATTTATACCTCTACGACATGGTAAAACTCTCTATTGATGACAGCACTAAAATAACATGAAAAAGGTGCAATTTAGGGAAAACTGTACTCTGTTAACGCCCCTGTAAAGGTGAAATAGCAGTTTCATTCTTATTCTTATTTAATTCTTGTATCATAACGTTACTTGACTAAAAATACACATTTCTAATATCTATATAAAAAAGTACGTACCTATAATCGTGTAAGGAGTTATTTCCAAAAAACAAAAGCCAACCTCATAAAAATAAATAAAACCGTTTACATTTTATAATATCTTGTTAAAGCTATCGCATTTCGCGAGCTACCCCTTTGCGCCCCTACTTAATGTAGCAGAAAATTAAGCGACGCCCCAAAACACGGGGCAAAATAAGACCGGGCCAAGTACTTGATCAAACGTGGGGCAAAAAATAACAGGCCAAGTACTGGCCAGTTTGACCCCGAGTTTCGATTAACCCTTTAAAAGTGAAGTGTCACCGAAATAAGTGGATTGAATGTGGGCAAAAAGTGTCCAAGACAACTTTCTTGAATATACTTTCACGGTTGACATTTTATTTCGCTATGTTCAAATGGAATTTGTTTGATTGAACTGAACGTTACTTAACCATGAATGTTGAAAAACTAGTGACCAATAAACTTAGACTTTTTTATAAGATCTTTAAAATTCTTTTCAATCCATTTAAAAATAATGGTAACAAGAAGAGTATTCCTTAGATACGAGAGGATCGCTCCGTGGAGTTTGCCGTCAGAAAAATATAGTGCTTAATGGAATTTGGCAGACTATACTTATCTGTATATAGTTTTAGACCACGCCGATTAAAAAACGTCGGGGTTGGCAGTTCATTACACCGTACTAAGCTATACAACATTATACAAACATAATATCAACGAAGCTCCAACAAGTCTGCCTCCTTTGTCTCAATCGAAACTTAAATTAGCATTATTAATACAAACAGCGTGGAAGCGTAATTATTTCACTCGCGCCGTCCCGAGGGCAGGCGTGATAACCATAATAAATCCGGCAAGTTGCGTCGCCGATAATGTGGCCCTTGCGACCCCTGCGCAGGGCTACTTTCACCAGATGCCGCGTCGCGTATGTAACTGGACTTATTCATTCAAAGATTTTAGAAATATATTTAGACTGTTGAGAATTTTACTTGAAATAAATAAATAAATATGCTAAGGATGTTATATCTTTTCCAGAAAAAAACGCGACATCTTGAAAGGGGATGGGGGAAAAATACCTTTGTGAGATCCTGAGAGATTGTGAACTATCAAAAATAACAGCGTTAGTTCCGCTTTTGGCCAAGTTCGTTAAGATCATGGTGGCAAAACCGATCATATTGGCATCATTGGTATCAGCACTAGATGAAATAGAGAAGAATAAAGATTGCATTATTTTGTGTGCGAAAATCACAATTTTTCAATCGTTACCAAGACAGGGTCCTTAGGCTAAAAGTCAATGATAGTATTGAAATCAAACAATTAAAACGGTTTATATCGCTTGTATTGTCCGAGATAGTTTGAAACGAATGTTAATATATAGATAGTACTTTCCTATCTGAAGAAAATTTGCCCATTGTTATTAATAACTATATTTAGTGGTCAGCTAGGGAACACAAAATAGCCTGAGTCAAGAAGATACCGTTTTTTGTTATGAGATTGTGTATTTGATATAAATTTATAAAAATTTATTATGTAATTTGTGATCAAGCTTAAGAAACTATGACAGCATTTTGAGAATCTACTTTCGTGATAATTTTGGAAACAAAGGTGTGGACTAGCTAGCTGTACTATATAATGACATGTAAACATACACAGCCATATAAATCGAGTACCTAATTGTAACAATACATGCTGGTATCCGGACAAGCCACGTCGACCCCTGAGTTATTCCTCCCCGGGGACCAATCCGACATGCCATAATGCAATCGCCGATAGATTTGAACAACATTATCTTTGGTTTAGTTCGGTTAGTAGCTTGATAGGTTAACAGTGTTATAATTTATGGTCAGATCAAGTGGAAATTTGGACGTCGAATCGGTTGAGATATGCTTGCGACATGGGTGTTGTAAAGTTATAAGTATAACCTCGTGAACCGTAAATTGCAATAAACGTACTTAACATTTTCAATGGATTTGTTAATTATTCGCAAATAACATACCCTCTTATTCATAAACGGTTCGTAGACATTTGTTAGTTAACATGTTTGATGTATTTATCTGTCATTGTGACGTTTGCCCTCAAATGAAAGGGACAAAACATTTGTTAGCTTAAAATGTTGTTATTTTTTTATGAATAAAGGGGTTAGACTTTAATTTATTTCATTCAATATCTAAAGTTTAAGAAGTGAAACAAAATAAATTGGTACAGGGTAATTTGTTCCATGTTCCGGTTATATAAAGTTTTCAAGTAAGTTAGTACTATTTTTGACATTACTAAACAAACTGTGGTCCAACGGAGCTAATAAAACACTGTCCTATTTTCATTAAATAATATTTCGAACTTAACAAATTCCGTATTACTTCTACTCAGACGTTATTGTACGGAGATTTATATAAATTGGAACACAATATTGCCTTGCTACTCCGTAGAAACAATTTTAAAAATATGGTCTAATGTTGATTAAGTAAAAAGTATTGCACACTTTCAAAAACACGCCTAATTCGACTTGATACTTTTCGTACTTAATCTCTCGAGTTGTGCAAATCTTGAACCGTTTGTTATTCATAACAACTACATTTTTGGTCCATACGCGCCGCAGTACATTATCCGGGTCCCGGGGGAACAATAACTCACCCCGTATCGGGCTGGTGGGTAGATGTGAGGGGAATTATCAGCTGTTTGGTTTGTTTGTTGTTGTACATTGTGGTTAGTTTTAGAAGATTTAGTTTTTTAGGGTTCCGTACCTAAAAGAAAAAAGGAACTCTTATAGGATCACTTCGTTGTTCGTCTGTCCGTCGAAACCATTTTTTTAGGAGCGCGTAGGAGGTATCAATTTAAAATTACTATTAAATACTCAGGTCTGCAATCTTGGAAGGGTATTGCAAGATTAGAATTTTAAATCTGATTAATATACAAAACATACTAACGATTACTTAGCGGCCCGGTTTTTCTTATTTCACAGCAACACTAATTGTTTCAGTAAATCCTATCATATATTATGATAATACGGAACTCTCAGTGAGCGAGCCCGTCTCGCACTTGACTGGTTTAAATTACCCGTGGAATGGTTAAAAACTTTCATAAAGCTACCGTTAAAGAAGTGGTAAACTGGCATTTTTAACCTTTGTGCCTCGGCGCAAGTTAATTTTCTGGTCGAAACGTCTCAATTAAAAATCGATTTTAAAGTTATGATTATGGATGTCTTCATCCAAGGACCAATCAATATCGTTCTCGCGTAATATATATTTTTTATGACACGACATCTTCTTGAGCATAAAATAACCGTTAAAAGTATAACTTAAGGCATGTTTTCGTTAATTTTCAAGGTCTTCGTTAATTTTAATAGTATTGTGCATTGTTAATTTCTTTATCTGCCTCTATATGGTAAAGATGAACTTTTGTTTTGGCCGTTATTTACCAGCTGTTTTTTTTAATGGAATTGTGGCCACTTTCGGCTTGGCTACTTTATGGAAATGAATAAAATGGAAATAAATTGGTTCAAACTGATTTAAGGCCTAATAAAAGTTCTTTACCACCTTTAGGAAATGTCTTAAAGGCAACCTTTAAGGTATTAAGATACAAAAATAAAGATACGAAAGAGGCCTGATTTGGCTACCTTATGTTCTATGTCGCTAAATATGTTAAATGTTATTAAATAAATAAATTAAAAATAAATTAATAAATACTTATCATGAAACAATTGATACCAATATACCCTGACCCAAACTAAGCAAAGCCTGTGTTAAGGGTATTAGACAACGGACAAACATACATACACCTATAGATAATATTATGCTTAAATTAATTGCAGTGGTCACGACCAGATTGAAAAAGAGGATGTCATTGTACTCGGGCTTATCAGGTGGTTTTTGATTTTTTTTATTAACAAATGGGTCACCTGATGGTAAGTGAAACACCACAGCCCATCATCATCATCATCATCTCAGCCACAAGAAGTCCACTGTTGGACATAGGCCTCCTCCATGGATTTCCAAAGTGGCCGGTTGGAAGCAGCATGCAACCAGCGCCTTCCTGCCACCTGTATGAGGTCATCGGACCATCTTGTGGCTGGTCGTCCTACGCTGCGCTTGCCAATACGCGGCCGCCATTCGAGAACAGCCCATAGACTGAATATATTGCCGAAATGTTCTTATTATCATTACTTATCTGTCTGTCAATCTGTTTATTCTGAGATTAAATCCAGTGCACCTACTTTTATTTATTTAGGCGTCATGGTGTTCGAAACTCAACAAATTCCAAGCTATTGATCGTTTTAATGTCGGTTCGTTATAGGTACTTCTATATTTTTAAGCATATAGTGTCTTTTTATTTTAGTTGTAGGTACCTTCAGCAGGACATTTACTTTGTATGATACATCCCAATCTTCGGCTATATTGAAGTGCTTGAAGCCTATCTCTCCACTTAATGCAGCGCGCTATCTCGGCATCTGCCCGCGGGCGCGGCGCAGGCGCAACCTCGTGCATGTTACGCAGAGAGGGTGTGGTCATACGCAGCTTCCATGGAATACTTGTAATGTCTTTATAAGATGCAAGTGTGATGCGTCTTGTATGTAGCGTCAGTGTGAAGTCGACTTAATGGTCCTAAGGTGATTCGTCTATTCACTTTTAGTTTTATTAAAAAAATCAGGGCAAGAGCATGTAAAGCTACATTTCATGTATTATAAGGGTATCGTAGCCATTCCAAAATAGTAATGTCAATTTAAATTAAAAAACAACTTTTTTATTAGGCCGGCACATTTGTATTTTTCAAAGAAACTATGAAACTCAAGTTACTTCCTCAAAGAAAACTCGTAAACTGTTCATTATTAGCAGCAACCCTTTCTGAAACACCTTTTCAACGAAAACATATAAGCAAGGAGGGACACGCGAAAAAAAAACACTCCCACGTTACAAGTGGGAAGTACAAAATTATTGAATTAAAAATACAAAAGGGCAAACAAATAAATAACACTCCTTTTTGGCTTTGCTGCAGTCGAATAAAATAGTGAAGGTTACTTTTGTTAACTAAACTTAAAGTCGATTTTGTAACTGTCAGATAAGCTGTTATTCGGCAAATAAATATCTAATTACTGAAAAACGGCCATAATGCTGCGCTTCTAAATTCAAACAACAGATCGTTTAACCTACCAGCCATTAAACTTTGACACAAGCCTCATAGAAAATGTGTTAAAATTTAATTCTTAGTAGGCAAAACTATTCGTTGTTAAAATCCATGAGGACCGTTCCAGTGTTTAACACGCCTGCGAGAAAGATCTTTTTACCAGTAGTTGACACCATTGTCCGTCCTTCTCGTCAATTTTCGGATCACTGTCAATGACTGGGTTGGCTTATAGGAACCGGCCATTAGAGAAGATTTCTTCTAAGTACCTATATATCACCTGCCTACAGTTCCCGGCAAACAACTTGACCATTGACCTTTACTGCGTAGTAGCCGTTTCTAGTACAAATGTGTATGCGCAAACATATGCCCTCCACTTGATTTATGCTCAAGTTTTTGCCTGTTACTATACCTATCTGTCTCTACCTCTATCTCTACCTACACCTCTCCATCTCTAACTACACCTACCTATCTCTCATTCACCCACTTTTTACACGTCGGTTAAACTTTTAATTAATATTTATATCTAGATCTTATTAAACTAAGCCTTTGGTCATAAAATTATAATTCGGTAAGTACTCAGCGTTTAATCCAGCAAAAACATAACGTCTTTCGCCTTAATAGGCGCTAATGTTTTAAAAATGATATGTATATTGCTAATAATTTCAAATATGCCCTGTAATCCCCCGGCCGGTAGCTGGCAATTATTGGCAATGGCATAATATTGGCAAAGTAGCCGTAATTACGTTGGGGTTCCGCAGTGAAGAGCAATGAAGTTCATTTTAACCAACTTCATCATAAGTTTTTTCTATAATTTGCATTTTAAATTAAGTTTTCTTTTCACTGGACTGAATTTTATTGTTATATATTGTCATTTGATCTACATAGTCGGCCAAAAAAGTGGTATACCACTTTGAACCTTAGTCTACACATACAGTCAACTAAACTAGAGTCTATGTCACAGTAGCACCTTTTGTGACAATAAATGACAAAATGATTTTTTTAAATGTTCATATGTTACAGCGATTACTTAGGTATTGCACCTAGATCCTGCAATGGTTTAGTATCCAGTTTGGTTGACTCTACAATAGAGCCGACGTGGGCAAAAAATAGTATCTATGTATAGTGGTATTTATTCAAAATTTCAAGCCAACAATATCAATAATTCGACTAGAGGGGGTGTATCGTCTGGCAAGACCAAGACAAGTTAAGCTAAATATCTTGTAAAAAGGAAGAAATTGTTTCTTTCAAAATAGGGTCAAATATAATTATACATATAGCGAAAATGTAAGGTTTTTAATTTGGAGTTTAATGGTATTGTTATTAACTATATTATAAAGTTTTATGTCCATATTTCTTCTAAATTACGTTTAGTTTAATATTTGGACATTTAATTTTACTGACTTTTTCTTATTTTTATTGTGGACTGTGTTCCACCTTTACCGTTAAATACAGCGTGGTGACTTTAGAGGAGTTAATAAACTTGATTTTTACTATTTTGTTATGCTCTATATTGTTAAACTTTAAAAGTTAAGTCTCAAATGTAGAGCTTCTTACTTCGGACAGTGTTAATGGTGCTTGTCTTTTTGCATTTTTTTGTCTGTTTTATACCCTTAAAGTTAAGTCTAGTATGTAGAGCTAGGATTTTGGATATTTAACTAACTTGTTTTTACTACATTGTTATGGTCTTAGACCTACAAAATTAAGTCTCACATGTAGAGCACTTTACTTTGGACATTTTATGTACTTGTATTTTTATGTTACTATATGTATGTGTAAATTCTACATCGCACAAAAAACATAAATTACAAAAGAAAATACAGTGATGTACAAAGTGAAGTTATCCCTTTAAGGAATCTCGTCCAGTTAACCGTTGAGTGGGTGAAAGGAGGTGAGGTGGGTGTTAGGGTGCGGCTATTTTGTTATGGTCTGTATTCTTAGACCCTTCAAAGTTAAGTCTTGTATGTAAAGCTTTGTGCTTTGGATATTTAATGAACCTGTCTTTTAACGTACAACATTGTGACAGTCTGTTCATATATCTTCAAAGTTAAGTCTATCATGTAGAGCTTTGTAATTTGGACAATTAATAATATTTGTTATATTTCTGTATTGTGTTCGTGTGGTGTACAATTAAGATATTACTACTTACTATTAAATGTTATTTATAACATTATTTTGCTCTATGTTCATAGAGTTTCAAAGTGATGTCTAACGTAGAACTCATAGTCCTTCAAAAGTTTAATTTCACATGTAGAGCTTTGTAATTTGGACACGAAATGGTTAACTTCACACTAAAAAGGCACAGAAAAACGTGTTTGCAACATGGCTGCTGTCGGGTATGGTAAATATACCAGCCGGGGCGAGCTTAACTACATAAATTCAATTATGTCTGTCCTGCCGTCCAGTTCGCAGAAACGTTAATGAAGGCACTTTGCCTCGATGTCTTCATCGTGTGGACGAACTTAAAGGTTAGGGAAGTAATGTGTAAGGTATTATACCCTGTAAATAGGACAACTTTTTTGTAAAATAAGTTAAAAAAAATAAATAATAGAAACTTTTTTTATGGTATTTTATTATTGTATTGTCATTAGATCCACATACAGATAACAAATTTAGAAACATTATGAGAACAGAAAGTAAGTCAAAAGAGATTTGCAAGATTCGAATTGTACATTAAGACAGCCGGTGTAATTACTGGCACTAGAGGTATTCCATCTTAGCCCTCTGGGTTGGCAACGCATCTGCAATCTCCTTGATGTTGCAGGTGTCTATAGGCGGTGGTGATCACTTACCATCAGGTGACCCACTTGCTTGTTTGCCCTCTGATTTTATAAAAATAAAAGTAAATACTTCAAGTACGTCTCTGGTACGCGTGTCCGTCGAAAGCACATTTTGATTCAAAATTATAAGTTGCCCACAGCCGGCGATTTTTTAAATTAATTTCCAAGGATCGCACCCAAATTATAGACGGCATCGACGCAGGCTCTTTCCACACAGGACAGCAAAAACTTGGAGACGAATTTACTATTAAAAAAAACGCATAAGTGTGCAGAAATCTGACGCGCGCATTAAGTGTTTCCTACTTTCTATGTAGATAGTTCGTCAGCCAGGGAAATCAGATCTTTGAGATTTTTGCTCGTTTTTTATGCTTCTTCTGTTATGTTCTTTTTGCAAAATTTCATGATTTTAGGGCAAAGGCCCACTACCCGATAATTTTTAGCCTAATTGCGCTAGATAGACAGACAACGAAGTGATCCAACAAGTGTTGTGTTTAGGTACGGAACCCCGAAAAAAAAGTTCTGAACTATGTTAATGTATATGCAATCGTTAAACTGGATTCAATTACCGTTACTGCGCGAAAAGAGTGTTATAGATCCCACACTCTCGTATACTTGTCATTTGCACAAGAGTATTTGATCTAGGCCTGTAGTTATACATATGTAGATCGTTCTCAAGTACTAGACAGTTCTCAAAATCACACTTACCGTTTGATTCTTATAGAAACGAAATGTCAAATATTGGTTCTTGAGTACGCTGGTGTACTCAAGAACGATCTATAATTTACAGCCCTAAAAAAAGGCTGCGGATTACCTGTTACTTTCAGGTACATATTGCACATAACAATACATATTAAAGTGTAACCTTCTTATTCATAAACCTGTTTTAACTAAAATATAATTTGGTTCTTTCAGTCGAACGACGGCTAACGTCGAAATGACAGAAAAAGACAACACATATTGTGTCAACTACAATAATGTGGGTTTACTAATCGTTTAAGAATAAGGAGGTTAGACTTTATTAGTACAGTCAAGGTCATACATATTTAACATATACAGCTATTTGATCAAAAATATGTAAAGACTTATTTTCAGTGTCATAAAGGTGTGCAGATATTTTTGGCATTTTGAGAACGTATACATATTTATGACCTTGACTGTACCTAATTTCAAAGCTGTACCTACTTACAGAGTAGCTACTAAGGGCCAGGCCACACCGGTTACGTAAACGTCACGGCTCCAACTAGCTTCGTAGAGCTGCGTTACACGCACACGCGTAGCACACGCTTTGCAGCTTTAAGAGCCGTGTCGCACACGTGACGTGTACGCGACCGGTGGGGTTTGGCCTTAACTACTTGCTTGCTTGAAAAATATTTCCATACACAACATTTAATATTAACGCTTCCCTGAATTTAACTTGTCGATATCGTAAAATAAAGGCAGGTTTACTCCTGAATCCGGGCCCCGGTCGATACGTAAATTAAGTCATCAAATCGGACTCCGGCACGGGGCCGCACTCTAAACCAGATGCTAAATTAAATTAAGAAGACATTTATTTGTATTACATGCTATTTTTAATTAAATGTGCAATGTAATTGAAACTTTTTTCTTTTTGACATTCGACCTATTATTGCTGTTTTTCATTGAAAATCTAACATGATTTTATTTAATTTGATGATCTTAACTTTCATTCATATTATTTACTAAGTGTAAACTGTAAGTAACGCAGTGTTACAATACAGTTAAGAGAGACATTTGTAATTTTCAAAAATTTGATCAATTAATTATTCTATTCTATTCATCTTATCTAATCTAATCATAATCCTTTTTCACATACTATTTTTTAACATATTGTACTATTTTATATTAAATTATTGGCTTTGACATACACAAATCCAATCTTATATAATTTGTGTTGTGATAATAGTCGAATGTTAGAATAAAGTTTTGTTAATGAATAACCTGCTATATCCGAAAGTGGTATCTCCGGTAAGTAACTAACTGCCATCGGCAAAGTGTTCGGCAAACAGTTCTTTATAAACCTGTTCATGTACAAGTTCTAAACAATTTTCTATACAAATAGGTTAACGTTATATCCTTCGCTTAGTCTAACACAGATATCAGAGTGAATTTGATCTGTAGTCAAAAACAGGTCAAAATTATACACTGTTAATATTTACTGCAATGCTAAAACCTGAGAAAATACTGATCATATACGTTACTGGTATTAAAGTAAGTAATAACCTTAAACACGAGCAAAGTCTCCCAAAAATTACAGACAGAACTATTTTAATTCGTTTCCAAAAATTCGTGAACCTTATTGGTAGTGTGAACATTACACCCAATTATCGGCTTGGTCCAAACACCGTGCTATTAAGTCGTTGCAACGGTATAACCGTGATTTTACCAAGATTTTACCGAGTCCGCCCCTGTTCGCGATTGATTCTCGGTATAGTGTTCAATGGTGGGTTGTCTCTGGCCAAAAGACGAAAGTAGGTACTTTTTATTGACACTTTCGGCGAAATTCTGGCACTTATTTGGTGTTTTTCGGTTTTTTAAACCATAGTATTATTTTTTTGGGCGGTTAAAGGTTGCAAAAATGAAGATGTATAAAAGTTCGCTTGTACTTTGTATCGAGTTCTGCGGTTGATGAGGTTAACGATAGAACTTATAAACAAGACATAAGTTAAAATAAAAAGTAAATCTACAAAGAAACACTTATAAATTGATTATCCGACAAAGTTTAAATGTTTAGTGAAAATGCAAACTGTTTTTACGACAAAAACGCTCGCGCTTGTTTTCTTCATGGATTTTGGCTCTAGAGGAATGTTTTAGTCTACATATTTTGATCGTGTAGGCATGTCTGTAACTATGATTTTATCTTACAAAGAAAAATTAAAAAAAAAGAGTTTATTGAATTTGTTGGTATTCGTGCGTATATTTTGAGTTTAATTGGCATTCGGCCAAACCAGGCACGAGTTCCTTTTGTGAACTGATCTTGTTATTCGAGGTTTTTTCTATTAGGGTAAAATAATTATTAGTCTCATATCTGAAGTATTTTCTTTTATAGATAATATAATTGCAGGTATATTGTCAATTGTTTACTAGAACCTAAATAAACTCGTTCCAAACAAAGGAGCACTTACCTTTTTACGCCGAATTAAATTTCGGCTAAAATGTGCAATGGCCAGACACTATTTCTCGGAATAAAGAAATTATTAAGTATCGATTCGGCCAGTGGCCATTTCGATTGCTCGATTGCGATTTTATTGCTCATTCATCGGCGTTTTGATTTAAATGACTATTCCCAAGAATCGATACCGGAACCTTAAAGGTGTTCGAAAATTATAAGTTACGATTACTTACGATTAGCACCTTAATTTCCATTATATTTTAAGCCAGAAACACTTTCTTGGAATACTGAGTTAAGTAAAGACAAAACTCTGTGTTTTGGACGCTGTTATTGATCATCCGACAATTTTTTTTTTCTCCAAAATGTTTCCGATTTGATCGGAATACGTTCGCCGAGGTCTTCCCCGTCCCATGTTTCCATCCACTCTCCCATCCTACAATAGACATGCACTTTTTATAAAATGGCAACTGGCACCTACTTCTGACTAAAAAAGATGTGATCTGAGAAATAAATGTTTGTGAGTTTGTAAAAATTTGGTGAAGATCACCAACATACTTTGTTTTTTTTTGTACACAACCAACAAAGTTTAATCTCGTTTAGAAGCTTTGCTGTTAGGATATTTGGATAGTTTAAAGGTCTGAAAGATAACTTCTTATGTGTATTTGTGTTTTGCCGGTATGTAATATATATGTATGTATATGTTATAGATTTTATACACAGGGTTTTCAGAGCAACTTTCTCAACCACTTGCAAAAAAAATTCAAAAGGATTTTTGATACCTGAGCCCAATTTTATAAATGCGACAGGCGACAGGTGACAGTGACAATTTGCCGTACATTACTGTGTCGACAAGGAACACCCCAAACTTATAGACTTAACATCATATTGGGCAAGCAATGTATACCGAATTGTCACTGTCACCTGTCGCCTGTCTTGTTTATAAAATTGGGCCCTAGGGCCTATTCCACAAAAATTACAAGTGCTCCACGTTAACATATTTCTCATTTTTTTGTATGAAAAACTTTACAATTATGTCAAATTGTTGCACTTTCTTTGGTATATGCGGCTGGTATAATATTCAAGATTGTTATAATTTAAAGCAATGTTAATCAATAAAAGCAATAAATGTTACCAACACACATTGCAGTGTGCTTATTCGTCTGATATTAAATTAGTTCATTCCTATAATTGAGTTGGTATCAACATTATTACTAGAGGTTCAATTAACTTTAACAAATGATAAATTGATTTATTTGTATGAAGTGCTGAGCCGATATCTTAATAACATGTCAGTGTTCATAAAAAATGTTTTAATTGAAGTGATAAAGCTTTGAACAACTAAGACTAAAGTTTATATAACAAAACACTATAAAGATTTCAGCGCAAACGTTCTTGCATTTCGTTCCGCTTTCTTGGTATTTGTTTTAACCCACAACGCAAGGAGCGGTGTTATAAATATACATCGTTATCGCGGGTGCAACTACGATTTGATAGTACTAAGAAGATAATATTTCAGTACTGTCAAATGGCACCCGCGATAACGACGTATAAAGCTTATTTAAATCATACTGGTATATTGTAATTAATAAAATTCTGAATTAAGAAGAAAAAAAAAACAACAATAAAATCTTATTCTAGACTTAAAGGTAAAAAGTTATTGTAATTTGTATTCTTAGTATAGATGGTTTCATAAGAGCTGGCACCTAACGTGAAATTGTGATTAATTTCATAGACATTTTGTCAAGTCAAGCAAAATGGGTCTAATCTTACCCATGTTTACTGGCAAACGGGCAACTTTTTTGGGTTCAACTTTACCAAAACGGGGTGAATTCGAAGTTTTTACTATTTGTGTAGTTATCAGTAAATAAGTGTTTACTGGACAGACGACAGACTGTTTTCTGGACTCTAAACTATTCAAAGTGGTACAAGATTCGTACGTTTTGTCTGCAAGTTTTTTGTATTCCCGTAAATAAAACATAAACCAATTCCTATTACAGACCATCCATAAAATGTAATAAATAAACTCCACGAAAGATTTACTTAAATCATATTCCGGTGACTCAATTCAATAGATATCAATATCGAGATTGTCTATGAAAAAGCAATCAGGCAATAGACAAATAAAGATAGTATCGCAGACCATAAATAACGTGTAATTCGCTACATTCGACCCGTATCTGTCCCTTTGCTATCTTTAATAGAAATATGAATCGCGAATCGTTGTTATTGAATAGATACATTAAACTCTTATACAATAGCTATAATGCTATGAATAAATTTATGATACTGTCTTGTCGTTTTTTATTTATTTGTTTAGCTTTGATACAAATGGAGACACAAACATAAGCTGGGTAGCTATCACGACGCACTACGACTCGCTTTGTCGCTCAGTTTGTCTCTTTCTAACTAGCCTAGTAAGAGAGGGAGAGATTCATTAAGCGACAATCGAGAAACTGTGAACGCATGCTAGCCATTATGATCATCCTATACGACAGACCATAACCTATAAAATAAATTCATGTGAAAATTATTTTAAGTGATTTCTTTATATATCTGGATTCCACTATGCAAGAGGTTAAATAAATATATTATTACCATCATATCATCTGATGCCGTAGCATAGGTAAAATAAAATATTCCTCTTAAAAATATTGTTTCATGTACCTATATTAATCTTTATTTTCGAACGCGAAATTATTTCACGCTTAGAAAACATGAAAACCCTATTTATTCTGTCTTGCAAATGAAAATGTATTTAGAGAACGCCTGTAAAGAGAGTTTTCTTTTAATGTAGGTAATATATGTGATAATTTATCTTCTCGTGCTTACAGTTTCATTGCACTTCTTTCTGCTATTGCTTTTATAATTTCTCAGTTTTGTTTCTGTATTGTTTACGTCTTCATATTTATCCTACTCGTAATACTTACGTGGAAGTAATCGAAATTTAAAAGATAATATCTATTGTCATTTTATAAGGGTTATAAAATGATTGAATAATGATAGAACAAGATAATGATCCGAAAAGAAAAACAAAAATATATTTCTGTTCTGTTTACACGCGTCCATAGAATTTCTTATTTTCCCACAATAATTTGGACACTAAGATTTCGAAGTCAAACGATTAAGGCGAAAAGGTTTTAAAATCTTTAATACTGGCCAGTTTTTATGCTAATTTCGTAGCCTTAAACACAATTTAAAATCAGAAATCACTTTCCAATCAGCGTTTCTCTATCGGCATTTGTTTTTAATCAAGCCATTCCCTTTCATTAACTTTGACACTGGGTTTTGGTGATGATCAGAGAACCATGTATACTACCTACGTGAACTTATGCGTGCTTGAGCTCAATTCATATCATTTGTACCTATGTATGCGAGGTTGTCATGTTCTATTTATTTGGTTTTATATTGTCTGTTTAGGACACGAGACAAATTAAATTTTCGTCCAAAAGAAGTCTGTGTTCACAAATTTTTGTTGCATCGGGAATTCGACGAAAAGCGATAATCGATTAGCGGAACGAGCAGAAGGCCTGGTCAAAGTTGTAGTTAATTCTACTCCTATAATGTAGGGAGCACTTTCTTAAGCTATTTTAAGTGTCAATTTGCTTAGGGTTACCTGTCACTTAAATCATCATAAGGATACCCTTAATTTTAAGAAGCGTTGGTGATTATAGGGTTAACTCAGTTAAAAGCGCTTCATAAGTGTTTTTCCATTATTTCTGTTAAAAATGGTATTAAAGCTTATTTTTTGAGTCTTTGACGAAATAATTCCTCTTCCGATCCTAACAGTGTTACCTAAACAATCAATGTGAAATTACTTAAACGCACAGTCAGAACCGCCAACAAACCAAAACAAAGCCTAATAATTAACTGTACGAATTTATTAACCGCGTTATACCCTCAAATAGATACTTAGTAACCCCCCTCCACCCTCCGACATAAAAACATTGAGCAGACTAAATTAAACCGCGCCAAAACTGTTGTCGGCGGGCCCAAGGCGGCCGTTTGTTTTAATACAATATCCTTACTCATCTCCCTCATTCCCCTCATTAGGCGTATAGCGCTATCTCGTTTACTCTACAGTAATTTGGGACTTCAGGCGACAGCGCGTAACGTAAACGTATCAGTTTGGGGTAACGTGACCGCGTACGACTTTTTAAACGGGATTCATTTCTAATCGACCTAATCGCTCCTTTTGTTTTCATGGAGAAAAAAATATTTTTGAATTAAACAAGCAAGTAGTATTTTTAAATAATTTTCAATAAAGTTCTGATGTGTTAAAAGTGCTTTCGTTAGTTATTAAACCTGCAAAACAACGAGATAACGACACACAGAAGCGCACTCTTAATCACTTCTAATTTATTAAGTCGCTTTGAGGGCAGCCGAGTAATTTATAGCTGGTTCTTTCCACCCCCGGCGCGGGCGTATACCCGTCTCTCTCCAGAGACCATTTTTAATTAAAATCATCGGGAGAGCGGGAGAATTAGAAATTATATTCTATTTTCAAAAACTTGCTCTGACGGTTGGTAGATTATCTCTTTTTTATGAGCCCCCGGTCGCGGCTTTGTTTTAACGGCGCAGGAATTGTCCAAATTGACTTTGTTGAAGCTGCCAGTTTGTCTTTTATGGTAATTTGGCTTATTCATTTTAACGCTGCGATTTGATGAATAGAAATACTTGTTTGTTACTTTAAAACGTATGTGTTTTTCAAGAGTGCGTTTGAACTACATTTGTTTTTTACCTAATAATACTGGGGATGTAGAACAAAATGAAGCGCATTAAACATTTTTTAACAATTAAATGGCTTTGCCGTTAGTTGCCGTTGGCTAACAAACGTGAGGGGTGGAAATCAGACCGAGATAACAAAAAGTTAGGGAGATTGAAATATAAATTCTTAAATGTATGTTCTTAAGTGTGCAAGAAACTAATTTTAGGAACTTGAAACTTTACATTGATGCGAGCGATTTAATTATTTAAATATACTAGTCTGTAAGTATACTTAGTTAAATATAGGTAGGTACTTGAGCAACTCTACTGAAATGATGAATCTGGCTTAAAGTAAGTAGGTTAGTATTAATGATATTTTAAAACTTATGGCATGACATAGGTTCTGCTTACGATTAGCTTCGGCTTTGAGCTTATGCTGACCATCTGCTGACATTCGATTGAGATCAACACGTACATCATAATTACAACTTTTATAACAATTCGTTAGTACATAATATGTACATCCGTTGTTTAGTACCCATAGTGGGTACAAGTTTTGCTGATTTTGGGAGTAATTTCAATTGATTACAGAACATATTAATATGATTTACACCAGTCTAAAATGTTTGTTATTAAATTATTTAGTCCATCTTGTATAGGCCGACCCAGGGCGCGCTTACTGGTCTATGGTCTCAATTAGAAAAACTTAATGCCGCATAGACCAACAGTTCTACCAGCTAAGTCTCCAGCCCATAAGGTACCACTTCATTTTGCAGACTTTAAGACTTATGCTGATGTTCAGTTTTTGCTTCGGATATTATGACGTTTAAATGTAAATTGTCTCCCAATCCCAACCGACTTTTTCATCTTTGTTCAAGTATAGTATTCAAAAAAGAGTATGTTCTCGTATAGTATTGTGATATATCATTTCCGTGCAGGCGGCGTGGGCGACGACGACGGCGACAGCGGCAAGCGACGGCGCTCGCGCACCAACTTCAACTCCTGGCAGCTGGAAGAGCTGGAGCGTGCCTTCCTCGCCTCCCACTACCCGGATGTGTTCATGCGGGAGGCGCTGGCCATGCGGCTGGACCTGAAGGAGAGCAGGGTTGCTGTGAGTACTTTTACTGTAGAACATTGTGAATCAAGTTCAACTCCTGGCAGCTGGAAGAGCTAGGGCGTGCCTTCCTCTCCTCCCACTACCCGGATGTGTTCAAGCGGGAGGCGTTGGCTATGCAGCTGGACCTGAAGGAGAGCAGGGTTGCTGTGAGTATATAACTTGTACTATAGAATAGGTGACAGCGGTAATTGTGCACCCAGTTCAACTCCTGGCAGCTGCAGGTGCTGGCCGTGTGGCTGGACCTGAAGGAGAGCAGGTTGCTGTGACTACTTTTACTGTTGAACAATGTACACCAATTTTAAGTCCTGGCAGCTGGAGGAGCTGGAGCATGCCTTCTTTGCCTCTCACTACCCGGATGTGTTTATGCGATAGGTTTATGATCTTGCCTTTTTCTTAATCATTACCGTCCCTATGAATAAATCGCGATCGATGGCCTAGGCCCCAAATAAACTATGTTTCGTTTTTTTATAAAAATACCGTGTATCTTTTAAATTTTTTTTTATAGGTGTGTTAATATTAATTTTGTAAACAAATCGTAGACTGCATTTAGCGTTCATGCCATTTGAAGCTCATTTGTGTCCTCTCTTAGTTGATGTACTTTCAAAGAATTGCCTATTTTTACATTTCTCGGTTTCCTTTTTAATGCCCTGTGGGTCCCGTATAGTTTGTTTTATCTCTTTTACCTTATACCTCTTTAAGTTTTTGGTCCTGTTGTGCATTAACTTGAATGTAGGAATCTGTGAAAAGTAACTTTTTCACCAGAAAGCATTTGGCTCCACTAACCAAACGATTCGACTTCAAACACACAAACAAATCTCAGCTTTCAACGCTTAATAGACAGCGAAGTTTGCACTTCACAAATAATTACAATCAGCGTTCTCTTCATAAAAAGCTCAGACATTTAAAACATAACATAAAGCTGGGAACATAATGAAGCACAGCACACGTTTACGACTTCATAGCTGTCCGGTAATTAAGACATTAAAGCTAAATATATTTCAGTCCGCCATTAAAGCGGTACAGAACAAAAGGGTATGGAACTAATTTGTAGCGAAGTGCGAGTGGTATAACTGATGCCTTTAGCTTTAAAACAAAAGAACACCGAGTGATAATGACAACTCCATCTCAAATGTAATACGAAATTGAAATGACTTGTTTTAAATTAAAATAATGCTAAAGGGTGCTAAAGGTAAACGGATTCGTAGAAGTCGCGACTGCTCTGAATAAAAGGAGTAGGGGTGCAATTTTTGAACCTCTGGCACTCGTCGAGATTCATCTGGCGTTCGAGCTGCGTCAAAATACGACAGATTTTGAAGGGATTTGACGCTCTTTTTGGCTTATCTCGTATGTGACTTCATCTCTAATGACGCGAGAATTGCCCCGCAGGTGACTATAGTTCGCCAAAATGGCCGAATCTCTATGAAAAACGGCCATTTTGGTGAGCTTTAGTCACCCGGTGAGATTCAAAACTCGCACCCCGGGATGTTATAAATGTGTCACAAAACCCAATGAACTAGTTTTAAGCTTGTGGTTAAATACGTAAAGTTGGGTGTTCTGATTTTATCTTTATCTTTACATAGTATAAAGTAAAGTCGCTATCCGTTTGTCTGTCCTAACTCGTTATAGTGTATGTTCGGCCGCTCTCCTTCTAAACCACCCAATGGATTTTGATACGGTTTTCACTGTCATTTAGAGATTTTTTACGGAAGGTTTTTATGTACATTACATCCCTATGGTTCTCGTGTGAAGCCGGGGCGGGTGGCTAGTTTAATATGATTGGGACTTTAAAAACATTACCCTCCTTTGCGTCGCGCAGTCGGGCAAAAATAGAAAGTATAGCAAAAATATGAAATAGTGAAGTCACAGAATTGATTTAGATAAAATTAAATTAGTGGGTGGGTTCGTCGAAAGTAATTTGCAGGTGCGAGTAAGAAGTTCCAGCAGTCATTCTAGATTACTAAACGTAAAAAAATAATATGAGGAACAAGGTTAATTTTAATATTTAAAAAAGTATCATCTTTTTTCGCTATGAAAAAATTGTTTTAAGAGGCTGACGCTTTTTTAGGCTGGGTACAATCGAAGACAATATAAGTCACCCTTAAAGACAGAACTGCGTGAAAGAGTCATTTTTCGAAAGGGAGGCATATAGTATGCACTTTATAGAATAGAATAGAACCATTACCTACCTAAAATTTTGATAGATTTGGGGCGCACACTATGTCAAAATGTATCATTTGGTAAATAAGACTATCCGATGTCTAATGTCTGTATTGGAACCGGTCACTAGACCACAGAGAGGGGTTTGTCTGACACAACTTCTTACCTTACCAATTAAATTTATGTAAAAACACATAGCCACACTAATTTAATAGACTACATCCAATTAATTTACGCTTGGGGCAACACGTTTTATATATATTTTTATAATTATGCCTAACGTGGCTTACAACACGTCGACATGACGGCAGGAAGCTTACATCAAAATATCACGTTCAAATAAAGCGAAGGATATCATTATTTTTTGAACTAAAAAAAGTTGTTAGAATAACAATAAATTGTGTACTTATAATGCTTGGTTTGGACGTTATGACTTGTTTTAATAACTCTTTTAAATGCTTGCATGGTGTACGATTTTTTAAGTGATCACATTCATACCTCAGGCCTCCTTTTGATACTTAAAGCACTAAAAGACCGGTAGTAAGGTAATTATTTTGAAAAGAAACTTTATTAAACCAGTTTTTTTAAGAAAAAAATCTTTCGTTAAACTGCGGTACTTTTTAGGATTTATGGGTTGGAAATTTAAATTTAATTATTTTACCTAAATATTTTTTACGAACGTAGCTTTTTAAATAATATACGATTATAAACAAAGAAAAATCTTAATTTACACCTGGCAGGGTCATGTCAGCTGCCCAAGATTTTTCTTTATTTTGTCATTGCATATTATTTAAATTTAATAATTTAAATGTTCAACATTGAAAGGAATTTGGGTTACAAATTGAACTTTTTTTTTACTTTGTGTTTATGATGAAATTGTGTTGTTTGTTAGCTGACCGCGGAAACTATAACACAGATTTATCCTTTTTCGTTGGCCACGGCTCTTACATTTTAAGTTTACATTAACGCACCATACGTCGTGCGCGCGCGCCGCAAATATATTTAGCACGTGACGAAAGGCTCTGTGAAGTCTCTATTTGCACTTAATTTTATTTGTCTGCGGATTACAATGGATAGATGTAAAGTAGTAAACAGCATTCTAACCTAACATTATAGTTTTTGTCATCACTATATTGTCTATTTTTTTAATAAAACTCCTCTATTTACACGTACAGCTAACTTAAATATCAAATTCTTAGAGTCGGTATTTAAAGCACTATTATTGCCTCAGCATGCAACATGCTTACAAGTAATATCCTTAGTTATAGTTACATCATATAAAATGTTACCCAAATCATTGCTCATCGCAAAAGTCAACGAACTGTCTGTCTGTCTGTCCAGCCCTTGGTTGAAACTGTATTTTGTCGTTAAAGCCTTAAAGCTTCGAATCATTATCGATCATTTTAATTGGGTAAATAATGTTGTTACTGCATGTTTTACGCCTTGTCTTTTATTTATTATCCGTGAATGGCAATGGATGTCAAAAAAATATCAGCGCCATGAAAAATCTTTCACCGATATTCAAGTAGTAGGCTTTCATCTGCTTTCATTACCTATCGTTATTCATATAACTAGATTTAAAAATTTTGTACCTACACTAATGAAAAAAGAAAAAGTTATTTTTTTCCAAAAAGTAAGTAACTAATTTTAGTGGTTTCAACTCGCCGTGGGGTCTTGCGAAATATACACCAAATGTTTTGTTAGTTTATTTAGGTCAAATCACGTAACCTAGCCGCCATTTAGACTTTTAAAATGTCACTTATAATTTTGACAGATGCCTTACTGTCATAGTGACAGGCGGCCGACGTCTAGACGGCTTCAAAGGTTAAAATTGGACCCTGAACTTTTAATTAGTAAAACCTACAATTTGCAGTAATTTGTTTAGATTTATCAATGTCTACAATCAAATTAAGTGATTTCTAGCGAAAATGAACTTTGAATTCATAAACATTGTCCATATTTCTGACCTTTAGTGACGTTGGCGGTCAATTACTTTGATAAGATTTAAGACATGATGAATTAAATGGCCGGCTTCCTCATTGACAACAAACACGTATAACAAACATGAATGTCTGATGAGACCCTTGTGGCCTTGTCCAAAGGCCCTAGCAACTAGCTTTTATCGCTGACATAAAGCATTATATCCCTTTCTAACCGACTAGCGTGTGCGACAGGAATAGATGCTTTAAGCATATCCGCGATAAACACTCGTGAGCTACTATAGCAGGGAGCCGAGCACGCTAGCTTTTATCGATGACATAAAGCATTTATCCCGTTCTAACCAGTATGCATGTGCGAGAGGGACCAAAACGTTTATGTGTGCGGTAAACGCTAGCGTGCTACTATAGCTGGAGTGGGTAGCTGTACCTTTCGGCAATGGCTGAATGAATTCGTTAGTGCTGTGCTACGTATGTTTGTTAAACTCTGGTTTATATATGTATACAAAAAAATGAACGTGAATACTCATATAGCGTTCCAGTTTTAATTTTGTTTTGACGTATTATATTTTTTATGTATTTTTAATTAAATAAATAAAGGATCATCAAAATATGAACAACGTAACCTAATAAAAAATACAAAAACTTAATTTTGTGTACAAGTATCTCCCAAATCTGTCTCATGCGGTAAATTTTGTTTTAATTTTTAATATTTTTTATTTAAGGAGAGGACTTTCCCTAACAGTGGGACATCATTTTTAACAGATTTTTATATTAACTGGAAAAAATAATGATTTCTTACAGTGCTGTTGTCATGCTTTAAAATTAGGCTAGTAGGTTTGCTTTTAGCGTTAGTTTTATCAGATTACAAAATTTTGTCGCTTTTGATTTTGTATGAAATCCTTAAAGTGCAAATATTACGAAATATATGAAGAACATTAAAAAAATAAAACTTACAAAGCTAGGGCATAATGAAATGAGAGCGTACTATAAAATCAACTCTGTAGGCATCTGTAGGTTAAGGTTTAGAGGGAGAAAACGTTACCGCAGTGTCTATGTAGATAGCTTTTTGTGACTTTGTACACAATCCTCTTAAATACAATCAAACGGAAATCCCATAGACTTATTCCTATTAAATAAGTTAGAAATCTTTAAACATCGTATAAAGTAAAGTCGCTATACGTTTCTGTCTGTCCTAAATCGTGATACTCGTATTTATTTAATCTTCACTGCACAGTTTACAAAACAAATGTAATTGGCTGACTTAATGCCATTAGGCATTCTCTACCAGTTAACCACACCATAAATAAGAAAGTTGCAAACATGGATGCACAAAAAGTAAAAAAAACCGGACAAGTGCCAGTCGGACTCGCGCATCGAGGGTTCCGTCATCAACAACATCTAGTATCGCATTTTTGCTTTGTAAGACCAAAAAAAACTTTTTTTTGTGCGTATTATCTACAAATTTACGGTTTTCGGATTTATTGTTTTATTTGTGCTGTGAGACCTTGCTTTTGCCAAATTTCATTGTTCTAGGTCAACGGAAAGACTCCATAGGTTTTTTTGTGTCTTGCGAATGTATGAAACATGTGGCATAAACGGCCGTATCTTTTGATTGCGTTGACATAGAAGTTTGATTGTTTCACGGCTCTAAGGGACTGCGAACTTAAATTTTTGATATTTATTTTAACTTAATATCTCGACGCGTTCTTGAGAAAAATGGTCTTGACAGACGGACAAAAAAGTGATCATATAAGGGTTCCGTTTTTCCTTTTGAGGTACGGAACCCTAAAAATAAAAATAAACTGAGAAACAGTAAGCTTCCTAAATATACTCACTAACATCAATAGCTAGTGTACACACTTATAGTGTATGTTCGGCCGCCGGCTGCCTTCTCCTTCTAAACCACGCAACGGATTTGGACACGGTTTTCACTGTCATTTAGAGATTTTTTTACAGAAGGTTATATTCATCACATTACATTCTAATTGTGCCCGTGCGAGTCCGGGGCGGGTCGCTAGTTTCCAAATAAGAAATACCAGGGTCCCAGAGCTAAACAGCAGGTCCGTTCAATATAAACGAGGGCGATCCACCGCAGACCCCGGTAAGCGGCCGTCGGGGACCGCGGCGCTTTGCCGCCTACCCAAACGGTACTCTTTTTTGCTGTTTTATTTAAAAATAAGATTATTTATAAGAAATAGAAGGTTACAACGTTATTGGGACTTTAACGCGATAAAAAATGTTGATTTTTTATCGCGTTAAAGTCCCGATAACGTTATAAATATGTGTGAAAATCGTGAAAGTTTAAAACAATTTAATAGAAGGTTAATAGAAGGTTAGTTGAATTTAAAAAAATAAATATTTGACAGTATTACTCGTTATACGCCTTGTTAGTTGAACATTAACTCTAAGACTCCAAACGGATGAACCCAGCTCAATGCACCTTCTCAAGCATAATTTAATGCAATCGGTTCCAAATAAAATACATACATTTTACATTTGGAGTACGATTAATCACACATTATAGGAACTTGCTTTACCAAATTAAATTACGTAATTGATTATCTCTCCGAGTTAAACATTGCTCAGTTCTACTAACACTTAACATGTTAAACGTAGCGTTTCACGAAACAAGAGCAAACAAAAATGCGAAGTGAATTAAATCTCTTATCATTACAGGTCATTTGTCTGTAAACGTCGTTCGGGTAAAATATACGAATGAGAACATCCATTCGTGTAATAAGTACTAACACGAGCAGTACGCAACATTTATCGGCGAATCTCGTTCGAGAGACATACTATCCCGCAGCTCTCCTAATAGTTGGCATAAATCAAAAGATTGCAATCTCGGCGGCACCCCTGGGACACGAGCGAGACGGCACGATTGAATAGCATAGATTTAAATGCGCGGGTCAGATAAGGACGGCTACAGATCGCGCCGCTCCGCCCGTGCGGCTCGTAGGGACGTCACAATTCGATTACAGCTCAATAAAGTTAAAGTGACTTGTTTGCGTCTGTAAAGTGGATTTTTTCCTCTTCTTTGATTTCTCTATTTTCTTTCGTTCGCTCAAGGTCTCGGGGTTATTTCTTTGCTGTTTTGCTGTTCTGATTTGCTGATATTTATTTTCCAAGGTAGTTCAATCTTTTCATGTCGTATCTACACTTATAGTGTACGTGTCTGTATAGTAAAGCCAATCAAAAGTTAAGGTGTTTACTTAGCAAAAAAGCCATTTTAGTAAAATACATCCGCATATCATCATGGTCCTTTTAGCTGAAAGTTGCCCACTGCTGAAGATAGCACTAAAAGACCACCACGACGACCAGTCGTGTGATGAAATACACCGTAGACAGTAATTTTATCTTAATTAAGTTCGAGTAACAAAATATTAACTTCTGCAGTTTACCTGAAATGCCTCAAGCTAAATACTGGGCAGAGTAAAAGCCCTTCATATTCCATAAAGAGTAAAGACTCTCCTCGCCACGCAAGCCGTTAAAAACCCATCTTTTATCAAAAGTGGCCTATTCTAATCTAATTCCATCCCGCCATGAAACTTGCCGCAACCTCCGCCACAGCAAGCTCGGAAGCATCGACTTCATTTTAAAATTCATAGCATAAAATTAACATTTATATGCCAATTTCATTCCCTAACTGGGCGTCGCACACATCAGTATTCAGCACACATCCGGAGCTGGCTGGAAACACCCTCCGAAAAAAATAGAATATCGTCTTACATCCTCCGCCTGGCTGAAAAGAAAAAAGAATGGCGCGAGGTTTAAATATGGAACACTAAATGGAACGCTTAGGCGACAAAATGCGGATAGAATATAAAATTTAAGGACTTTTCTCCGTCCCTTTCGCACTTCTATAGTCTCTATTTGCTGTCCCGGTTGGCGCGTCGCTATCAAACATGAGCCTCGCCCTAGGCTTGCCATGTAAAAGATAGACATGAAGCCTGTTCGTAGGGTTGCCTCGAGGCGGCAAATTATCGCACTTGAATAATCTTCTCACTTCAAAAATATAATTCTGTTCATATTAAAGTGATTTAATGCAGCCTCGCTTTGCGCATGCCTGTTATTTTGCATTTTATACTAATTTGATAGCTCCGTCGGCATCTCTTAATACAATCTTTGCCGGCAATAATGGCATCTATCATTTGGATAGACCAAAATAATGTTTATCCTCATAAAATAAAAAAGTGAAGTAATAGGCAGCTAGTTTTAAAAACTGAACTACAGAAAAATAGTCGAGACGCTCATTATCGTGACATAGAAGCTCAAAAAAAAATTAGTGAAAATTATTGCTGGAAGTAATTGATCTGAAATCACTGGTTGAAACACGCGTTTCATTTAACACCTTAGGAGGCAGTAATAAAAAAAAAATTTGATACTGCCATTTTGTTTTTTAGACAAATCATGACGTCTTTGTTAAAAGTTTAATGTATGCCAGCATCTTCCGCGCCATGCCAAAGAGGTCTGACGATACGTAATATATATTTTTTTGATATGGATGTTTAATTTAAATTTTAGGAAACTTGTAGTTTTAGTTTAGTTTTTATTTTAGTACTAAGTAAGTTACTACTTTTTGACGTATCTAATACAAAAAAGTGTTGTAATAGTTTCGTTTTAAAAGCAGCTATTTGTTGATATTGTTAAATTTTACACTTAAATCAGATCTTTATAGACAAATCAAATTCCAAGCCAATCTTCAGCGGTGAATCCTGGTAATCTGAACGATTCAGAGTATGAAAAACCAGAAAAATACTCTTTGAAAAAAGGCAAGGTAAGGGGTTTCATAAAAACGCTCTCCTACACTAGGAATAAATAAATAATAAATAAATAAGTTTTTATTTTTAAAAGCCCCGGAATGCCCTTTTTAAAGTTCCCGGAAATAAGGATGTATCTAACGTTACCTTATGCGCTTCATACTATTAAGGGATTAAGCCTATAGACTCAGTCGAAGAAACAAATAGATATGCTAACTTTCATAGGTTTATACAAAAAAAAACATCATTTTTGGACCCATCAGATTAAAATAAAACAATTCTTAATTTAAGTGTGAACGCCAACCCTGACCAAATTTTACGTTAAGCGCGTAGCAGTTCAGTGCGAGCATGTGAAATTTATATCTGTCTCTATCACTCTGATCCAATATCAATTTGTATGCGCTGAAACAAAAGAGACAGCGTTATCTCTACCTCTGAAATACAGCAGCGGAATCGGCAGGATTTGCATTTGTATGTAGCGGGAATAAAAATGTATTTTTATAACAATCTTTTATTTAAGTTGCCGTGTTGGTTTGTTTATTTGTCACATTGTTTTGTTGGATGAAATCTTGCAATGGTTTAACGGAGGGCTCATAAATAAAAAACTTTAAAATCTTTAGTTGTTCAATTAGTAAATTTAGGTGCTACTTTGCGGATTAAAAAATATTTTGCGGATCGCTACCACCGTCTTGCTCACTAATTCAGCCGCTAAGCAGCGCGTGCATTGTTGTGTTCAGGCGTGGAGAGCAAGACAGCCAGTGAAATGACTGGCACAAGAGGTATACCATCTTAGCCGTCTGGGTTTGCAACGCATCTCGTAGTCTCCTTGGTGCTGCGGGCGTCTATGGGCGGCGGTGATCACTTACCGTCAAGTGACCCACTTGCTCGTTTTCTTTGCTATTTTATATAAAAAAAAGAAATTGGAACAAATTAGAAAAGATTCAAAGTTACTAAATATGTGTTTAAAATAGATTTTTAAAATCGTCACTCTGGTCGTCACAACTCTTATTATTGTAACCCCTCAAAAGACCACGTGATTCACGCGACGTAGATACAGAGTCCAATTAGGGCCATTACAAAATACATCCCCAAACCGCTGATAGAGGCTCTAAAGCCCGGAAAAAGGGCATCGCTTTCCTTTCCGAGGGGAGGTAAATACGGTAAATGTATGTGGACCGAGGGGAGCCTTATTTACACCAGACGGCAGTGGCAGGGTTTGGTTTCCGAATAATATAAAGGAAGCTATTAAGCGAATTTATTTTTTGGGAAAACTTTTTTTTTGTATGAAAGTTGTTATTGTTTGGAATATAAAATTAAAATTTATTTGTGGTCTCCATTTGAGTTATTAGAAGAAGATATGATTTTTCTACAGAGCCTAACGAGCTATAATATGTAAACCAAAAAAAAGAAAGTCTCTTGAATTAGTCAGAAGGTGAAACATGAAACATTTCTCTGGAAGAGATCGCTTAGGTAAGATTTGCAGCAAAGTTAAGTAATTGTTTATATTGTGGTCAATAAGAATATTTGTATTGTACAGTCGGCCACTTTTGTACCTTATCCCTTTGTAATACGGTCGAAAAGTGGTAAAGCACTTTCTTGGTCGACTATACCTACCATTCACATTCCATGCGCTTTAATCACGTTACGTAGTTTTCTATAACTGCCTATATGGTTGTAGTCAAAAAACCAAGGTGTAATAAAATTTGTACAAATAATTTAAGTTCAATTAAACCTTGTTTTGAAGGCGACAGACAAGGT
The DNA here is from genome assembly GCA_963691745.1 of Ditula angustiorana. Taxonomy (NCBI): domain Eukaryota; kingdom Metazoa; phylum Arthropoda; class Insecta; order Lepidoptera; family Tortricidae; genus Ditula; species Ditula angustiorana. Next base: position 12,395,817 of record OY829480.1, read on the forward strand.
TGTAATTAAAACTAAAGCTTATTTTATAGCCCTCGAGTCAGGAGGGGTCTCGGCAGTTGACAACACGATTTTGGTACTTTTTTTTTATGAAATAGGAAGGCAAACAAGCAAGTGGGTCACCTGATGATAAGTGATCACCACCGTCTATAGACACCCGCAACACCAAAGAGATTGCAGATACGTTGCCAACCCAGAGGGCTAAAATGGTACACTTCTTATGCCAGTAATTACACCGGCTGTCTTGCTCTCCACGCCGGAACACAACTATGCAAGTGGTAGCGATCCGGACGGACCTTGCACAAGGTCCTACCACCCGAAAGTACTTGTATGAATCCTATTTTTTGTTAAGTTAGAGTAAACAATTAGTCTAGGGACAGTCGAGAGCGATTTAAACAAGTTATAGTTTGTTTTTAACCACGTGTAAAAAGGGTGGTACAAGTTTCAAGAGTTTTTTATTCTAGTTTCTGTAGGTGTATGTACTTGCTTATGTCAAAGAAGGGCCCAATTGGATACATCGATCAAAATGTTTAAACAAATTCAGTTAAGCTAGTGCTTGAAATTGAAACCGCCTCTTATTAGCGGCTAATTATTTACTAAATGCAATAAAATTTACCTACATGAACTAGTCTGCAAACTGGATTTATTAAAAAATAATAAAAAAAAATGTTGTAAAACTTAATCCATTGCATTGTTTGATGAATTCATAGCCTAAAGAAACACTATTTAATACGTACTTATTTTCATTATTGTCACAATAAAGAAGCGATCTAAATGAAAATGGCTGTAAAGTCGAAATTAAGTATCATCAAAATGTAAATACGCCTCGCCCCTTTGATAAGTCAGTTCTAATCGGACACATTGATTACCGAACAGAATCGTAACGAGCGTAATGGTCAGCTGTGGGCTTTGGCTTAATGAACGCGTCACAACCCCGCCAGACCCCGCCAGACCCCGCCAGGCCCCTCCAAACTCCAACTCTACCAATCCCCAACCCCTGGGCCCTTGGAACTAGGGTGACCAACCGTCCTGTATTTTACAGGACGTCGTTTCAGCTATGATTTTGGCAGTGTCCTGTATACAATAAATGCAAGACATCGATTTAAGAAGACAATAGATACGCCTACTTGTTCGAATTGTTACAAGCCTAGCGTCACCACTTTGCGACGGGGTGAAGCAGGTGAAGAGGGGCTTTCAATATTTAGCCATTGGTTCAACTTTGAATCTTATCGTAAGTGAATAGAGTGCTTCTAAGTTTTCTAACTAGCAGCGACACACGGCGTCGGATAGCAGAACTAAAAATATGACGCCAATTTAAAACGTACAAAACGCAGAGCTGATGATACAGGACCATACAAGCCATACAATAAATGATGTCCCGTATTTTACCTTAAATCCTGTAATTTTAGATAACATGTCCTGTAAAATGAGTAGAGTTGGCCACCCTACTTGGAACCCAACCTTGAGGTGGAGTCATTAATACAGGTCCACTGGGAGCATGGATATATTTTGCTTTTCTTTGCGATTGGATTTGACGTATTGCCATTGGTATATTATAATTCCTGAAACCGAGGAAAACTAACCGACTTGGTAGAAAAATAACTTGATTACGTGCGAAATGTGAATTGTAGAAGATTCATATTGTTGCAGTCATTAGCTTTGAGAGCTTCAAGAATATCACACTAATATAAACTACATAATTTTCTACATTAAAGTCAGAAATTTTTTCGCCAGTTACTTCAATGATAGGCAAATACTTACCAACAATAATATAATAATGGATTAAATTGAATGAAATCTTCTTATTCTCCGCTATTTTTAAACTCAGTAAGCTGTTTACCCGACTAAGGTAAAGCCAAATAGGAGGTAATGTGTGTTTTACCTATATGTATGTTATATACCAACATCTTTTTTGAATGTCACCCGACTGATTTAAGCCTTAATAGTTGACGAAGGCGTTTTTAAAACCCCTTTGGGTTACTGCTTCAGCTAGAAAAAAAGAAGTGTTCAATAAACAAGTTGTTCGTGCAACAAAGTTTCAATTAAAACGTTTACATTTTAGTTTATTTTCCAGTCAACTAAACTTAATTATCGGCAAACCCGTGTTTTGTATTTTATTAAATTAATCCTAATTAATCCGGTGGTCATTGGCTGAAAGTATCCGCCATAAAATGCGATGACCCGCTCGTTAAATTGTACCTCCGTAAATTTCTATCACATAAACTCACAGAACACATAAATAAGGCAGAATAACCTTTCGCCAATGGAAAGAGCTATGCTCGGAGTTTCTCTGTAAGATTGAATCAGGAATGAGGAGATCCGCAGAAGAACTAAAGCACTGACATAGCTCTATGAATTGCAAACTTTAAGTGGCAGTGGGCAGGGCATATTGCTCTTAGAACCGATGGCCGTTGGGGCTGAATGGTTCTCTAGTGGAGAACACATACCGGAAGACGAAGTGTTGGTAGGCGTCCTACGAGGTGGACCGACGATCTCGTGAGGATCACTGGAAACCAGTGGATGCGAGCAGCACAGGACGACCATGGTGCAGACCCTTGGGGAAGGGCTATGCCCAGCAGTGGGTGTCTTCCGGCTGATATGATGATGATGATGATCAACTTTTCGCCGGGGGTTGTGGAACCGATGCATATGAGCCAATTGTCGCGCTGTCACTGACAGGAAAGTTTAATCGCGTGCGAACGTTACGCAACGGCAACATCGGTATCGCTACAGATCGGGGCTGAGGGCGACTCTATCTTATTCATGTGGTGTGTGCATTAACGTGAATGTAGGTCTTTAGATGTTTTAATTTCATTTTGCACTAAGGCTTTTTTAATATTTTATGCAACTGCAGCCAAGTCTTTAAAATATTATTATGATCTTGTAATCAAACTGGTCAACTTGCCGCATAATTCGAACTGCAAACTATAATGGCGGCGGGTGGGATAAATTTATCGTTCATGTTTGCATGAACAGTCCGCTCCAGATGCCTTGGCTCGCTAGCTTTTGTCGCGCTCTTTCTACCCAATAAAGCGTGAGCGGAAGGAATGTTTTATGTCCACGGCAAACTGCTGATATAACTGTGTTCACAAAGTAGTTTAAGTGAACAGGACTTAATGCTCGTAATAATAATAGAGTCACTCTCCTTTCTTATTTTCCATTCATCGCTAACGGTACAGTCAAGGAAACCTAAACACGTCACCGTCGAACCTAGTCGGAGGATATTCGCATGACATTTGTATGACATAGCGTGGCGTTTAACGCGTCGCGTCATTGCGACAGGGTTCTAAGGTGGTACGTGAATGTATTTCCCCTACTGTACGTCAGTAATATTTATAATTAATTGTCAGGATTCAAATAAATCACTTTATGATGCCAACAATACAATATAATTTCTCTTTATTGATCACCACCAAACACTAAGGAAAGGGTACAATTTTGAGAGAAAACTAGTGACCTGTCCCGGATTTGTAAGGATACAATTAAAACCCTTCCATAAAGAAATAAAAATGACAGTGAAAACCTTATCAAAATCCTTTGCTTGGTTTAAAAGGAGTAAGCGGCCGAATATGTGAGGACAGACTGGAGTGCGATTTTTGAATCTCACTGGGTGACTAAAGCTCACCAAAATGGCCGTTTTTCAAAGAGATTCGGCCATTTTGGTGAGTTTTAGTCACCTGGTGAGATTCAAAAATTGCACCCCTGGAACGGATAGCGACTTTGTTTTACGCTATGTCAATAAGATACAGAATTCACACCATAGACGATGAAATATATCGACGTGTGAGATATTATGGAGCACACACTAGCATAATAATTGATGTTGCTAGAGAGATACTATATTTTCTTAAGGACTACGTTGAAAGAAAGGTACATTGTACCTAAGACGACTATTGGTTTCGGTCTTATTGTACCTATTGGTTAATTTACCAAACATAAATGGTGTTATACCAAAAATACAAAACTTTTGAGTTTAAGCCCAACTTAAACAACATTTTATAAAAATCTCAATTATTATTGTTAATTTTAACCATAACACTGGCATTGGTAGTATCTACTTTTAAACTTCAACTTTAAAATTTATAGTTTTTAAACTCCAACAACGACGCCGCGTTATATTGAATATGGTTTTTTTTTAAATATCACCAACCTTCGCTGGTTTTAAATCAACAACAAACCATTTTTACCAGTGCCAGTTACATTTCATTTGCAATAATCTTAACATCAGTATTTAATAACTTCTTCGATTCCCCATAACACAATAATATAAAAATTGAGATACCTACTTGTAGTACTCATTAATTAATAATTTAACTTAACTTTAACCTCCGTAATGGTCCTTTCTTTTAATACCAACATCATCAGACTATACAATAACATGTCGACAGTTAATTGAGAGGCGATGAGAACAAGCCGGACCCGTACCAACCACCACATGGTTTAAGTCACTTTTCAAAGTTTTAACTTATGTTTAGTATTTTTTTCATGATCTAAATATTTCAAACCGTAGTCCTTGCTTCTATAGCAATATTTGCAGCTACAGGAATTAAAATGTATTAATTAATACATCGTAAGGGTGGCGACACCTCTGTAATGCGGTTTCTGAATCTGACCGGGTGACTAAAACTCATCAAAATGGCCGAATCTCTATGAAAAACGGCCATTTTGGAGAGTTTAGTCACCTGCTGAGATTCAAAAATTGCACCTCCGGTCGGCAGTTCAAACCACCACCAAAAGTCATCCAGACCATGCACCCTATTGGTAATATTGAAATACTTATTTCTTATGGATGCTATGTAAATGTATGGGCCACAAGATGTAGGTATGTGAAAATATGGAATTGAAAATGGCAGCAACAGCAAAATAAAACTTTTATAGTAGATTTGTTATGTATAAGGGTTTTTATTCTGTGGCTTTACAATTTAGTTGCTGGGCCGTTTTTAATAAATGTTATTCACTAATAACGTTAGCACTGTACAAGTTGACATAATTGTTACATTTCAACTTATCGGAAAGTATACATTTTGGTCGAATTGTAGCATCTGTAACGTTTATTAAACAGGGGCCTGGTTTTTCATTTTTAGGTGCCTATTTTGAACAGTCTCATTTTGTCTCGACACCAATGCACGCGCACGGTTATTTGGTATTAGGCACCTTCACCATTACATGTTAATATTAGCCTATAATCTTTTACATCTTGACACGAAGCTATGTTGATTAATTCACTCATTAACTTTCCGATGGAGATGTATAAATGTTTTAAGTGTTATGTGAGGTACCTACAACTTTCTTGTTATTAAAACTTTTATGTCCTGATGAGTGCCGATGGTTGAGAAATTTAAATAGGTATATTGAAAGTTAATGCTAATTAATAATCAAAAATAATGCTTTACTTTTTTATTAATTTTTTGCCTTGCTTTTCTATTAATGCCTTACAAAGCCAATAGTCACTCAAAAGGCAACGGAGAGGTTAATACTGATAGTTTATCTGCGTGATCGAATCAGAAATAAGCAGATGCTCTTAAGAACTAACGTAACCGACATAACCCTCAGAATTGCTTGACATTAGTAGCATGCAGTAGACGGGAACAAGCTCGTAGAACGGACTCCAAGAGTTCTCAAGCGGTGACTCGAATAGTTGATTTTAAAAGAGTACTCAATCTCCAAATCATGGCCCTTAATCGGCCATTTGATCAGTAGACCACAAATAAGCTTGGCTACTTTTAAAATTCCACTAATGAAATTGTCAAATTTTTGTTACTTCTGTGATGCATATGCCAAACTCTCAGTGGCGTGGCGTGAAATTTTACATTAGTAAAGCTGGGACGTATTACGGATTACTTTGAGTACGCGTTTGTATTGATAAGACATTTTGGTAAGCTACGGGAATCGGGTTACACTAACGCCACGCCACTGCAAACTCTTCAAATCATCATCATCATCATCATCATCATCGTCATCATCATCATCTCAGCCACAAGAAGTCCACTGTAGAACATAGGGCTCCTCCATGGATTTCCAAAGTGACCGGTTGGAAGCAGCATGCAACCAGCGCCTTCCTGCCACCTGTATGAGGTCATCGGACCATCTTGTGGCTGGTCGGAACTCTTCAAATGCATATTTCTTATTCAATGTCTTCTTCCTCCACCAGGTATGGTTCCAGAACCGACGAGCCAAATGGCGCAAGAAGGAGCACACAAAGAAGGGCCCGGGCCGGCCCGCGCACAATGCGCACCCGCAGTCCTGCTCCGGCGAGCCGATCCCGCCGCACGAGCTGCGCGCGCGCGAGAGGTGAGCCACTTACGGAGCAAAGGCACAGTTCTCTGGTTGCCGTTACATTTAATTCAAGAGTTACGTTGAAATCCTTTCGGAGGATAAGTTCGCCTTTGTATCACTATCTATGTTTGTCTATAATGTCTATTTATAGTTGACTGCGTTGCGAAGATCCATGCTCCGTTTTTATTTTACAAACCCTGTAGGTATTACCGCAAGAACTGTGCAGAGAAACTGAGCAGTGCTAAAATGGGTAGAGCTGTGAAACTGATGCTGTGAATTTACTGAAGCTGTGTGAGGAAACCGTGTGCTACGAGTTTGATATTTATCTCCTATACATACTCGGCACACATTCGCATTCATCCCTCTCAGACCTCTCGCTGTGCCTTAAGCTGCATTGTATTAGAATAGGAAGTAAAGCAATCCTATTGGCGGTTTTTTCTCGCTCGATTTCGTCGCACAGTTCTGTTGGAAAGGCACCCTTAGGCTAATCTAAACAGAGCCCCAAACTAGACAAAACTGAGCGATCAGTTTTTACTTTAAAGTTAAGAGATTGTTTTTTAAATATATCCTTATGTGATAGATTCTATACTAATTAGGCCCTATTGATTTTATCACCAGGGCGAGAAGAAGAAAGAAGCTGGCAAAGGCATTGGACCGGCAAGCGAGAAAGTTGCGTGCTAAGGGCATTGCGGTGGACCTCGAGGCGCTGAAGACGGAATACTTGGCTCAGCATCGGAACAGCGGGCTTTATTCCGACTCCGATGGCGACGTGGACGGAGAGGAATGCATGATCGATGTTGTAGGCGGAGACTCCTGCCATGACTCCGGTCCTGAGGACTTCTCCCTATCCAGCCGCCTCCGAGCGCCATCTAGCGGTGACGCTGTCAACAATTCTGACAGTTCCACATCCGACGCGCACTCTGGAAGGAACTACAGTCCCCTCCCAGACCCTCAGCCCTCCTTCTTCAAACATTTTGGGGGTGCGTCTAACTTTGAGAAGTTTGACTTCGACTCAGGCAGGGCCGTGTCCTTAGACCTGAGCGGAGGGGGTACGTCGGAACAAGACCTGTCAAAGAACGGCGGGAGGAAACACAACCCGTTCAGTATAGAATCCTTGCTTAATACGTGAAAGTGACTTTGGATATATAGAACTAGTGACCATAGAGGCTCTTGGATCTAATTTTGTGTCTTACAAGTGATTCGTAACAGGGCCAGGGTATGAAGAGCCTATTCACTTCTAAACTTAAAACGTTTTTGGCGACTTTAATGACAGTGTTCGTTAGCTTGTAAAAGTTGTTTTGTAAGGAACAGTCACTCCCTCTCACGCACGTATCGTTGCTTATATCCGTTTTGAACTTTATCTAAGATCACGTTAAATGTATTCAACAGTGTAGTCACTAAATACTGCATCTATAATCTACTGCTGCTCTTTTATTTGTTAAAATTAAACAGAGTTTGTATTGCAAAAATGGATAGGCTGTTCATATCAGGGCTGCACAGTAATTTCATGTAAAAGTTTGCTTTAATATTAATGAATGATTATCATTAGTTCTAATCAGCTTCAGTAAAGACTTGATAGGTACCAGATAACATATCCCTGTGAATATACTAGGTTAATTTGTATAATATAGTTAGTAGTGTAAATAGGAAACATATTTATTTTCGTCTTCAATGTTGATAATTTAAATTCGGGGCAATAATTTATATTTAAAAAATTGTTGATGTGTAGTTGTTTTTCTTTTATTAAACACGTGTGAGATCATACCTACTGCAATGCTTAGGGTCCGTTTCACGAAGACATAATTTCTTTCGTCGCATGTTTCGTAATCTTTCGTCGGTGTTTTAAAGGTTTGAATATTTGATAAAAAATACCCACGAACGGATGTTAATGTGAATTTGGTGTAGCTTCGTGAAAAGGCCCCCAGGTGTTTTCAATAAAGGCTTGCGGAAACGATCCGAATATGTGAAGTTCTATTTTTCACAAATAACTAAAAATTATTCCTTTCTTTGGATAAATATGATAATACAGACTGTCACTAAACTATTGCGCTATATTGGAAAGGAGGTAGGGTAAGTTGGGTTGTCGATTTTTCCATTGTAATTCACTTCATTTTAATTAAAATGTATTTATTAGTTTAAGCAAGCCTTTGTTGAGATATTATCTTGAGTAAGTATACAATATCTCATAATGACCTTTATACATATTTGAATTAAATTATAATATCAGATCGTATTCTGTTATGGCAATCATTGTAACATGTTTGGTTTTAAAAACAAACCTTTTATATGTGGCAACGCCACGGATCTCAATAAAAACTAAAATTTTCGAAAATTAGCGATTGAAACTAATTCACCTATACAAAATAAAGAATGTTGACATCAGAGAAGTTGCGGGAAAAGCAAATTAAATAAAACAGAGCGATACTTACTATGTTTTACGTTATTTTATTCTTCGCATTTTTTTATCATCTGTTCTCATTATATAGCTTGAACCGAAAATCTAAATTCATATGTGAATATTTATTCATAATAATTATTAATTTGCAATAAACATGTGTCACATGGTAATTAGAAAAATCATACATTTTGAGTCATGTAAATAAGTCATGCAAATAATACATTCGATCATAATTTAATTATTTTTTCAATCTTCATTCCGCTTCCACATTTCACTAATGACAACTTGACCCGCCGTGTAATGTCATGTCAACGAAACGACTGACACATTAACTCTGCTTGCCCTGAGCGCAACTTTATTAACTTAATTACTCCATTACGACGCTTCACGTCGCTTTGTTACAATTATATTACTTTAAAAGAGTAATAAAATAAATTATTTGAACGCCGGTACACACATGTCGCACCCTGTAGGTACACTCTATGCATCTACAGGGGGAGACAGTAACGTGACATATTTAGTAAAATAATATTTTTTGTTTTTGTCCCTTTCCGACATTTAAATAAATGCTGATATTTTAAAAACATCTTTAAGGATTAGCACTGAAAAAGAGATCTTTCAATTAAAGATAACCCATACTAGAACTGTGAAGGCCTACTAGTGTGCACAAATTTCTATACCTATTATATCTACGAGTATTCTATGTGTATTATAGACTGACAAAAAATCAGGAAGACATGTGTAACAGTTAATTTAACGGCCGTAACACGGTTTGTACATGGATAAACTATACTTCAGTAGTTATATTTCTGTTGACATTTGAAAGGGATGCACTTAGGGCTAATTTAAACTGTGTCAGTCATGTTAGGCCCACAGATTTAGGTAACAAATGGGTGACAGCAAAGTACCTTCTAACACGATAGAAAAAGAAACGTCAAATAATAAATAAGTGAGTTAACTGGTATGACGAATACACTTAATTTGCACGGTTTACAGTATAGGCGGATTAGTTTCAATTCTTTGTCAATTATTGATATAACAATTCCAGTGCGTGACTTAATGCAGAAAATACAATCTGGAGTCGTAAAATGATATATAAATTATATTTATGGGCGTGCAATGCGATAAGAGCAGCCAATTAGCAAAACAAAATGGCCGACTTGGATTATTGGCGTTTTTTTCTTTGAATGTACAATCGGCATGGAATATTCTGAACTTTGGCAATTAACAATTCCTAAATTTACCAAAATATTGTTTACAGTCAATTGTCACCTTCCCCGTTCGATGTCTGTAATCAAATCTTACAAGTGACTTTGACTTCCAATGCTTCGATTCACTTAAAATTTGATATGCGCGTGTTTTAATAATACAATTATAAAACACCGTTGGCAAAAAAATCTTGGAATCTTGGATTTGAATTGATTGTGACAACTGACAAATCAATGAACGTATTCGTGAGCATCGTTGTTGCGTCGCTGCCGCATCGCTCTAATGAGCGACGGGTCTTAGTCGAATACAGTCGACCATTGAAAATGTGAAGCATAGACGGAACGTTGTCACAATAAAGAGTAAAGGCCTGTCAATCCGAGCAATATCTTTGTCAGTTTATTGTAACATGGTCCGAACCTGTTCGCCATTATCAGGAGCCTAGTGTTAGTTTGTATTGTATTGTATTAATTTATTAGTAAAAGCAATAATATTTACAAGTCAAAGTTCTTATAAAATGTTTCCCGTCGACTGGTTGAATTTTGAGTATCCATTTCGTTTTATTATAGTCTCAATGACTGCCGATATGAATGAATATTTCATGCTAATTGTACCTACTTACCTTCTTATTAGTTGTATGTGTTGTACAGTAAACCTGAATTTATTTACAATTTATTTTTGTATTAATTAAAATTTGTCTGCCTATCATTTTCCGACCAATACTTGTAATGATATATATCACTAAAATGTAATGATGTAAGCTGGTTTTAAATAATTACAGCATAGAAGCTCTTTGAGGCGTACGGTGGGCCAAAAAAGTGGTCATACAGTTATAAAAATAACTAATACTTAATTAGAATGTCAATAAGGCTGATAGTCACATTAAATCATAATTGAAAACAAAACTTCACGTTTTATGTCGTGTGTCGAAGTTTTTCATTTAGTATTTCGGATCTTAACTTGAGAAAAACTGACTAAATAAGCTCAGAGAACTACATAAAATACTATAAAACTATGATATAGCCAAACTTCAATTTTTTTCTTTTCTAAAATCTAAGCATTAAGTTAGTTGGCAACTAAAAATTCCAAATATCTTGTAAACTATTTTTCGTTGTACGATATGAAGCTCTTAAAATTTTCAGTACTTTCCGTCCGGTAGTTAAAAAGTTTCGATAACCTTATCGCAATCAATCGCTGTATTATTATGACATTAAGCATGAAAAGCCATTAATGCGAAAAACTTCTACTCGTACAGTGGTACGGAATTCAGATTGCCGGCCTATGGGCGCTTGCCCAAAATGGACGTAGACGTAGTCATTGTACCTAATCTTCACGCCTGCGCTTAGTTTACGCCTCAACGACCTTTAGCCGTAGTCAAACCTTTGTACCGTCGAGGAATGTAAGTTTGTCACTTTTGTACCCTGTAACAAAAACAGCTGTTGATGCAAAATACAATACAATTTCTTGTGACGTCACGGTCTCTAACTAATGCCTTCGCCATAGTACACCATACAGCAGTAGTGGCAACACACTGAGCTATGATTATTTATATTCTAAAACTGTAAAACCAATTATAGTAACTGTATACTATATTCACAGAGCTTACAATCGAGGAGTACCCGACAATTGCAATGTGATACGATACAAAAGAGACAAACCTTTAGGGTGCTGACAGACTTGAGTATCAAATTGTGACAGAACATCGAGCGCGCGCCGTTCTTTAGAGCCCAACCTCACAAACCGCTCTCCATACAAACGGCGAGAACGTTTTCCACCCTCTGTTGTCATTTGATATTCGACATAGTTTTTTTAATATTTGCATTTTACTAGTTTCGTACAATCGAAGACACATATAAGTCACCATTAAAGACGGAACTACGATAAAGTGTCATTTTCCGAAAGGGAGGAGTGTTGTATGCACTATGAAGTTGATGTATCTATCCCTTTAGGGCATAGTCAATATCTCTCAGTTCCTTCTTTAATAGTCGGCTAAGTTTGTTGCTTTTGTACAAAACAAAATAGCGTGAATATTATTGAAACTATAAAGAATATGAAAAACACATACAGACTTAGTTCTAAGGCATTACAACAGCATATTTAAAAATCATGGCAACAGCATAAGATTTAGAGGGTGGAAAACGTTATCGCCGTTTGTATGGAGAGCGCAGAGTACGAAATAGTCTTAAACGCCTGAACGCCGCGCGTTGTTGTTTTCCAATTTACTTGTGAGCTTTGTAACATTCGTAAGAATGCTCATTATAACTGAATGTTGAAGAATGTCAGTGTCCTTAGGTACATTCCAAGACTGTCCACTTCGTAGTCCCAACAATACGTTAGGCACAAAGTAATTAAGTGTTCGCAAACGCGTGATACATGGTTTGTAAATTGATCGTCGCATTTTATGTAAGGTGTAAAAAGTTATGTTAAGCGAGTAACTTATTGAATCAAAATATAACATTAATAAAACTATACGGAACGATTTATTTTTTCCTTGTCGCTGTCACAGTTTTTGGAACCCTGTCATAGGATCACAGAATACATTACAAATGTGTCGTTTGGTAAACATTTCATTTACTAAAATAATATTTTTTACTGAAATTATAAACGTTCAGATTTTGAAAAGATCCATAGTAAAGAACTCGACCCCTAACCAAGGTTAGGTTTGTCTCATAGCAAACATTTCTGAAAAGTTTATCAAACCATAATATGTTTCTAATGTGTTATATTGGTCTAACATCAGTGAACCCACTTTTTTACTCAAATGTACAAGTACAGTCAACGACAAAAGAGAATATAATTTTTTTTACTGACTTACCTAATAGTATTGCATTGACATATTAAATTTTGCTTGATGTCATCTACATTACGTAAGTGGCTATAGAATAGAATAGAACCATTTATTTCAGGCTGCATAGGCCCATATAAAAAATACCTTAAAGACTAACATAAAACAACAAAATGACAACATATAAAAGTGGATACTTACCCTTCCCCTGCTACTCCCGGTGACATAATATTAGGGTTGCGCTGCATACGTTTTAGTTAACACAGTGAGAACGAGCGAGCGGGAGCGCAGCAAGCCGACAACATACTTCGATTTGCCTACTCTGTAGGTCAGGCGGCCGAGCGTACCTACAGTGCGGAGTGGAACCCCCCTGATAACAGTCACTCTATAGCATCCCACGAGCCGGGACTGACAAGCTATTAACTCCTACTTCATATTTTACGAATAAGTAATACCTAATGTAAAAAACAAAACCATGTCCTAAGGTTTGAAACACAACATATCGCATGCTTAGTATTAAAGTGACCCATTTCTGAATAATACACGTCCCAAAATATCACCTTAATTAAAAGACATAGGGTTTAATTTTGGGAAATATCATATTCAGAATTGAGTCGGTTTAATTCTAAGGGTGCGATATAGTCGGGGGTCATTATGCGAGTTATAGGCTAGGTTTACTCATCAAGTAGTACCTACTTCTGTTTACTTGATTTATCATGAATTTAACGGAATATTTAGTACCTACTAATTGTTTTTTGCTATTTAACAATTTTAAGGCGGTTTTGATTTTCAGTTTTCTCTGTTTTACCTTTCAATCAATACACCAGAAGCGTTGCTGAACTATCGACAGTTTGATTAGCGATAGTTGACCTCGAAAAATAGTCACATTATCGATTTTATTGATAGTTTTTAACTATCGATAGTATCGATAGTATTGATGCCTATCAATAGTATTGGATTAGATAACTATCGATACTATCGAAACTATCGATAGGCCTATCGATATTGTGACTATTTTTCGAGGTCACGATACTATCGATAGTTCGATATATTGCCGCAACGCTACACCAGAAGACGATAGCTATTAATGCATTGCTTATCAATCTTCATCGTCCGTTCTCAAAAAATTCTTCCATGGTTTTACAAAATAAAACAAATCATATACCGAGACGAATATTTCGAATCATTCATGTAATTTTAGCCATGTAGTTCATTACCACCATTATTCGGTTTTCACGCGTATTGTAATTATGTTCTGTAACACTCCATTACACGCATATCCTATATCAAAGTAAACCGTTTTCGGAGTTAGTATTCGGAACAAAACGGCGATTCAACATCCTGCCGTTTCGTTCAACGCCCATACTTTAACAAAGGACGGTAGTTGAAGTAAACTATTGAAACGTCCAGAATAGGGTGGTCAGAGGTAGTAAACGTTTGGCGAATAATTTGAGCACGTTTAAAATTGTTAACGCGACTCGCGCTCGGCAGATTTGTCGCGGTTCGCGTTTAAAAATAAACTCACATAAAAGGTATTGTGCTGGCTTTATTATTTAAAAGTATTTTCGAAATTGTTTATGAAATATTATTGTGCTGGAACAAATCGAGCTTAAATGGTCACAGTGTACTTTCGAGAGTTTCAAGGTTATTCAGTTTCCTGGATTTAAAATAACATTTTTGTTTATGAAGAGCAGCTGGCTTTTAAGAGGGTTATGTACCCAACCTGCAGCCTCAAAAAGCGCTTTCCACACTCTATATAAACCTTAAGTTGTAGTTATGTTTTTTTGTATGCTGTTATGCCTTGGAAATAGGTTTGTAATGTATTAATTTTTTAATATTCTTTATAGATTGGACAATTTTCGCATTTTAGGAGTTTCATAAAAAACAAAAAGCATAAATATTTTTAAAACTAAAAGCAATATTGAAAAATCAAAAGTTACTAACCCAGCTCTTCTAAGTCAAACATAACAACAATAAATTTAAATTTCGTTGCTATATTTAGTAGTAGTTATCTTACATTACTACTCTAAAAACCTTGCTCTACCTACTTTACGAATACCGGCTTTACCTACATTAATCTTATTTTATTTTATTAAATAGATACACAAATTGTAACAAAATATAAATCGAAAAACAAAAGCAGTTTTTGGAGTCACTATGCATTGCTATGAAACATACTAATGGCCTGCAAATCATCATGCAGCACGCATATTTACCCCAATTCAAACATTATAACCTTTATAACAGTGCTTCTAAGTTCCCTAACTTGGCTACAATCTGTCCACTAAGAATTTCTGCATGGAGTACCACAAAAAAAGTAATAGAAGCCTAACAGTAGTTAAACTTATACACTACAGGGTGACATCTAAGTGGTAATACAAAATTGTATTTTCAGATACATCTCACTTAACTTAATAACTCCTGCTGTATCTTGCTTTGTAAAAATTTGTAAATCTAACTTTTTCTAAAGTTTTACTAATTCCTATTTTTTCCGGCTCATCCTGGTTACCCTATTAATATTTGAAACAAGGAGGCTATGATTCAAATCGGAATGCATATTTGTAGTAAAAAATCACCTTTTTGATTAAGTCATAGAAATAGTACAACATAGAAGGAGTGTTAAAATTGAAAGCGATATTTTATTATCTGATCTCTTTACTTTAAATGGCAATACAATGTGTCAAAAAGAGATGACTACATACTCTAAACTCCTCTTCAATTGACACCCTGTACACGACCAATAGACAAAATGGTCACCTTTGGCTATGGTAATGTTACATTAAGGTAGTGTTAAATTAAGGTAGTATACTCTACGTTTTTCTTATTAATTTGCAGGTTTTACTACCTTGACGCACACAAATGGTGACCATTTTGACAGCTTCGGCTATGTACACTTGACAAGTACTGAGGCTATATCCATGCTTTAGTCTTTCATCCAAGGATTAAGTCAAAGTCAAAGACAAGTTATTCTATTACGCTATGCTAATACTTACAGTTTAAACCGGTTACACTTTTTCATTCTGATACTGTGGCATTCCGACAGATGGCGTTAGTGGCAATGCCAGGTGTTGTTAAGTGCCGTAATAAGCATAAAGGCCAATAAAAACCTAACTAATAAACACTTATGACTTTCTACCGTGGCATCAAATTATTAACTAACATTAAAAATTATCTAATGACCCTATGAGATGGTTCTCTACTCTAATTTAGAAATTTAAATTTTTAATTGTATGTTACGAGCAGGGTTGCTATTAGTTAGGAAAGGCACATTTTGAGCGCTCATCATAGGGATTTAGATTATTTTTGTGTATTATTAACCGATGAGGCGCCTAAATGGCAAAACATGTATGATACCTACTTTAAATACTATACATTTTTACAGTATTTAAAATAGTTTTATTTTATAAAATTGGAAGGAAAACAAGCAAGTGGGTAACCTGACGGTAAGTGATCACCACCGCCTATAGACACCCGCAACACCGAGAAGATTGCAACAGTATTTTCTAGATGATTCTTACAGAAATTCTGTATTTCCGGATACGTAGCTACTACATAGGAGTGGAGTTGTCTTTCTCTATAGATGATTGTACAGTCGAAGAAATTCATTCACAAACCACCCTAAGAACCCTGTCGTAATGAGGTGACATATTGAATGCCACGTCACTCAAGGCAAAGTGAACTGGCCTGTCATTGAGGTAGGGTTCTACGGAGTTACGTGCATGAATTATCTCAAGGAGGCTTTTAAGTCGCGAGTGAATGGGTATCTTCTTAGTACACATGCTCCATCGTCAGCCATATCATCGCATAACATAGCAAGATAGTAGTCAAACATGAGCCTATCATGTATTTAAAGAAGTTAAGACGACTATTCATTTCAATTTCCACCTTCATTATCGTCATCACACCTCGCGCAACCCATTTACTCCCTGGACCGGAAAATAAACAAACTCCTCGTAGATTACTCAGCGCGAAGGCGAAGGCATGAATTACAAACTAATTACCGCATATGCAAATGAAGCCGTTCATTTCCAAATGATTCTAATGAAGGCATTCATTTTGAAATGATTCAATTCGGCTCGAAGCAACTTTTCATTTAGCCGAGTTATCGGGGCGCATTAATCTTACAGTAAGTCGGGGTGAATGTTGAACGCGTTCCGATTGGAAGGCTCAATTAAAAAAAGTTTCTGTTTATTACAAATTAGGTACAATTTATATGGTAGGGTTAGGCAAAATATACATTATTATATATTTATATTTATTTATGGAAAATAAGGCATACAAGCATCTAGGTCATCTGGTGGTATCCGCTGCCCATTGGAAGCACCATCCCCAAAAGAGATTCACTGGTTCAAAGCCGACCTTTGGTTGTCCCACCCTGGGCTTTCTTACCATTCGAGGTGCAGCTACTATTGCTCCATGGTATTCTGTGAGGGTAGCAATCCAGATCGAGTCGACAATTCATACTGCAACCAGTAACTGGTAAGCGTGACTCTACCACTAAAAATGAATGCTCATGTTTCCAATAGAAAACATCCGTATGACTAAGATACTTTAATGTAAACAACAGACACCTCACTCATGTTACCGCTATGACGAAGGTTTCGGAGCAGTTTTTAGTATTTAATCATAAGCACTCGTGACTTGGCTCGAGGAATACTGTGCACCAAAACAAAAGAAAACAACTCTTGCACTACTGGAGTATCTTCCTATTCCTACCTCCTTCCCATCTATCTACATATTTCAGTGGGAATCCAATTAGAGATACAAAGTTTCCAGAAATACAGTCAACTTCTGCCAAAGCTTTTGGAGGTTTCTGGAAGTCATGAGACTTTCAACCAAACCAGCGAAACTATGTAACACCAGCTTTGGTCGAAGTAGTTGGGGTGGCAGCACACCCTGGACCCATAACGCCAATAAAATATAAATTTGTCTTTCAGTGACTGGGTGTTCCGTTAGGTTATATTGAAGGATTAGTCTCGAATTGTTTAGTTCTAATTCCAAGTGAGTAAAATAATTAAGTGTTTCTATACATTCTGACTTCACCAAGTAGCCCAGTTGGGGCAACCATGGGGCAATTCCAGCCGCTAATGATTGCCCGAAACAGTGATACAAATCGGACCGACACGCGCTCTAACGTAATCACTTAATTATTGGGCGACACCTCAGCCCGCGGTGCAGGGTTGGCTCTTATATTGGCTCTTACATTGACTCTTATTTAATTTAAAGTACTGGTATGAATACTTGAGTATATACCTTAATATGGATAGTGGTATTGTATTGCCGAGTATACTGTGGCGGCCAAGTACGACTCCCCTATCATGCGGCAGTATGAGCTTGTGATGTCCGCTAGGCGGTAGATTATTTGTGTTATGTGTTTTGTATAAGTTAGTAACGTAGTCAATAACTATTTTAATATTTAATAACAATTATGGACCAATTAGTTGTCTGTAATTAAAATAAGTTGAATTTGAATTACTTGTATTGTAATTGGTTTCGGAGCAGAGCAACTCACTAATCGGAAAGAAATCCTATGTTTAGGAAATAGGGGTAAGCGTTATACAATTATGGTAACATTATTTCAAGAATTGACTTCGGCAAACTACATTGCTGCCTTTACATAGGAAGTCAAGTATCTTGTAATGGTTCAAAGAGGCAATGGAAAACACAAACGATCTATGTCGACCAATGCTGAGTGACAAAGTTTAAGTACCTAATCATACTGTAAGTTATGTGGACAACTGCCTTCTCTTGGTAGAATAGATAAAAAGGCATTGCTTCAATAACAACTGAGTAAGCTCTATTAGCTTTAAGTTTTTTAGAGTTTTTACAGCCTTAAGACTAAGGCTTACTGTCCACGGAGGCGTCATTTTACGCTTGCATGCAACCCACAAAAGACGACAGGCGTATTTTGCGTCCTAGGTGTGTCCACGTAATCGTCATGCAATCCTCATCCAAGCTTCAAAACGGTTAATTCTTCCAAGTTTAGCATCGCGAAAGCACGTGTTTTCATTGTGAAAATGTCAAGTGATGATGAAGATATAGCATACAACTTTATTAGAAGACGACGGCGTAGATTGTAGTGGCTTCATCCATACATCGAAAAAAATATTAATTGTAGATTATCCGTTATAGTATTTTCTCAAGTATTCTTGTAACTTGTTATTATACAGACAAGGATACTGTTCAATTATGAGAATAAAATTGGCTGCAGAGGCCACCATTTTGAAAAAAAAACACGTGTTTGCGTCTTGCAATGTAGCTTGAGTAATGACATGCTGCTGCACGAGCTACATGACGAACGTCTGACGATACGCAAATGCGACGTTGACGCTGCGTGGACACAGTTGCGTTCTTTTCTACGCAAGATGCATGCAGTCGGCACGCAAGCGTAAAATGACGAAAGCGTGCGTCTGACGTGCAGCTACGTGAACAGTAGGCCTTACATAAATGTAATACTATTTAGGGACAACTAGAGGTAATAAACAGTAGACAGTATTTTAAAATTTGGTGTGTAATGTAAGGTGTATAATGTATTATTATAATAACACCTGTAACTAACCCTTGTCTCCTGTATCTTTATCTTTTTTACCCGACTACGGCAAAGCCAAAAGGAAGGGTTATGTTTTTAGCAGCCTATGTATGTATGTTTGTATTTACGTATGTTCCACTGTAGTGCCTAAACGACTGAGCCGATTTTGATGAATGAGGTGTTTCTTTACATTGTCTAAAGTAAAGTCGCTATCAGTTCTTGTCTGCCCGCATATCTTCGGCCGCCTACTCCTTCTAAACCACGCAATGGATTGTGATACGGTTTTCACTGTTATTTAGAGATTTATTACAGAAGGTTTCTATATACAAACATACAACATTCTGATTAAGTTTTTGTTGGCAAATTCCACTCTTGCGTAGCCCGGTCAGGTCGCTAGTAGCTAACAAAATATTAAAGCAATTTATTATATCCACCTCAAACGTTTGAATTTCGATTAAACTATTTTTGGTCAACCCTAACGCACATAACCAAGCCTATTTTTATTATATCAATTTGTGCCCATTGAAGGCGCCGTGTTTACCGCTAATTCCTTTATAATTGCGGGATTGACCATTCCTTCCCGCATGTGAACTTGCCCTTATCTGATCCAGATATTAACCTAACATTAGGTAAAACGAAAATATTTTTTTAATGTCACTCCTTAATGGTATTTTATGGGGCCATTCGAATTTGATATACTAATGGATTTCTATATTTATGCGAGTTTGATGAAGTTTTTAGATCAATATCGCAGATAGGGGATGATAAATGATTAAGCTGCCATTTGACCCGCAGCATCGAACTTCTTCCACGATTAAATATCCTTATGTACTACAAAGGGAGTGTGACTTGAATTAAAGATGGCAGCGTTACTAGCCGCCAATCTTCGCGTTCATCGAGATTAATTTTTCACTCGAAATATGTTGATAAGTACTGATTTTGAAGGGATGACCGGATAGCCCAGTAGTTAGTGACCCTGACTATGAAGGTAGAGGTTCCGGGGTCGATTCCCGGAAGGGGCAAATGAATGATGATGAATATGAATGTTTATCCCTGAAGATTGGATGTCATATGTATTTAAGTATATGTATAAACAAGGATAGGAATAAATTCTGACTCGCCCATGCGTAATATCTGGAGTACAATTAAACGCATAATTTACGGTTTTCTTGTTATAGAAGTCAGAAAAAACTCTTTCTCACATACGTTAATTACTTTATAGCTTGATGCTTTAAATTTTTTTTAGACAACAATTAATTAACTGTGTTTAAATGAACGCTTTTACAAACATACTCAATGTTTCTGATCGTAGACAACGAGTCAGTGAGATTTCTTTAACCCGTTGACTAACAAGCGTGACTTAAGAGGACATAGTAGCAACTATAAATGTATCATACAAATCTAGTTCTCATTTTCCTCCCTGAATTTCGGCACTAGACTAATGATTTTATGTTACAATGGCGGCAACAATCATAGCCGTGACATATTTTGCATAATTTAGTAACTACGATCCTTCAAAATACAAAGGTTGCTACAGACTACGTATTTATAGACACGTTATGTTTGGGAAAATTAACCATAGTCTATTTTTTTAATCCAGCGACCAAACTGACGTTTCATACTATAATTTTTTTGTCATTTACCATACCTATAAGTAACTCTCAATTTAGTCTCTGGAATAAAAAACGGACTTTATTTTATTTCAAACAAATTTATCACCAAGGGCGTAATAAGTCAGCTAAATCATACACTTTTCAAACTCAAAAAAACAAAGTTACCCAAACTTCTACAATAAACAGGAAACGCACAAGTTGACTAAAGAATAATCAGGCAAGCAATAGTGGAATAACAAATGAACTGCGAAAAACAATTTAGTTAGGTTGCGTGCGCGCGGTGTGACTGCGAGACACGCCAGCCGAGAAATGGCCTGAAGTCATGATTATGTCATAATCTTAAATGGTATCAATGTGAAAGTGTGCTTGTTAGTTTGACGCTAATAATACACGTGTACTTATAACATCGAACTTTGCATTTCAGTTTTTTTGGGGTTCCGTAGTCTAAGTAAATGTCGCACAGACGTGTTTGCTTTGCTTTTTAGTACATGACACTGGTTTCGCTTATTAGCTAGGTACCTAACTGTCGCCAGAAGATAGAGTTATGTTTTTTGAGTGCATATGAATGTAGGATTTCGAGTGCATGTGTATTGCTTTGGAACGCGCTGAAGCCCAAATAGGTTAGGTTAGGGAAGCTTGGGCAATAATATGTAGAAACACCTTGAATCTTCACCTCCAAATCATCATAAAATTCAACTGTCGGATCCTGAAATTAATGTACTAGACAGTATTTTTCTAATAAGAAGTAAGGTGTTTAAAGTAGAGTGTTTAATTACGGAAGTGAAATAAACCAGTACCTTATGCCAAATACTCGTACGCATAGCAGGTTAATTGACATTATGGTAATATCTGGTATAATCTCTAATCTGACATACTATAAAATTTCATGAACGGTTTAAATTAAATTAAAGCCTTTTTTGTTTACTGTTATTAAGCTAGAATGACTATAATTAACAAAAAGATAATTAGCTAACATTTTAAAATTCATTGCAGTGAAAAAAACGCATACATTTATGCGATAAATTTATTATTTCCCTGTAATACTTGCCAAAACAATCTTTAGAACACATTAGATCAAAGATAAAAAAGCACGTTATTAAAGAACGTAACATTTAGTATCGGCTTATCGGGCCGATTTCACCTGAAAATGTCCTGAAATTGGCAGTGTAGTGAATTTCCCCGTATCGCCCCATCGCGAACTTAACAAGGAGTAATTTTTCACATTTCCTACGTTTTCCTAGTATGCGGAAATAGAGGGAGACCAGGAAAATGTGTCGCTGAAATAACAGCTTTAGCTATCACCAATGTAAGGCATACTATGTTTGTTTAACATGTGTGTGTGTGTGTGTGTGTGTGTGTGTGTGAGCGTGTAATCATGTGTCGATGTAGACGCATTTGAATCAAAAACCATTTCCGCTCTTGTTCCCATTGACGTTAGATTTAATTTGTTAACTTTTAATCAAAACTAGGTAACGTTGTGGACCAGGACAACACGGATTTAAATATTTCCTTTCTAATCTATACATATAAAAGAGTTCCGCTACTGACTGACAGACAACGCTTGGCCTAAGCCACTGATGATCCACGGGCAAAAGCTCGTTCAAGTATATGGAAGCTTTTAAATGTTTAGTAATATGGTAAGTATTTGTAATTTTGAACATAAAACTAATGTGAGATTCGGACATTTTAATACAGTAAACGGATCACTCATGTATTTGATGTCAAGTTATCGCTCGACATGTTTCGGATCAAACCTTGGTCCCTATTCATGGGCCGGGTCAACAATGAGTAAGGACCACGGACAGGGGAGTAATTTTTGAATCTCACCAGGTGACTAGAGCTCACCAAAATGGCCGAATCTCTATGAAAAACGGCTATTTTGGTGAGCTTCAGTGACCCGGTGAGACTCAAATGCAATTTTTGAATCTCACCAAGTGACTATAGCTCACCAAAATGGCCGGATTTCTATGAAAAATCGCACTCCTGGTCCGAAAAATGTCGAGCGATGACTCGACTACAAAGACGTCAGTGATCCGTTTAAATTAATAAATATTTGTACTTAAAAAATATATATTAAAAGTTACGTTATTCTGGGCACCCTACAAAAGTACGGTGAGTCAGGGAGGTTTCCGGCGGTATTATAATAGAGTTATTACGGCACCTCTACTAACGCAGCTACACTGCTACAGTCACTTATTCAATTATTACTTCACCTTAATATTTATAGCCGGAAAGTTCCACAATTATTGTGATTAATAATTTTTAATCTAACGTCAGAACGACTTCGATAAACTCGGTCGCTTGTTTTTTTACCTATTTTCTGGTAAATACCATCAACATTAATCTTGTCCCAAAATTGTATTGTTGTGTGAAAATACATTATCTCTAACTTGAATATAATTTCTACTAATTGAATAATATTAAACATGATGAATAATTTTAACTTTTAGCTTTAGCGAAGATTAGTAATACCAATCTAGTGTCTAGTGTCTAGGGCAAAGTCGAGGGAAGGAGGCGTGTTGGACGAAGGAAAAAGTGATGGTTGAGGAACATAAGAGAGTGGACGGGAGTCACCAGTGCTGAACAGCTGTTCAAGATGGCACAGGGTCGGAACAATTCTCAGAGTTAACGGCTAACCTCCAGAAGTGGAGGGAGAGGTACCCGCAGAAGAAGAAGAAGAATCTAAAGTTGTATTTTTAATTAGCTGGAGTAAACTGACGTTTGCGGGCGGACATCGGATGCGATTACTCTATTATAGTTTAAGTACAGTACTTTTCATGTATAAAAGTTACCTTAATATCACATGTTCTGCTTATTCTCACGTATACTTTTATGAAATAATGATTCACATTGACATCTGTCAATCTACTCCAGCTAAATAAAAATACTACTTTAGTGTTCATCTCATACAAAAACACGTTATTGTGATGTTCTCTAAGCACGCTGAAGACCTATTAAAAATACTTCTTCATCTAAAGATGCAATCTATAATCGTTATTTAATACTATGTTTTATATGAGAAGATCCTGCGTTAGTTTACCTAGTTGTTTCTATAGCCGACCGGATTGCTTAACCCTGAGTACCCTGACTATGCAACTTGAAGCTGCGGATCCGAACCCAATTAAGGACAGTTGATGCTATATTAGTGATGCGCCGAATATGACCTAAAACGAATACTTGGTTCAAAATGTACCGAACTGAGTGTTCGGCAAAATTATTCGGATCTTTTTTGAGCAGTATTGATTACTGCTATGGTGCTACTTTGAGTACATCCTATACGAGTATGATTTTTAAATATCAGAAAAGATGTAGTATGGACTCAAAGTACAAGTTTTGCTTAGTTTGCAACTAGATATGTCGGTGTTAATTGCCGCAAGATATTTTATTTATTCTCAGTGTACAATAATTTTAAATAAATTTATTTCAAGTTTTATTTGCTTCTGTGTCTTATTAGAACTAAATATTTAGTGTATTTTATGTAGTTTTATTATATCATTATTACACAAAGAGCCACTCCGACAAATAACTACGATTACATGAATATGAATATTCAAAACAACGGAAGCCTTTACGATAGGCCAATAAACACTTACAACAGACAAATAAACACTTTGATTCATGATTTATGGCCCATGATTGGTGATAGTGGCATGAAACGTAGTTGTGGGCGTCCTTCTGTGAATTAAGGTGCAACAATTATTCTGACTGTCTGTCCGTCAATGTATATGTCACAACTCACTTTTCTCGAAAACTTCATATGCAAAGCTCAAATTTTAAAATACAAAGATCAAGAACAATGTTGTTAAAAACAATTAACCCACAATTTTGTACATGTACATGTAATATCGGTAGATATCTATTTAAAGATGATCTTTAGTAAGGATTTTTTTTATTTTAGTATTTTTCGGAATTATTTAACTCTAAATAGAAAATTTTAGTGTCTGAAAACCTTAACTACAAGTGCTAAAAGTATGAAAAATATCTAAAATGAAAGCTATTATTAAGGCATTTACAAGATTTAGGCTTTTTATAAAAACTGAATCTTTATACTTCCGTATGTGTTCTTTGTAGATTGCTACAAAGAACACATTATAGTTTTTAACAAACATTTTGTATTAACATTGGAACTTACATACATAATCACGCCTTAATCTTGTATCAGGCTACGAACCGAACTGTAGCTTTTGTACAAAATAATAATAAACAATTGAATCAAAATAATAACTCTACCTCGTTTAGATAAACCGGTAATCCACGTATTACGAACACCCTAATATTTCAAACGTTACCCAAATTATGTTATCAGAGTCCATAGATAAATGCGCCGTAAATATTACAGGCGGTAAAAACGATGGCTGTTCGAAACAATTCCAATCCAGCAGTCTGTAGCCCAGGGTTGCCAGCTGAACAAGGTTAATGGTACAAAAACGAAATTTGTGGCCTTCTACACGAGGTACGACACTATCAGCCTCGTTCAATATGTACGAGATTTTGACATTGGACAATATGTGACACACTTTTTCATTGTAGACAAAATTTTGTAGCATAAATCGTAAGTATTTTTTTTTAATAATTAAGAAGGGAAAAAAGCAATTGCGTCAACTGTTGTTGAATCAAGTCATTTTAAAAAACAGTCTGTGGTTAGTTGACTAACCCGTTAACTGGGAAATCGTCAAGAGATAAAATATTTGGTTCTTCGCCTTTGTAATTATCTGCCATTCATAGATGGTGGTACATTTTATGACATTCAAAAGTGTATTACCAGTATTACCTGAATAAAGATATCTTAACTTTGACTTCGAAGGCGCGCAGTGCTGCTATGTTCTGAGCCCACTACTTTGCCGGCGTACGAGGTTTAAAAACCAAAGTACGAGATTTTCAGCTGTTCATTTACGAGAAAAAAAAAATCTACGGCTGGCAACCCTCTGTAGCCAAATAATTGTATCTAACGACGACCAACCATATAATCAAAAGCGTATCAACCGAAATCAATTTTTCATCGAAGAGGCCGATTTAAAAATTATCATACAAACTGGAGCCGAGCGGCGACCAAATTAAAAAGAGCTCTAACTACACCTGTTATTACGTGTGTTGGGTCAGTTTTAGGTGGGATTGGGAGGGGGTAAGAGGTCTATGTTGATTTGTGCTGGTGTAATTACTTAACAAGTATGCGGTGCTAACCGGGGACAAATAAAATTGATTTAGATTCTCGCGGCATCGAAGTAATCGCACGCACAGAATGACAAATAAGAGGTTATGGATTTAATTGCGTGGGTAAGTGTGACTGGCTGAATAGTGGATCATGGCCTCCGTCCATATTAAAAAGTTACGGAAACGTCATTATGGATTACCTTTTATTATGTTTTTATCATGATCATGGATAATGGCTAATTTATTTATTTAAAACAAGAATGAAATAGTAAATAACTAATATGTAGGTATTTTTGTTATTTATGTGTAATGTTTATAATCTGTTATCATTGCATTTTATTATTTTACTTATGTATTATTCCACTTATACCTGAACCAATTCTGAAACATGTCTGAAACGTAGGCTAATAAGATAATTCTCGAAATACCTACTAGTTTCGAAATAATTCTTATTTTATTTAAAAATTTCATTTTTAGTACAAGTTTTTTGTAGACGGCACTTTATTATTGCACTGCCATCGTATCGACACACACATACCAAAATTCAAGCTAATGGGACCACTGGAAGTGGTTTAAATCTGGCTGGCAAAATTTGACCTAAACATAAATTATGTAGGGTGTGTCGAAGATTCTGATATCTTTTACCAAGTCTTCCTTTAAAAAAACGTTATTTGAACAAGATGTCCTTTTACATTGGCTTTTTAACTTTTCGTTTATAAATCAAGCCGAATCAACTTATGCTTAGTGCGACAATTTTAATTCTTAACTAGCTGACCCGGCGAACTTCGTACCGCCTAATTATTGGAGGCATATTTGCTCACCGTTTAGACCTACCCTGGACTACGACAAACATTTTAAAACCAAAATCAGCTCAATCGGCCCAGCCGTTCTCGAGTTTTAATCAGACTAACGAACAACAATTCATTTTTATTTATATAGATATGACAAAGAAGCCATGGGTGTAATATTTCTGCATCGTCTCGCACAGCCTGTATACGTACATATTGTAAAGTTGAATAAAAGCTTGTAAAAATTAATTTGTAATTAATATATGACCACCTCAGACTTGCACCCAAATCCCAGTGAACAAAGTTGGATCTACAGGATGACAATGTCTTAAATTTCTGACTTAAACAAAATATATATAAAACACAAATTTTTTTGGCAACTTTTTTTAGATGCGAATCTGATATTTGGGGCAGTAATGTTCATTTATTCATTCATTGTTTACCCATTGGACCAAAGAAACGCGCCCTAAATAATAATATTGTATACCAATTTGGATACCTATGCTTTGACATGATAACCGTCCAACTTATAATGGGTTGGATCGAAATTGGTCACAAAAGCGTGAACAATAGCGTGACTAGTTTCCAAAGAGAGAAACTCAAAATTCCAAGTGCTAACGCGTACGAAGTGACACGGAAATTAAATAACAAAAAAGATGTCCAAAGTTCGGTTAGTCATAATTAATCTAGGGTTCTGTGATTTTTTTAAATATACATACGCATATTTCGAACAACTTGGTTTATTATAAACACAGAAAAACAAAAAACATAAACAACTTTTTTTGTAATAACCTTGTTTCTTTTTCTAAATAACTGTGTTTATTGAGGATGTTGAGGTATTTCGATTGTAAGTTATTCGTTCTTTTTCGAGATGTGTTATGTTTTGTTGTTATATGTAAATAGTTTAAAACTTTCGCGGTCTTCACACATATTTATAACATCAACGGGACTTTATGATAAAAATTAATCATTGTTTATTCTTTTCGTGACCAAGGCCCCTGCAACACGGTCGGAACGTCAAGATAAATTAACAATTATTTTATTGCGTTAAAGTCCCGTTGATGATATATTACATGATGATACATTTTCCGAACCAAGACTTAGACAGTGGAAAACGTTACCGCCATATTTGAATGAAGAGCGCTTTTCGAGGCTTGGTACAATCAGCAACAAACTTAGCCGACCATTAAAGAGGGGACTGAGAGAAATTATCTATGCTCGAAAGGGAAACATCAACTTCACAGTGCATACTACACTCCTCCCTTTCGAAAAATGACACTTTCTCGCAGTTCCGTCTTAATGGTGAGTTAATGTGTCTTCGATTGTCCGAAACTAGTAAAATGCAAATATTTAAAAAACTATGACGAATATCAAAAAAATCTGACATACAAACCTAGTTCTAAGCCATAATGACAAAAGAGGGTGGAAAACGTTATCGCGGTTTGTATGGAGAGCGATTTGTAAGGTTGGGCATACTTGGACAATCCTCTAAAGAACGGCGCACGCTCGATGTTTTATCACAATTTGATACTCAAGTCTGTCAGCACCATAAAGGTTTGTATCGGAGGCACCCTTTCGAAAAATGACACTTTCTCGCAGTTCCGTCTTTGATGGTGACTTATATGTGTCTGCCATTGTTCACAATCCTCATGACTGTCATTTTCGTATACGGACCTCTAAAAAGCAGCGTGTCGTGACACCGTCGGGCGGTGCTCGGTAGCGCCGACGTCGAGTTCGTGAGCGTCACAATTTGCGCGTCGAGGGCGGAATTTGCTCGTCACTCGCGCCTCGCAATTAAGAACTGGGCTTCTACACTTTCGCGGGAACCGTTCCTGAGCGTAGTAAAGGGATATAGCGAGGTAAGATCAAACAAAAGGAACGAGGCAGTGTATATCGGGTCGCATAACTCGCTTTCATATCAGATGTCCTAATGTAATATTTTTTATACAGCAAACAATTCTATATTTTGTATAACTCAAAAATATCTGTTTGAGCTGGATAGAATTAGGAGATTTGATGAAGAACAAACAATAGTATGCAAGGTGAACGGCCCCGTACTTATGAGGACTTGCTATGCTTAAGTAATAACTGGTGGGCCTTTACTTTCGCGCGCCTACCCAAGTAGCACGCTAGTGCTTTTGAAAAGTTGTATAGTGGCTGTATATAGAGGCGATCACCTCTTTACAGCTACTATACAGCTCATATAACGCTTAGGCTCGTATATAGTTTTAAACCGAAGTCAAGTGCGAGTTTTATAGTAGCATAGTATGGCACTGGTACCTGAGCCTACTTAGTGTGCTAAGTACTTGGGTATCTCTTTTAAGATTAAATTATAAAAGGATATGGTGTGGTCAAAAGGCGAATGCGTCTTTAAAGCCGGATATCCACCGAGAGGATTCGCTTATAGTTATTGTTAAAGCCGATTTAAGCAATAGTGGCGAGTATGTTGAATGTCTGTGCAAAAAATATTAGTGTAATTTAGTAACTTGTTACCAGTGCTTGATACATTACGCGGCTTTCTATGTAGGAGAAGCAGCAACTCGTTTAGTCGCTATACGAGTATGGAAACTCACCTTTGTTATTAACTAAATAGAAGATGCATCAATCGACAAAACAAAAATTGAAAAGCGTGCTAGTCGTATATAGTAGCCGCGTTGAAACTAGAAATATGTATACAATTTTTTTAGAGTAGAGGACCGGGAACGTGGAACATGGCAATATTCTAAATTAAATTAGGTCTTAATAGGAGAGTCCATGAAAAAACACTAATGTTCTTGCCCGGGCACTTTCTCGTAGAAAAACACGAATTAATTACACGTACGTACTCTGAATATTATAAACGATATTTCATTAAAAAAAGCACTGATTGCTCAGCTGGTACCACGGCGTCCACACGCAACCGTTAACCACACAACAGCAAAAACCGTCTTACTAACAGAATCCAATCCAATTTAAAGCACCAAAACACTGAGTCAACACACGAAATCAAACCCAATACGTGACTCTATAAAACCCCGTATAGATATGCAGCGAACCCGACAATTTGCCCGCCATCACATTCAATCACCTCCAACTAACGACCGACGGCAAAAAACGGGCGACAGACGCTCTCAGGAAGTCGGACAACAATAAAAAAACAAATAAGTAACCCGAGCAAATTAAGTTATAACCTAAAACACGTATGAAGCCATCATCCCAACGGTGTAATCATATTAACGACTACAAAAGGAGCGGCAAAAAACACAAAAATTAGAGGATCGGGAAATGTGGGCCAAACAAAAACGTATCGCCTAATTATAGCCGTGCCTCGAAAAAACAATTTTATGTGCAGCGAGCGGTGCACACGGGCCGCTTTTCGGCGCGATGCCGTCGATGACCATACTTGACGTTATGGCGCGTTAAAGAAACACTTCGATGGTCACCTATCACTAGTTCGAAACTAGGAACATTTGACAAAATGTCCTATGAATTCTAATAAATGTTTGCACTATTTTTTTTGCTCAAATAATTGGTGGGTAAACTTCTGGGTTCTTTGCAATGATATTTTATAAAATACTGAAAATGTTTAGCTTTCAGCAACAGTCTGTTAAATCAAACGAATCTTTGGTAAATATATTTTTGGACTTGCTGCTCACTTAAATGTTAAGTTGTTTAAATTATACCAGTAGTTTAAAAAAATCTACAATCATTTGGAATTTTTTGTTTTAAATATTTATTTTTACTTCTATCTAGTAGGTAAATTCGCTAAACACTAAATAGCGATACATACAATTTTAACAAGTGAAATATGAAGCAAAGAGAAAGCACTAAAATATAAAATTTATCATGAGTAAATAGGCGACCGTGAGCTTTGCTCAGGACAGAAGTAAAAAAACCTAGAATCAAAAAAAAACTAGGTCGATTGTTCACTCTACATATATTGTTAATTCCATCGAAATCGTTAGAGTCGTATTTAAGAACGCGGTTACAAAGACAATATTGATTAGATAGCCAAAGATTATTTTCGTACTCGTAATTTACAATAAATTACAATAAACAACAATTACAATAAATAATCTTTAATTGTTTTTTTTACCTTTACCTTAATAAAGTAAAAAGCAAATGTTAGATTAAAACTGATTATTTGAAAATTAATAAATGAAACAAACCGTTCCCACAACCACCTCGTGTGCACCGCGGCTCAACCGAATCCTTTATTATTTCGACGTGTATAATATTTTTATTTTCGTTCTACCACGATTATTATTTATGAATTATTATTATTTGGGAATTTATTATTACCTTCAAGAGCAAGCGCGTCGTTTTCAATTTGCCACGAGGCGCGGGCGGGGATTCAACAGAAGATCTCTTCATCATGCTTTTACCTTTTTTCTTAATACCTTTTTAGACATTTGTTTTCCTGTTGCTAATTAAATTCGTTCCCAGACGGTACAAATTGGTTTTCGTTATAATTTAATTAAGAGTTTCGATGCGTTGGCGTTGTCTGTGTTAAGTTTTTTGGATTGGGATATTATTAAGACCGTTGGATCATACGAGTCAATACAACCACATACAACTATAATCCATTCTCATCTCAAATTTTCATAGTACCTAATAAAAAAACATTCTAATTGAGAACCTCTTTTTAAAGTCCGTTAAAAACTACGTGAAACGTGTCAATCTATAATAGAAAACTTGTACAAATGGCTAATTTGTCATTTTTATTTGAAAATGTAGCGGCTATTGTACGCCTCTAGAAGGCAGGATGTAGAGCTTTTTTATAAATTGTCACTGTATGCACTGTTAAACATGCAATGATGAATTTTTGATTATGTTTTGCCATGAAAGATACCATCGGTTAAATTTAGTGCTTTAAGTTTAACGAAGATGTTCGGTTGATGTTTTTTAAGCCTGAAATACGCCTAAAAGGTAATAGGGTAACGGCTCGTCTTATAGCCCCCCTGGCCCCCCTGGGGCCACTGTATCTTACTCACCGTATGAGACGCAGTAGCAAGCTACTACTTCACGCCGGTGTTCCGTAAGAGTGTGGTACTATCCCAATCGAGTCGGCTCATTTGTACTGCAACCAGCAATTGGTTAGTGTATGGCTCTACCACTATAAATAAATAGCGCACTATTAACTTCGTAACTCAATACGTCTCTCACCTAGTTAAACGAGACGCATTGACTTACGTAGCGAGGTTACGCGTGTGGAGAATATTCGTGATAGATGCACAGGTACTCGTAAAAGTCGATTGCAAAATTCGACATTCAATCCATTGCACTTAGCAACGGACCGTCTTATCATTTAATAAGGGCGCGCACCCACCGGGATTGTTCGACGGACGGACGGACAGGCTATTTAATTTGCCGATAGCCGTTACGGCGAGGTGTGCATTTGAGAAATTACCCAACAGATATTGCATATTGTTATTGGATTATAAATTACCGTAACATAAAGAGGTGTTAAACACCCCTTTGTCTTATTAAGTTGGAGAAAAGTTATTTGCCTTCTCTAGAATTGCTTTGAATTAACTTTACTTTTCAGTGACAGTAGGGGCATGTAGTCGGGCTACCTAGGCTCAATTTCATTAACGCGACAGGCGACAGGTGACCGTGACAATTCGGTATATTTTGCTTACCCACTATGATGTTAAGTCTATAAGTTTGTGGCGTTACTCGTCGACACAGTAATGTACAGCGAATTGACACTGTCACCTGTCGCATGTTATGTTTATGAAATTGGTCCCTGATGATGGAAAGTGATCATCACCGTCCATGGGAATCATTGCAGCGATCGACCTCAACAAAACCACTAATTGCCAATTTCTGCGGGTGGCGGGCCTTGCGCAAGGTCCGTCCGGATCGCTATCATCATCTTACTCGCTAATCCAGCCGCTAAGCCGTGCTTGACTGCTGTGTTCCGGCGTGGAGAGCAAGACAGGCGCACTGTAGACATACAGTAGAGCCGCGCTGTAGCCATGCAGTAGAGCCACACTGTAGCCATGTAGTAAAGCCGCTATGTAGCCATACAGTAGAGCCGCACTGTAGCCATGCAGTAGAGTCGCACTGTAACCATGCAGTAGAGCAGCACTGTAGCTATACAGTAGATCTGCACTGTAGCCATACAGTAGAGCCACACTGTATGGCTACACCGCTATACTCTACCACTATAAACACTTCGTTTAGAATAAGGATTTATTTAAATAGAGCCATTTTACTGACAGCAATTTCCACATTTATAACGAGTTTTAATTGTGAATGCTGTCTGGTCATCTGTCTTATGATAAATACTTAAGCTACCCTTAACAACGTTGTTGATTTACTGGGCACTTAATGCATACAAAGAGAGTTAACGGAATGGTTCACAGCCCGTCTAACCTTTCACGTTTATCTCTTTACTCTATAGACTATAAGTAAGCATCCAATCAGGAATAAGAGATGTGACATTTGACTTTGCGAGTTATAACAGTGGCACCTGATATTAGATACTCCTATAAGTAAATGTTTGTCCATCTTCTTCCTAACGAACATATAATAATTAAATGTTATTTGTTCCAAATGCCACACCACTTTATGTTCATCATCAGTTGCAAAAGTCAAAGCTAGCTATGTTATGTAGCTATGGTAATTTTGGACACCTTGTTCGAAATGGAGCACTTGTACACATTAATATGTCTTTTAAACCTTAAGTCAAGAGATGCGTCTTAAATTATAACCACCCTTATAATGGTAAGGTGGTATCCACAGCACCGCACTTCGCTATCTGCCATCTCCTGCACGCCGCGCGCGCAAGCTGACGCCCCGCCATTAATATTGCGCATGCATTGTGAGCCGATCCTTACTTACTGGACGCTTCACACTGGCATGTTTTAAACACATTACATCTCCTTGGTTGTCGATTCTAGCAAAGGGTTGATAAAAACTTGCATTAGCTGGAACATAACTTATGACCGTTGTCAAATATGCAAACCGCAAATAGATTATCCATCAACAGTTACATTATGACGTTCATGACATATTATTTATGAGAAGTCTGGCAACATTTACTATTGGTAGGCAAAATGGGTCCCACTGAAAAAAGCGTTGCAACATTATGCCAAGTGAGGCCCCTTTTAAGGTGCTCACCACAAATTTATGTTTTTCAAGAATAAATTTGTAATGTTCGTGTTTTATTCTTGGTATTTAAACATTTTTTTCCTTGCTGTTGTGTCGGTATTGCATACCGTGGTTGGTGGAGAGCGAACTGAAAGTAAACGTGACAGAGCGACTTAACCAATAACCTGCAGTAATGTTGTGTAATGGTTTTTGACAATATACTCAGCTATACCTATTTTGTGTTACTTTGCCTGTCCCCTAAATCCTTAAAAAATGACAACATGAAAATATTATCCTAGGCGTTCACAGCGAGCTCAGATAATTTTTAACAGCTTTGGCCACTTCTGTATGTTCAAGTCCTACGTTACCGCCACAAAACAGGGAATTAAAAATGCCGGATGCTACATCATTTTGCACTTGTGATTCTTTAAACTGGTTTTTAATACTTACGTATGTTTTAACTCCGGAAAACAATGAAATGATTTGACAGCATCCAATTAAGCCATCCGTCGATACACGAAACGTTGGAAAATTATGAAACAACCGGGTAACAACCAAACTATTAATATCAAGTGAAATTGTAGGTCCTGATATATTGCATTCAAAGTTGCAAACTAAGTAATTTAAGGGGATATCATGTTTTTAAATCTTGGAGATGATAAATCGTTTCTTTTAGTTTAAGTACACCTACATTCTTTATAAAATACTTAACTAACTGTCATTAATAATTTACTTTTGATTTTTTTTTCATCTGACAGTTTTAAAAAGGTTTTATAATACTTGCAATCATCTAAAATTTAATTTGAAATTAATTTTTCTCAAGAATTTGATAATTTCTTTTTTTAATTAGTTTGTGAGTCTGCCCCCGACCATATGACCTGAAAACGACTCGTAACGTCAAGAACTAAATTAATTGCAAAAAAACTATACATGATCTATTAATAGTTAACAGTACTTTTGACATACTAATGTCTACGAGGTTCACCCCACTCTTTCTGCTTTTTCTTTTATGCTTAGAAAATAATTAGTCTATACTTAATACTTGGTTACATATGTTTCAGTGAAGCCTTCTCCTTAAGCTGCGTATCCCCGCATCGCGCAGGCGCGGTGCTTATTTTTCATTGTTATGGTTATTATTACCGCGGCCAGTTCGCGTTATGGCGCTTAACAAACTATTAAGGTTCTCTTAACGCCTTATTATTTTGATAAATTACCCGATTGTCCGGCGCTTTTTTTATTTAATTGTATCCTAGTATGAGCAACTAAGTTTATATCATAAACTTGCCTTTGCATGCAAGTTAGTCTGGAAAAAGATTTTTTTAATATTAAAGCCGACAAACTGGCAAGTGATTCACCTGATGTTATGCTTAGTGTTCACCGCGGTCCATGGACACTCACAGCACCTTTAGGCCCTGCAAGAAGCGGTACATTCGTCTTTTGAAGGCACCCTTGATTTTACATGAAGATTTCTGCCATTTTAAAGTACGTTATTCAAATTTAGAAAGTATTTTAATAAAATAGTAAAAAATACATTTATTTTGGTTCCAGGATGGCTGTAGCTCAGATAATCACAGAGGTTAAGCCTGGTGTTTGGTCCATCGACCGTCTGCCTGAGGCAGTGGGTACTCAAATTCGAGAAAGTCAAAAAATGACAGACTTCAAAAGGCTTGGACTGTTATTTTCGAACGAGATAAATGTCACGTGTATCGTAAAACGCCCTGCAGATAACGAAAGTGACCGGAAAACAATACACCATAGAATCAATCTTTATTGTGAGACTTATGGAATATCGACCGTGTACTCTATGAAAACTCGCAGTCGAGATGGCCATTGATGACACCGAGAATCGGGCCTCTTTACGACAGCCAAGCTTGTCATTTTTCCGTGGGCACTTTTTTTAGTACCTACCTAAGGGTAACCACTTATTAATTTTAGTAAGGACTTTTAGCGTTCTCTTAAACGTATTTGGGCATTTGTTCAAAAAGTTGCCCAGTTAACCTAAACTTAAGTTATACTTAATAACTGTTTAAACTGTCAGTTTTGTTGCGGAACGTAAGTCATTTCATTTGACGGTAATCGTCAGTTTGGTGACGGCCACTAACCACTTTTAACAGTACAGCTTATAAATATAAACGCTCAATTGGGTAATTATTGTATTTTCCACCGATCGTAGCACGACTACAATGTAAATAATGCAGCATCTTGAGTTTTTAACTGATTTTGACCCCCACCAAGCATACTTTAAGTATGGTTTGTCCCCGCCTGCAATACCTTGAACCATTTAAGACATAAATCAAAGACTATGAAGGTGTCTACGTATATCTACGAGTCTATGCTACGTATATCTATGTTATTGCAAAACCAAGGACTCAATCTGAGACGGGATGTTTGGAAATGATCCTGACCTGCATTGGCGATCCCTGGCTCCAAATAGTGTACACATACTTAAGATGTAAAAATAACATTGTACTTTTGATTTATTTAAAAAATATATACCTCGTCGGTCTTGCCGGTATCTTCTCATCAGAGGTTTTTTCCGAACCGGTGGTAAACTATATGACATTTCTAAATGCTTCGTAAACCTAATCTGAATAAAGATACTTTGACGTTAACTTTGACTCTTTTCTGTCTGTTTAGTTTTTACAAAGGAAAAGGGCACGCGAAAAACGTGTAACCATTACCTAAATCTGTACTAGAGTACTGTAAAATACTTAACATTAAGAAGAGTGTGAACACACCGCTCTCCATACAAACGGCGATAACTATTTCCACCCTCTAAACCTTAACCTATGGCCATGATTTTTTTTCTGTATGTTGTCATAATGCCCTAGAACTAGGTTTATATGTTTTTATTTTTCAAATAAAGATTAATGGGGAGCGCTTTTTGGGGCTGAGTTTACACTCCTCTTAAGGTTCTGATTTAAAGTGTAATAAACGAAGGTCTATTTATCCATTTGAGCCGTGACCCGCGATGGCCATCGCCCAGTGGGCAACGCACCACTACTAGTATAGCACTCGGAGAATAATGGTCTGTAACGGTCGAGCCTCTGCTTGGCCGTTTAATTCACAAACTTAGGATTTATTTATTTATTTAATTATAAATGGTCTTAGTAGGTTCAGATAGAGCTATATTTATTTAAAGAAAAGACAAAAAAATATAATTATTTACAAATACGTTGACGGAACCTTTTAGAAATGTGTTGTAGAATAATGGTTTTCTTACCATTAAAAATACAGTCTTAAGGATCTCTAAGTTAAAACAAAATGAGGGTAGTGAGCAGAGCGCACATATCAGGTGGTACATTTTTAAAGAGATTATAAGCCATCACGCTACATTAGAAACTCGTCCTTATTTCTATAACGTTAAGAGTTAGCTTAGATAGGGTAGTAAACAGCCGTGCTTGAGATATTAAAGAGTTTATGTGCCATCAGGCCACATTGGAAATTCAGTCCTAAACCTAAGGTGCTAAGATTTAGGTTAGTCAGTAAAAATAGATAAGACTGCGAACCAAGGATTGTCGGTGAAGAGGGTTCATCAAAAGTCTGCAACCAGTGGGGCAAGTGGTATAAAAGACGAGGGTTGAGCAGAATCTGGGCTTTTTCATTCTTCACTCATCGAGCGTCGAGACTCTGCTCCATCCTCAACAGGTGTGCTTAACTACTTGCTTACGGCAAAGCTCTGCCGGTTTGCTGTTATATTTCTATTATTTTATTTTTATTTTATTGTTCTTTAAATTCAGTGACTTTTGGTTTAAGTTTTGCATTTCATTTTGAGTTGTGGAATTAATTAATTTTACTTAATAATGGGGTAGGTTCGCGTTAATTAGAAACACTTGTTAAGGATTATATTTATTTTGTTTTATTGTGAGTTTTCTTTAAATTCAGTGAGTTTTGGTTGTAATTATCTATCTCGTAACTGGGCTCGCGTACGTTTTGTATTTCATATTGTGCTGTGGGTTTAATTTATTTAATTTAATAATGGGGTCGGATTGAGTTATATTTTTATTATTTTATTGTGTTCTTTAAATTCAGTGAGTTTTGGTTCTATTACGTAACTGGGCTCGCGTAAGTTTTTGCATTTCATTTTGTGTTGTGGGTTTAATTTATTTTACTTAATAATGGGGTAGGATTGTGTTAATTAGAAGCACTTGTTAAGGATTGAGAAGTCTTCGTGCTACTTACGGAATTTAGCTTGTGCGGCGAAGTGCCGGCTAGGAGTTGATACCATGCGGTGTTAACGAAGCTCCTGGTTTTAGAGTCTGTGTAGGCGGGTTAAAATTGGGTACTGGCTGGACCCTTTTCGTGGCGTTATATTGGGGTATTACCCTCGCCATGCCCAGGCCCCGGCTCCCTAAAACACATATACAAGGTACGGGCGGACCCAGTGGACGGACCGATGCTTAGGCACCCGTAAATCTGCGTATGTGGTTTATTGCAGTCGGTCTTATTGGTATTTATATATATATTACACCCCTTAGGTATTCTGCTCTCGCGCCGATCCATAGTTTCGACTTGGTGTTGAGAGCAACGCACACATGGCTTATTAGACACATGGTTACGCCACAGCCACCTTCTTTCGTTCAGCTAGTTACGTTAGGAGTTTTCCCTGTCATTCCGGAAAGCTTTACATTACACATTACACGTTTAACAGTAAATGTGGAGAAAATCTCCTAGTTTGCAAAACAGAGAATAGGGCCCTTAGAATAGGTATAGGTAGATACACTGTTTTGTAGGGTATAGTACGGTCTTAAGACAAGGTTTATTCTTTTCTTATACTTCTTATAGGCTCAGCTAAGGTTGATTTCTACCTACGTTTACCTTAAGATTCATTTACCTAATTTCTCGACTTATAACTATTGTTTTAACTATTTAACCAGGTCTTCATTAAGATTGCTTCAGGTTATTTACCATATTTTACCACTCGTAACTATGTTGTTTTAACTATTTAACCAGGTCTTCATTAAGATTACTTCTAGGTTATTTACCACATTTTTACCACTCGTGACTTTATTGTTATAACTATTTGACTGTGTTTGTAAGATAAATTACTTTAAGGGTATTTTTCTAGCTACGGCTATTATCATTATTGTCGGTCTAAGGATTGATTTGTTCATAAAGCTATTTTTAATTTAACAGCAACTCTCAAGCATATTGCTATGGCAACTTAACAATGTCTTTATTAAAATTGCTGCATCACTATCGTTCTAAGGAATGATTTGGATCATGAAGTTATTATTAACGGGTACAAGTACTCGTAGTCATACTCTTGTGCTACAAGTAGCACGGGCCACTGTCCCACGGGATATGCCCAATCTTCGAGTCACTGACTGTAAAAGAAGGCCTGGTTACGACTATGGCTCAGCTTTGTGAGAGAAATCGTTCTATAGTATCGAGCCTTTTAAATATGTCTGCGCTAGATAACTTTAACTTTGTCAACATAGCAATATGCTTCCTTACGTAGATTATTGTCTGATAACTTATAATGTATATTTTTATTTTAACGAGTTGTGATAAGAATCTCATAACTTTTCTTTGTGATGCGCCGTGGTTAGCGCTTAACGTAGTTCCTTAACAATACGTTTCTTTACGGAGAAGTGTATTTAGGAGGCGAAGGCAGAGGTTTAGGGGCGGAAGGAGAACCTCCCGGAGTTCTATTGAACTCCGGTTTATCCAGGGATGATTATCCAACTCAGTAATTCTCACATAACTATGTAGTATTCGTACGACAGCCAGTTGGCATCTCCACTGTACCTACAGTTATTTCTTACGAAACAGATCGCTTATCTAATTATTATTAGTGTTCCAATGAGGCATTACTTATTACTTACCATCGTAATTAACATGAGTCCAATATCCGCTAGAGCGTGGAGTAGGAGGTCAGTTGGGAGGTTTCTTACTTTGGTATACTTATAACTTAGGTTTAAAAGCCACAAGGCTTTGAATGAGTTACGAAATGTCTTTATTTTCATAGCATGTAGACAAACATACATAATTACGATATGCATAGCTATCCCCGTATGCTTACTAATCGTAGCTAGTTATTCGGCCTAAGTTTATATTAAATAGGAAGCAGAACAAAGGTCGAACCTCTCTATTTATGCGAGTACATAACAGTCATTATTACTATTTAATTATTTTGCTATAAACTTCATCAGAATCGGCGTAGCCATTCTTTAGAAGCAGCATCCAACAAAATAGGATTCAGTTTTAAATAATAGGACAATTAGGACATGGTATTTGTTAGTATTTTGATAGCACGTATGATAGGTTAAGGTAGGTTAAGTTTAGGGAATAGCGAGTGAACCGATCTTACATACATTTCAAAGAACTTGGATTACTACCGTAGGACACAACGCAGGGTAACTAGACGATCACTTGGCCAAATCATTCGTATGTATATTCATTCAGTCAGTAAAGAACTAGGGATGAGTAAACGTATAGATTAGGGCGCACATTACATAGGACGTGAGTTTCAGACTAGGTATTCGATATTTACTTACCATCAGAGAAGCCGCTAGCCAGTTATATACTTGTAATTCTATGGTAGCTTAGGAGTAGGATTCACCTATAGCTTCATAGCTATAGCAGTAGAGCCTAGGTCTAAATTAGGTCTAAATTTAGGTTAGGTCAAATTAGGTCTTATTAGGTCAGGGAAATAGCGCTTAGGGGGGGGTTTGTTACAATTGGGTGCCGAAATGACCAGGATCTGAAGTGTATTTAGGGTTTTCTATTTTACATATTTACTTTTATACTTACGTATAGATTTTTAGTAGTTCACGTTTTTACAAGTATTAGGTAGATCTATTTTATTTAAGGTGTGACTGCCTACAGTCACACAATTTGTTGTTCGTGGAATGGAGAATGTTGTAAGATTGGTTCACTCGCTTTTGTTTTATTTTCTGTATTTATTAAATGTTTATTTTAGTAACTTAACTGTTAACGTGACAGCGTTATCATTTAGGACTATATTAGTAGATACTATTGAAGAAAAAATACAAATGAAGGTAGGACTTTTAATTTATAATTTAAATAAGGCAGTTAAATAAGGCAGTTTTTATAAAAAAACTGCCTAACCTTAGGCAGTTCAGGCAGGATCGACCTAGAAAAAAAAAAACGAAAAACATTAATTAGGAATACGTGCGTAAAGTGCGGTAGTTTATAACTAGAAGGAATTAGGTTGAAGGTAGTTTAGTTAGAGGTATTCCACCTTAGTCCTCGGGGTCGGTAGCGCGTCTGCGGTCTCTTTGGTGTTGCGGGTGTCTATGGGCGGCGGTGATCACTTGCCAGCGGGTGACCCACTTGCTTGTTTTGCTCTCTATTTTGGGAAAAGTTGATGCTAGGTAATTTTGTTTTAGAAATAGACTAGGTAAATTATCTGGTTCTAAGTAAGTGATGAATGAAATTTCGATGCTACTCGTATTTCTCTTTAAGTTATTTTGAAATAAATGGAAATAGTATTAATATGGTTATGTAGCGTAGCACAGGATGGTTAAGAAAGTCTTACGAGATAGTCTAGCATCTGAACAAAGTAGACTTGTAGGTAAATAAATAAAATATACGATAGGAAAATATTTGTGCATAAAAACAGTAGCACAAAGTTGAACTTATCACTTGAAGGTATTTTTCTAGGTATCTTACCTCTTCGATTTTGAGGAAAATTATTAGGGTTAGTTAGGTCATATACAAGCTTTGTTTAGTTGACTCCACTTGTATGTGCGTATGTTTGTTGCAAATCACGCAAACTGAATTTAGACCCACTTCCAGTAGTCCCTTTGATTTGAGGTTAGGTATGTGACCATAATCGTACCGTCAGCGATAGGGCTTATGAAGGAAATGCCAATGCTTATGTTATATGGGCCGTCTCGGCCAGAGTAGTACCACACTCTAATAAAGTGGAGATTTGCTACTGCGTTTCGTACGGGTCAAGATAGGGGATGAATGACTTTGCTCTCTGGTGGTAGGAATAGTCATAAAAGAATAAGTAGGTGAGTGTGTATGTGTGTTTCTGCCTGTAATTAGTAACTTACCCTAAAATAATCTTCTTTCCTTACATACTTAGTATAGATTTATGGGGCAGATTCGCTGTCCGCGTGTCTGTCTTTAGCGTATCTTTAGTTGCTCTTTTTGAGCTCCGCAATGGATTTCGCTGTTGTTTAGAGGGTTTTTATTCTGAAAGGTTTTAAAAAAAATAAATATAGGTATTTTTTAAATTACAGTAAGTGGCCCACCTTAAAAAAAAAAACGTACAATATTGAGTCTTAATTTTAATTCAATCTACAATAGAAACAAGATGTTTTAATTTAAAGTTATAGTAGGTTTCAAATTATTTAAGTATGTCAATTAATTAATAGGTCAAAATAAAAATCAGGTTAAATAACTTTAGAAATTTCTAATTTGCCAAATAGTTTCCTTTTCATTTGGTTTCATTCGTTTTATTTATTACATAGCCTAGGCAAGGAAGTACGATTATCTAGTGCTTATTAATTTGAATAGGGTGGGAAGATCACAGTATGTATGTTAGATAACTAATAGTAATACAAATTAGTTACCTGTAGTTTTCTGTTTCTTGTCTATCTCCTGGTATGTAGCAATTAACAGTCTAACATCCTCGTCTGTATGTAGATAACTAGACGGGTAGGCTAGTTCTCAGTTTTCCCGGGTCAACTTTTAGTTTTACACTAAGCGGAAAGAGTAGATGGTTTCGTCAATGCGCAACAGTTACGTTTCTAATTAATACAACAACAATAAATATCAAGGTCCAACTTTGTATTTTACAATTTTATTCTATTTTAATCAACGACTTACTTAGCTTAACGATTGAGTGAGAGGTACGTTATATATTTTCTTGAGGGTACTTTCCAACGGTAGACCATAGCTAAAGAGAATCGAAGAAATTGTTAGTCGACCTGCACTCTTTCTGTACACCCGGTATCGATTCTTAACCTTAAGGTAATAAGAGTTTAATTTGTATGCAGTTACTTAAGAAACGAAGTTATTTTTAGCGGCATTTGGTTTTGTACTAAATAGATACAGTACGTGGTTGACAAACGAATGTCATAGATTAGCTGAAATAAACGACCCTATTCATATAGGAATAAGATCGA
The DNA here is from genome assembly GCA_963691745.1 of Ditula angustiorana. Taxonomy (NCBI): domain Eukaryota; kingdom Metazoa; phylum Arthropoda; class Insecta; order Lepidoptera; family Tortricidae; genus Ditula; species Ditula angustiorana. Next base: position 12,438,741 of record OY829480.1, read on the forward strand.
GTTTCTTACAGACTTTGACAAATTAGGAATAAGATAAATTGTAGCAGTAGTTGTGTAGTAGCAGCAGTGTTTGTAGTTAGTTGGTTGCAGGTTCGAGCCCTGCCATTACCCTAGTTTTTCATTGTGTTATCATTACATTGCATTTAAAGATAAATTGTGTGTGTTTAGACTGGTTATAAAGGTTAACTTTAGGAGCATATTATGATAAGTATTCTGGTTGCCAGTAGGAAAATGCTATAGTGTCTATGAGTAGGTTTAATGTTAGGAACTTGCAAAGTTTTGTATGACTAGACAGACGACTTCGTTCGTGTAGCAGTAGCAGCTTGTTTGTCAGTCTTCTGTGAAGTTTTGAAATCTGTTCGGTGGTATTGGGGATTGCCTATGCATAAAAGCAAACAAACAAAGAATAGGAATTGGTTTTTTGTTATGTTAGTGTGGAAAGTATAGATTAGTGTAGATTTGTGTATGGCTTTTTACTGTTTGTAAAACATAACGAAGATAGACTTGTAGAACGAAATAGATGAGTGGGGGCGTGCTTTTCTCGCAGGGGGCGCTCTTTTAGAATACCTTAGAGCGATTAGGTAGAAAACTACTAATATAATAGAAACGTGTGAGGTAAATTAAGTTAAATAATTATTTTAATTATGATAAAATTAAGATAAATTAAGATAATTTAAGTTGAATAGATAAAATTACTTTTAGATAAATCAGGATAAATTAAGCAAATTTTATTTAAAGGCTAGCGAAGGTAGTATGTCAGGATTGTAGTAGACTCCAGCCCGTGGTCTCTGTTTGCTCCTCTGGGAGACGGGCTTGTCTGTATGTGTGTATATAAGTCTGTTAATCTATACAATAATAAAGGTTGTGGCTGGTCGATGTATAGCAAATATTTACGAAAAATTAACTTTATGAAAGCGGTGGAAGGCGTAATAGTTATCTTCTGTCTATCCGTCTGTCTGTCTATGTATCTCTAAGTTTATTTATCAGTCTGTAGGTTTATGAAACTAGGTACTGCAAAAAGTTTGATACAGTTTTCATAGTTCTATTTCTGAAGATCTTGTTCGAAATCTGTTGCATGGTTAATCTTGATGCACCATCAAGAAGTAAAGTTATTGTTAATAGGAAGTAAAAATAGATACCTACTCGTGAGGACTCGATAACAAAAGCTAGTTTAAGATAACTTTAATAAGACTTAGATAAGTAGGTACTTTGAACACCGGTCAAAGAGAGTTTGACTCGCGCACCGAGGGTTTCGCATCACCATGCAATGAGTATTATGTTATGAGCTTGCGGGAGGGAAAACCCGTAGGTTTTGATGGATTCAGAAAGACTGGAAAAAAAAAGGAAAGTTAAACGGCGGGATTAAAATGTATTATAGTAGTATGTTAAGTATTTACAATTTTAATAGACTGATTGTTAGAATATAGATAGGTATTGTAGCGTACGATGTCCGATAATGAAACAAACCACATTTTTACATGCGATATGAGCGCCTTCTAAACGATTTATTTGGAAACTCGAACAGTTCAATTAGTGGATAATAGATGACGTTACTAGGTACTAAATAAGTGTTAACAGGCATTATGAATAATTAAGGTATGCTCACGACTGGGTTCATGGATGGGATAGTTAGTGAAATATCATTAAAGCGACTGCTGTCGCTGTAGTGAACGGAACATGGTTAAGATTGTATAAATAGATAGTATCTGTTGTAAATTATAAAAGTGAAAAGAATTGCCTATAGGTATATCTATACATATATTAGAGAATGGAGTACTTGTGTGTATGTGAAGTTTTAAATTGCATCTAAGAATTGAAGTAGCAATGTATAAGAGTTACATCCGTTAATTTTCATCCGTTAAGTAGATTCAGACATGTAAAAGACCTATATGGCCTACTTGCAAATATTTTTTTCATTTTTCATTTTCATTTTATTTGCGCTAATTAGTGAAGTTGAATAGTGCTCAATAGGAACAAAAGGTACCTTGGTAGTGGCGACGTTAATGCTGTTTTATATACTTTATGAAAATTGTGGCTAGCTTTAAGTAACGTTAGTAAAATTCGATTAAGGAAATGATTAATTAAGAGTGTAGATCTTCGTGATGAGAAGTGCAGTAAGGGGTTAAAAGAGTGGGGGCGAGGAATAAATATATCTAAGGTTTTTTTTGCAAATTTAGGTTAAGAGAATTAGAAATCATTTTTAAATAAGTTTTTGTAATTTTTATTAGTTTAAGTTATTTATATTTCACTTGTTTTCTAATAATTATACTCTTATTCTAGAGTACAAAAAAAAAAGGTAAGAATTAGGAAAACAAAGAACGGTTGAACATCGTCTTAAACTGACAGTCATATTAGTGTTTAAGCAATACGTGTATTCTATAGGCAAGTCGGACGGGGTAGATTTTTCAAAATTAGGCTTTTACTTCCGTAAAGTATTACTTTGAACTTAGTGTTAACAAAAAAAAAAAAAACTTAAGTCGAAGTGTCTTACTCATCTTGGTGAGCTGGTGAAATGCTGAGTCGCGTGAATGCGTGATTGAGGAGGTACGAAATAAGTATGATGTATGAATACTGATGATATTTTCTAATGGAAAAAGGGCATTAACAGGTGATGGGTAATTAACTTAACGAGTTAGGAATTGGTATGAAGGGCTCAAGCATTTCAGTAGCTATGCAGATGAATTGGACGGTTTGTTAATGTTTATCCCCTGAAACAGCACTCACACAAATGGGTTTGCTATCTGGATTGTGTTAGGTTAAGTCCAGTGGACATCAGCGTGTAAGCTGTAGATAGTAAACACATAACTACACACGCGGCTATGAATTATGGACATCTCTACACTAGAGACAGAACTGGAATTTGAAATCATGTGTGCCAACTTATTACTAATAATAAGTACGGACTACGTAAAGGCTTAAAGTATAAATTTTGTATCAAGGTTTATTTAATTTTTCATAAAAAACAAAATATTAATTCGATTTCGATTTCCATCTCTGCTCTTGCACATACATTACAATTTGGGTTGATGTCTTGAGATAGAAGTATTAGTACATGGGTGGTTATGGTCGTTCGATTTTTCCGCTCTTCACGGGGCGATGGACCTTTGACCCTTTGTATTGTGTTCCTCAACCTTTACACTGCACTGTCATCCCTGTTTGGGAACGAGATGTATTGGCGGTTCTTTGCGCTCAGTTGAGGGCCAAGGCTAAGACTGGGGATGGAAGAGTCAATGCGTTGCCCCTATGGCTGACTGGACTCACAACCCAGTTCTCTACCAAAACAGATTGACAAGCGCGATCATGGTCATTCATGGAAAACATTTCGAGAAATCTGAGATATCTTCTCTTGTTGTTACACACCACATGCACATCTTACACTCAGGGGTAAAAATATTAATAAATTATTCGATGATAGCGTTTGTGAATTTTTCATTTGTTTTAGATATTCTTCTCCGGAATAAGGGTTATTACCTGCGAAGAATATCGGGGGCGATTGTAACGGTCGAGCCTCTGCTTGGCCGTTTAATTCACAAACTTAGGATTTATTTATTTATTTAATTATAAATGGTCTTAGTAGGTTCAGATAGAGCTATATTTATTTAAAGAAAAGACAAAAAAATATAATTATTTACAAATACGTTGACGGAACCTTTTAGAAATGTGTTGTAGAATAATGGTTTTCTTACCATTAAAAATACAGTCTTAAGGATCTCTAAGTTAAAACAAAATGAGGGTAGTGAGCAGAGCGCACATATCAGGTGGTACATTTTTAAAGAGATTATAAGCCATCACGCTACATTAGAAACTCGTCCTTATTTCTATAACGTTAAGAGTTAGCTTAGATAGGGTAGTAAACAGCCGTGCTTGAGATATTAAAGAGTTTATGTGCCATCAGGCCACATTGGAAATTCAGTCCTAAACCTAAGGTGCTAAGATTTAGGTTAGTCAGTAAAAATAGATAAGACTGCGAACCAAGGATTGTCGGTGAAGAGGGTTCATCAAAAGTCTGCAACCAGTGGGGCAAGTGGTATAAAAGACGAGGGTTGAGCAGAATCTGGGCTTTTTCATTCTTCACTCATCGAGCGTCGAGACTCTGCTCCATCCTCAACAGGTGTGCTTAACTACTTGCTTACGGCAAAGCTCTGCCGGTTTGCTGTTATATTTCTATTATTTTATTTTTATTTTATTGTTCTTTAAATTCAGTGACTTTTGGTTTAAGTTTTGCATTTCATTTTGAGTTGTGGAATTAATTAATTTTACTTAATAATGGGGTAGGTTCGCGTTAATTAGAAACACTTGTTAAGGATTATATTTATTTTGTTTTATTGTGAGTTTTCTTTAAATTCAGTGAGTTTTGGTTGTAATTATCTATCTCGTAACTGGGCTCGCGTACGTTTTGTATTTCATATTGTGCTGTGGGTTTAATTTATTTAATTTAATAATGGGGTCGGATTGAGTTATATTTTTATTATTTTATTGTGTTCTTTAAATTCAGTGAGTTTTGGTTCTATTACGTAACTGGGCTCGCGTAAGTTTTTGCATTTCATTTTGTGTTGTGGGTTTAATTTATTTTACTTAATAATGGGGTAGGATTGTGTTAATTAGAAGCACTTGTTAAGGATTGAGAAGTCTTCGTGCTACTTACGGAATTTAGCTTGTGCGGCGAAGTGCCGGCTAGGAGTTGATACCATGCGGTGTTAACGAAGCTCCTGGTTTTAGAGTCTGTGTAGGCGGGTTAAAATTGGGTACTGGCTGGACCCTTTTCGTGGCGTTATATTGGGGTATTACCCTCGCCATGCCCAGGCCCCGGCTCCCTAAAACACATATACAAGGTACGGGCGGACCCAGTGGACGGACCGATGCTTAGGCACCCGTAAATCTGCGTATGTGGTTTATTGCAGTCGGTCTTATTGGTATTTATATATATATTACACCCCTTAGGTATTCTGCTCTCGCGCCGATCCATAGTTTCGACTTGGTGTTGAGAGCAACGCACACATGGCTTATTAGACACATGGTTACGCCACAGCCACCTTCTTTCGTTCAGCTAGTTACGTTAGGAGTTTTCCCTGTCATTCCGGAAAGCTTTACATTACACATTACACGTTTAACAGTAAATGTGGAGAAAATCTCCTAGTTTGCAAAACAGAGAATAGGGCCCTTAGAATAGGTATAGGTAGATACACTGTTTTGTAGGGTATAGTACGGTCTTAAGACAAGGTTTATTCTTTTCTTATACTTCTTATAGGCTCAGCTAAGGTTGATTTCTACCTACGTTTACCTTAAGATTCATTTACCTAATTTCTCGACTTATAACTATTGTTTTAACTATTTAACCAGGTCTTCATTAAGATTGCTTCAGGTTATTTACCATATTTTACCACTCGTAACTATGTTGTTTTAACTATTTAACCAGGTCTTCATTAAGATTACTTCTAGGTTATTTACCACATTTTTACCACTCGTGACTTTATTGTTATAACTATTTGACTGTGTTTGTAAGATAAATTACTTTAAGGGTATTTTTCTAGCTACGGCTATTATCATTATTGTCGGTCTAAGGATTGATTTGTTCATAAAGCTATTTTTAATTTAACAGCAACTCTCAAGCATATTGCTATGGCAACTTAACAATGTCTTTATTAAAATTGCTGCATCACTATCGTTCTAAGGAATGATTTGGATCATGAAGTTATTATTAACGGGTACAAGTACTCGTAGTCATACTCTTGTGCTACAAGTAGCACGGGCCACTGTCCCACGGGATATGCCCAATCTTCGAGTCACTGACTGTAAAAGAAGGCCTGGTTACGACTATGGCTCAGCTTTGTGAGAGAAATCGTTCTATAGTATCGAGCCTTTTAAATATGTCTGCGCTAGATAACTTTAACTTTGTCAACATAGCAATATGCTTCCTTACGTAGATTATTGTCTGATAACTTATAATGTATATTTTTATTTTAACGAGTTGTGATAAGAATCTCATAACTTTTCTTTGTGATGCGCCGTGGTTAGCGCTTAACGTAGTTCCTTAACAATACGTTTCTTTACGGAGAAGTGTATTTAGGAGGCGAAGGCAGAGGTTTAGGGGCGGAAGGAGAACCTCCCGGAGTTCTATTGAACTCCGGTTTATCCAGGGATGATTATCCAACTCAGTAATTCTCACATAACTATGTAGTATTCGTACGACAGCCAGTTGGCATCTCCACTGTACCTACAGTTATTTCTTACGAAACAGATCGCTTATCTAATTATTATTAGTGTTCCAATGAGGCATTACTTATTACTTACCATCGTAATTAACATGAGTCCAATATCCGCTAGAGCGTGGAGTAGGAGGTCAGTTGGGAGGTTTCTTACTTTGGTATACTTATAACTTAGGTTTAAAAGCCACAAGGCTTTGAATGAGTTACGAAATGTCTTTATTTTCATAGCATGTAGACAAACATACATAATTACGATATGCATAGCTATCCCCGTATGCTTACTAATCGTAGCTAGTTATTCGGCCTAAGTTTATATTAAATAGGAAGCAGAACAAAGGTCGAACCTCTCTATTTATGCGAGTACATAACAGTCATTATTACTATTTAATTATTTTGCTATAAACTTCATCAGAATCGGCGTAGCCATTCTTTAGAAGCAGCATCCAACAAAATAGGATTCAGTTTTAAATAATAGGACAATTAGGACATGGTATTTGTTAGTATTTTGATAGCACGTATGATAGGTTAAGGTAGGTTAAGTTTAGGGAATAGCGAGTGAACCGATCTTACATACATTTCAAAGAACTTGGATTACTACCGTAGGACACAACGCAGGGTAACTAGACGATCACTTGGCCAAATCATTCGTATGTATATTCATTCAGTCAGTAAAGAACTAGGGATGAGTAAACGTATAGATTAGGGCGCACATTACATAGGACGTGAGTTTCAGACTAGGTATTCGATATTTACTTACCATCAGAGAAGCCGCTAGCCAGTTATATACTTGTAATTCTATGGTAGCTTAGGAGTAGGATTCACCTATAGCTTCATAGCTATAGCAGTAGAGCCTAGGTCTAAATTAGGTCTAAATTTAGGTTAGGTCAAATTAGGTCTTATTAGGTCAGGGAAATAGCGCTTAGGGGGGGGTTTGTTACAGGTCCTCATTAATTAATACTTTACTCGTTGCTTTTGACCGCACACTGGAGAACTGCTTTGTTCATTATTATGAAAACTTAGGCTGAGGTCACACAAAAAGTGACATTCTTAGCGACAAACGTTTCGACAGCTGTAGCCCTGTAACCAAAGAATACACTGTGGCTCTAAGGGTCGTAGTTTTAAACCAAACTCAAGTTCGAGTTTCATACTAACATAGCCAGAGTTTAAGTTATCTCTATGTGCATTGTAATCATAAGAATTATGATAAAGAGGCGCAGATCGCAGACGCAGTCGGACTGTTGCCTTTTCATGATTTAAAACCAAAATTGTAAAAACAAACCTTTATCATCACGCTGTTCTGCCTATCCGTCCATCTGTCACAGGCAAATATTTTACTAATAAAATGTTATTATGTAAGTACGTAAGTATTAAATAAACGTACCTACACTGCCTGTAATAAATCAAGTTCAGATTTAACCAAATTCATTAACGTAGACTAAATAACATTAAATGCACGCTTAAAATGATCCCAACAATGACTTTTTTATTAAGCGAGCGATTTGTTCAAATGAGTGACTTAAACGCGAGGAATTCGATCCGAAGCGGCGCGGGCGCAGGCACGATGCTATCGCGGGGTCACACAATAACACTTGCAGCGGCAAATGAAACGCTTTTGTGTAATTGGCCGATGGCGGTGCACTGTGGTGCCGCTGGCAAATGGTGGGAACAATTTTTTTAAATTTGTTTATTTAAATTTTACAATATTATATGATGTTTTGGAAAATCCGTCATTGAAGCGACTATAGTAAACTTAGGTAAAGAATGTACGATTATGTTCTTACATTACGTTACTAGAGCCTAACTTTCATTATAATTCGTCACTTCATTCTTCAGATACATTTACAGAGGTAGTGCCTTAAGCCTACACGAGGAATTCGCACGTTTAGAGAATCGATTTTAATCGACTTCCGGTTTTTTTTTTTTTTTTGTATGGCAGCCCTGACTCGCCGCCACCCGGTGCTTGTCGGGCGGCCACCTCATTCCTTTCTTATGCGAGGCAGCGTTCGCACGTGCCTAAAACAGATTACAACAAGTGAAAATAACTTTGTGCACCAACGTTATTATGCCGAAAAGGAAAAATGAAGAAAAAATCGAGCGTTACCAACGCAAGATACGAAAAATCGAGCAAGAGCAGCGGAAATATAATCGAATTATTTATTCGTCTTCAGAAGACTCTGATAATGATTCAGGTTAGTAAAGTTTACCTTTAAACCAGTGAAATTTAAATTCGTGCTATAACTTCACACCTGGAGGTTGACCGTGTGTCATCACGAAGGTAGTTTTAACGCCTGGAGGTTAACCGAGTGCTAACACGAAGGTATTTCGTAATTACAATAATTGTTTCATAATTTTATGAACATAATTATAACGCCTAGAGGTGGATCGAGTATCCTCACGAAGGCTTAAAAGATTTACCTAACTACCTTCGCATCGTCGTTCAACCAAAAATAAAAAAAATTAGTAACGACATTTTTTTATTATTTTGCATTTTAATAACTACCCTCAATAACGTTCGTTATTGTTTCATTTTAGACAATGAAACCCCGCACGACGCCGAACCAGAACCTACCGGTCCAGAGCCCGGCGACGCTAATTCTGGCCCTGTCAATCAAAACGACACCGACTGCACCGCCGTCGCAAGTAATGAGGAGGCCAAAAATGACCACTCCCAAGAACCGGTCCCGGTTCCGGAATTGGACCCGGAAACCCTCACCGCACTGGGTGAGATAACTGAGGAGACGGCCAAGTTTGGCCCTAAGATTCATGAAAAGTTATCACTTCTGTGGTTACCTATTCTTCGTAAGGGAATGAACAAAGAAGCGAAGGAGAAACTCGTTAAGGAGTATCTCGTGCCAGAAAACTGCTCATTATTACAAGCGCCAAAACTTAACCCGGAAATCTCTGCCGCTGTTCCTGAAGGTACCCGGACTCGAGATAAAAGAGTAGAAGCCGTGCAACAACAATTGGGGCAGGGAATATCCGCCCTAAATAAAGGTCTGGAACTTCTTCTGGATGATGGCAAAGACAGACTTAAAGCCATTAAATTTCTTAGCGATAGCTGTAGACTACTGTGTGATCTACACTTCGTGGAAACGGAAGCTAGAAAGAGGTTTGTCACTCCAGGATTAGACAAGTCCTTCTTAAATATTATGCAAGACGTCGATCGCGATGAAACGCTTTTTGGAAACAAGCTTTCAGAAAAAATCAAAGCTACGAAGGTAATCGAAAAACACGGATTACAAATAAAAAAACCTGCCCCGAACCCTAAGCCGACATCTACACCATATCAGCCGACGACAAGTCGCTCGCGCCCCCAGGGAAACTGGAGAGGCCCTTCTCGCTTCCCGTCGAACAGGGGGGGCAGAGGAGGGCAGAGGAATGCGGCGCCGCGGGGAGGACGAGCTCCGACAGGCAACTCCACTCAACCCAGGCCACCGCCGCAGAACAAGCAGCGTGCCACAACAACGCAACAATAGAGGTACACGCTGGGAGAATTCATAATTTTTATAATTGCTGGCAAAAAATTACTAATAATTCCCAAATACTGAATTGGGTCGCAACAGGTTATTCAATACCGTTTTGTAAGAAAGTCAGTCAGGTCTCAATACCACGTAATTCCGTTTCCACTCATGAGCAACCAGACATGGTACAATCCATAGAAAAACTGTTAGATCTCGGCGCTATTTCTCCTTGTCATAGGTCAAAAAACGATTTTGTTTCTAGCGTGTTTCTAGCCCCTAAGCCCAATGGGAGCAAAAGATTTATTTTAAATCTCAAGAATTTAAATAAATTTATTTTACCCGCTCACTTCAAAATGGAGGACCATAGAACGGCAGCGCGACTCGTACCTCGATCTGGTTTTATGGCAAATATTGACCTCAAAGAAGCTTACCTTTTAGTTCCTATTGCAAAAAAACATCATAAGTACCTGAGATTCGAATACAATCAAGAATGTTTTGAATTTACAGCTCTCCCTTACGGTTTATCGGTTGCTCCTTGGGTATTCACAAAATTAATGAAAGAGGTCATTAACTATCTCCGTCATAAAGGTTACAGGTCAGTTATTTATCTCGATGACATTTTATGTATCGGTGACACTTATGACGAATGCGCTGAAAACGTCAACCAAACCCTAGCGTTGTTAAAGTGCTTAGGGTTCGTAATAAATTACGAAAAAAGCAACCTAGAGCCCCGACAGGTCTGTCGTTTCTTAGGTTTCATATTTAACACGGTTAATATGACTTTGACTCTGCCTGACGAAAAACGACAAAGCATCATGAAGTTTCTTAAGAAATTTTCCAAACTTCCTAGATGTTCCATTAAGGAATTGTCACAACTAATCGGTGTGTTAACGGCGGCTTGCCCAGCAGTTCGATACGGGTGGTTGTACACCAAAACTCTTGAACGTCAAAAATACTTAGCTCTTCAAAAATATGACGATAATTATCAAGCAAAAATCAAGCCATCGAATGTTATCTTACCCGACCTAATATGGTGGGAAGAAAACATCGGGTCAACTTACAACTTGTTAAGACAAGACAAACGATTTGCTTTGGAAATATACAGTGACGCGTCCAGAACTGGCTGGGGCGCCGCTTGTGAGGGAAAACGCGCTAATGGGGGTTGGAAAGATGAGGAATTATCTTTCCACATTAACTATCTTGAATTATTAGCCGTTTTCCTAGGTTTGAAAAGCTTCGCTAATAATCAGAAAAATTGCTCAATTTTACTTAGGGTCGACAATACAACTGCCTTATGCTATATAAATCGCATGGGGGGAATCCGTTTCCCACACTTAAATGATTTAACAAAAACCATTTGGCAATGGTGCGAAAAGCGAAACATCTTTATATTTGCATCCTATATTAACACACATGATAATATCGAAGCAGATGAAGAATCGCGAAAAATAAATGCGGATATAGAATGGGAACTGTCTGATTGGGCATTCCAAAATATAGTCCAATGTCTGGGAAAACCTCAAATTGATCTTTTCGCTTCTCGCATCAATGCCAAATGCATCCAATTCATCTCATGGAAACCGGACCCAGACGCATTGACAGTTGATGCGTTTACAGTTAGCTGGAATCCTTCATTCTTCTACGCATTCCCCCCGTTCGCTCTTATACTAAAATGCTTGCGAAAAATTATCGAAGACAAAGCCACCGGCATTCTAGTCTTTCCCTATTGGCCAGGCCAAGCTTGGTTTCCACTGCTGAAAAGAATGCTTATCTCTGATATTATCATCTTCGAACCTAATGGGGACCTTCTGCGCTCACGTTTCAGGTTACGTCACCGACTTCACACCAGCCTTACCCTGGGGGCCGCGACGCTCTCAGGACAGCATTTACCAGGCTAAATACCCCGAACGTAGCACTAGACCTAATGTTGGCATCCATTTCGGAAAATACAATGAAACAATATTCCGGGACGTTCAGGTTGTGGTGGCAGTTCTGTCTAGAAAATAACATAAATACCTTTGAAGCTCCGTTATCTGCAGTAATAACCTTCTTAGTAGATTTGTTTAATAAGGGAGCATCGTATGGAACTATCAATAGTCACCGATCTGCCCTATCATTACTCCTCGGGAATAATATAGGATCAGATGAGAGAGTAAAACGCTTGCTTAAAGGTATTTATAGACAAAAACCATCCCGTCCTAAATATACCACCACCTGGGACCCAAAAATTGTACTAGATTGTATATCCGAATGGTATCCTAATAATAGCTTAAATCTAGCCAAACTTACAAAAAAATTATCAATTTTATTAGCTTTGTGTACTTCCCATCGGGTACAAACGTTCTCTTTGATTAAGATAAGTAACATCAGTAAGTCCCCCTCAGGTATAAAGATATTAATATCAGACATGGTAAAGACATCAGCACCTAACCGAGAGCAGCCAGTATTGTTCCTACCATACTTCGCTGAAAACCCAAGTATCTGCCCAGCAAGTACTCTTGATGATTACCTGTCAGCAACATCAGGGTTGCGGTCTACAAGTACAGACAACCTTTTAGTTACGCACAAAAAACCCCACAAAAAAGCATCGTCAGGAACTATAAGCAGGTGGATAAAACAGACTTTAGCGGAGTGCGGCGTTGACATAACAGTATTCAGTGCCCACAGCACGCGTCACGCCTCCACCTCAGCGGCGGCCTCCGCCGGGGTCTGTCTTGAAACCATAAGGAAAACAGCTGGATGGTCCACCTCATCCCTGACGTTTGCTAGGTTCTATAAACGTCCACTGGCGGACGAGGGGTTATTTGCTCGCTCTGTCTGTGCGACGAGTGCTTAGGAGTAAAAAAATTTAAAAAGATTTATTATATATAATATAATATTATGTTTACGAAAAATATGCTGTGTAATTATATTTTTCCACCAATGTATCTGATTGATGACGAGACTGATTACTATTAATAAGAAAGAATACGGTTTATAATTGGTTATAAATAAAAGTTTTCTACTGATTATAAATGTTTTATTAAGACAACAACACTTAAGTAGATAATACAAATCTTCTCTGAACATCTACCTCTGTAAATGTATCTGAAGAATGAAGTGACGAATTATAATATAAGATCAAACGAACTTCTTGAAGTGAAGTTCGATCATTATTATAAGAGTCACTTCATTCGAAGATACATGGTTCCCGCCCACCCAAGAACACCCATCTATGAAAGTAGAAAACTGAAATATCTCTGAAAAAGAATGAGGTGGCCGCCCGACAAGCACCGGGTGGCGGCGAGTCAGGGCTGCCATACAAAAAAAAAAAAAAAACCGGAAGTCGATTAAAATCGATTCTCTAAACGTGCGAATTCCTCGTGTAGGCTTAAGGCACTACCTCTGTAAATGTATCTTCGAATGAAGTGACTCTTATAATAATGATCGAACTTCACTTCAAGAAGTTCGTTTGATCTTATATTACTCTGCTAACACCGATCACTGACATTAATACGTCTGGCCAGTCGGAAAACAATATAACCCATCGAGATGAGAAGTTTACTTCTCATCTCAACTCTTACCAAAGTCAATTATCCCATTCCTTATTGTGATTTAGAAATTCTCTTCTCAGAATTTTAGTTTATCTAGTTGAATTGCGTTTATTTTCGATAATTTCAAAGATATCCAAAAGAGGACTATTAAAGCACTCATTACAAAACTGGCGAAATAAAAAAAATGTGTGATAGGATTAAAATTGTTTGTGTTTACTTTCAATGGTATGGTACCACAATGGTGTCAGGGGCGGGGCAGGCTGTTTTTTACGATTGGCATCGAACGTGCCTCGGCTGCGCCGTACCGCTCACACAATTACAATACGTCATTTTTTGTAATAATTAGTATTTTTCTTATTAATTAAAAGTTCACTAGTCGTCTTCGAGGTTCTTTTTGCTCGGCGGTAGATTTAATGTTCTAAGAAATGGCATTTCATGTGCCGTTATAATTAAAAGAGATGTGTTTTATGTGACTGAATCATAAATTTAATGCTGTCTTGTTAGACGGGAATAAGTTAAATTATATGGTGTTGATTTAAGGCGGGAATAGGAGTAACTGACTTAGATTATCATCAATTTCATCAAGACTATTTAACACTTCAAAATTAAATTGTTTTTAAAATAAATTAAAATACTTCTTATTTTGAATAAAACATTTCTTCCACATATTCAATCACTTGATAAGCCTAAGAAAACATTTTTAATACATGAAAATTAAATTCAGTACGTAAATATTGGAAAGTAGGTAACATTAAGAAAACTGTATCAAAATCGATTTACCGGTTTATGAATTACAATGCCACAGCACAGACGGACATACAGACAGACAGATACACAGATACACTCGTTAAACTTATAACACCCCACTTTTTTTCGTCGGAGGCTAAAAACCGCATCCTACACTTCGTCTTTGAAACAAAACAGACACCAAGATTTGTACCACGCTGCAATTTATTTATATTTTTTTATTTTAATTACGGCTAACCTTACAGTTTTTACCAAAATTAGCTAAGTATGTAACAAATAATACGCTAATAAACATTATTGTTTGGTGAATTCTTTGTAAAAGTTTTGTATCATTTTGTTATAAATAAAGTAAGTACATAATTTCTAAAATATTTTTGAATGACAAATGCCATTAAAGTAAAATAAAAATATCAGGAAAAAAAATTAACAAACGCTACTTGCTACCATGTTATAAAATCGACAGAGATATAAAATGAATTTTAAACTGAAATAAAAACAAAAATAGATTCTGTAATCTAATACCAGCCTTCACAGTGAATGTTTTTCTTTATGTACGTGATTAAACGCCAATGAAACGATTTATTAGTTTCTATTAGTACCAACCGTAATTATTTTTGCCAATAACGAGGTGTAATTGCAGCACTGCTCCAAATGAAGTTTCCAAGAATCCAGAACATAAACTATAACAGAGCTTTACTAAATCCCAACAGTTCAAAAGGAAAAAAACATTAATGCGTTGGAGAGGCGAGAAAGACAGACAGACACGTGTAATTAAATTACATTTAACTTCGCCCAACATCTTAATTAACTGCAGCTATGTGACTGAATGGTTAATTTATTGTTAATTACTTGAGTTTTCTTTCACTTGTTTTATGAAGTAGGAAAAAATGGCGCAAATCACAAGTAGATTACTTTTATGTAAATAAAAAGAAATTAACCTTTGATTGCAATTCTAGAAACGTGACCGAAGTTTGTTTTTAACCGATCCGACCATTAATTGAAGGTCCACTTTACCTTCTACTTATTTTATATAGATCAAATTAACAGGAAGTGTCGTTAATACACGTCCAAATAAAAACTTCCTGCATATACTTCCAAGCTATATCAAAATAGGTATGGGTTATTTTTAATGTCTATAATCGTAATTACTCAAACTTGGAACACTATTTACTCTACATGGGGACCTATTATGTACTTAATATTTGTTGACATGCCTTACATTGGGTGCATTATCAATTCAAGTATAATCTCTATTACAAATAGAATATCTAAAGTATGACCTCATAACTTTAATAAATCAACTGTTTTTTAATAATGACAACTCAACCAGTGATACTAATAAAATTTTGACAGCTCTGGTCCAGATCACAATGGGCAGTAATGATTGAAGCCGATACAGGGACAATACAGCGCCTTATTGATTCCGACAATCCACCCGATTAGATTCACAAGCCTCGGTGCAAGTCGGGATATATCGACAAATGGAGGAGGCAAGACAGAAAAATACTAAATACCTGATGAATTTACTCTATAGCTTTAATGTATTTTTGACACGCCAGATTCTCAAATCACGCTATATATTAGTAGATGAATGTGTAAGTGAACGGTTTAGATGACGACACTAATTGAGAATTGAATACTATAATCTGAACGAATTCATAAGTGCTAAAGATTCTAAATGACATCAGCAATCGAAAAATAAATTTGCGCAAATTCTTATGTTCCATGTTAAGTGACAAAACATGTGTTTCACAAATGAATGATTTTGATTTCAAAAACTTTCCTTTCCGTGCAATATCTGATTTTGTGTTGAATTATAAGAACCAAAATTGCACAAAAACTGCTCCTTTTCCATAAAAAATACTTATGGCACGCAAGCATCCTATAAACAACTGTAAAATTTAATTTATTGACCTCGTGCGTTATCTTCATACATCTCCGGCCGCGGCAGCTCAAAGCCGGCCGGGATAAAAACACGAACACAAAGAAGAAACAGGCAATTCGCCGTCTCAAGGTGTGAAGCTGTCATGGACGATATGATGACTCCATTATTAAGGGAGGCCGAGCACAGACGGGTTTACGACGACGTTTTAAAGCGGAGTCGTGGACGCGTCGCTCTTTTGCGAGACGTGTTGCGAGTTTGAGGCTTTCGTTGTTATACAAGGTTTATTTTTAGGTTAAGTGACATAAGTATTAATACTACGCCCATAAAAAGTGAACACGTAAAAAAATACCCTATAATAATTATGCCGTTAGAGTCGTGAAGCCAAACATTTTTTTTTTGTAAATACTCCGTTTGGCTTACAACTTCATCTAACAAGTCCCACTTTCCTTCCCCCACCACTCCTTCAGTCCTTCCTCATGTCATTCCTCATAAAAGGAGAAATGTGTTCATGAGTGTGACGTAACACTATAAGTTATAAAACAAACGCATTTCTCTGATGGAACCATTAAAACAATTAAATTCACAGCGGCTTCCTGTTACTCGAAGTTTCAGTCTCATTGCAACGGCTACTCACGAGACGATCACATTGTTGGCGTTTAAAACATCTTTGTACGGTCAATCAAATTGAAATTTGAATCACTGCTTTGCCGTACTGAGTCATCACTATGACTTTATAGAATTTGTCATAATGACATTTATTGTTATTAATTGTATGCGCCGTCCGTTTTGTTACTTCAATTAGTATTACAAACGCCTCATACAGCTAAGTAGAATCTAATCTTAAGACTATCTTTCACCCAGCGCTCTCTATGCAGAGGGCGCGATATTGTTCTCCACCCTCTAAACCTTATGCTGTACTCGTGATTTTTGTGATGTCCTGTTGTTATACCTTAAAAATCGGTTTGTTACTTTTATTTTTTTAATATTTGTTAAATTTTTGTAAAAATATGTATTAACGCCTTTTTATTTTGTATGAAACTATTAAAATGGAAATATTAAAAAAAACTATAAAGAAAATAATAGTTCTAAGGCATAAATAATAACAGGATACTAAAAAATCATGCCTTTTGATCAAGTTTTAGAGGGTGGAAAACCTTATCGCCGTTTGTATGGAGAGGGCTATTTGACGTAGGATTTCTTTTTCATTGTTATTAACTCTTTTAAAACAAAATATCATTTACAAACGCAGTACTGCAGCGGAGCTTAGCTGGTCGAACAATTCCAGTCCCGTTGTAGGTGACGTCTGACGTGTTAATGCTGTTAATAGACTCGCTGCGTGTTATTTTGACGCGCCAAACGACTGGAGGAACCAGTGTGCACTAGACCCGCCTCGTATGTACATAATTTTGTCCGTAATTTATCCACTACGTACTTGTCTATTTTTACAAGAGTGTAAGAGTACAAAATTGTATTTCGAAGTGTTTTAGATGAGATAAGTAAGTACTTGAAGTTGTTTTATTAAATTACTAAATTAAATCATTTATTGCCATCAAGTGTTAGTAACAATAGTAACTTGAACTTATATGTATAAAATGATTATTTGTTATTATAAAAATATCTAAATAGTTTTGATATTGATTCATTTTCAATATTTTTATTGAAACAGTTTGTAAAACACGCACGCAATCGCTGACAGACCATTTAAAAATAAAACATTCCTAACAGCACCGATTTTAAAATCGCATTTTTCATTTACACTACCTCCGTATACGTTACACGCACGTCCAACACGGAAAGCCTTTTCAATTCCTCCCAATAACAGTCATTAAATGGTAGAAACGGTTTGTTAAACCTCAAAAGCAGGTAGTACTGATCACAAATGAACACAGTTGTGCAATTTTAAAACAAATGACACTCATCCCATACCGCCATTAAAGCGCAGTGGAATTACTTCAATACAGACCACCGAGCAGCTGCAGGGGATCTATTTAAAGATACGTAAACCTATAGTTGTTATTTTTTATGCAATGCTGCGACGAAGCCTGCGTCTGGTGTTAATGTTTTTAATGAATGAGTCAACGTAAAGTTCACACATATGAAATCGATTCCAACGTTAAATATTGGAGAGTACCTAACCTAGTAAGTAGTTTCGACTATCAGAGAGAATGCCATGTCTTGACCATGCTAGTGATAGAAGTTTTCGAATTTTGTTTAGGGGGAAAGGGGGGGTGTTATGGTTAATTCTAAGTCTTAATCCGTCTGGTATGTTTATGTTTCTATATTGCTTCTATGATTTTGTAATTTTTGGTATGTTTTGGTAGTTACCGCGTGTGACAAGTATGTAAATATGCTCTGTTTTTTTACTACAAAGTAGTACGCCATACAATTACTATTAATGCCATATTTCACTGGACAGTTTCAAAAAAATAGGGTACGTATAGTACTACCATGATTACTTTCAAACAGGTGTATTTAGTAATACCGATGTATCCCTATACTTTGAGCACCTTTAAGGTGTCGACTTACATTTATAAGTAATCATCTCATTCAACCAGTTCCCAGGCATTTTTTATTATAGTTAACAAGTCCTCATCGCGTTACAGTTATAAACTAACGATCTACAGCGATAAGAAAATCCATGAACATAACGATACCGCCTTAATTAAAATCGCGTAGCACAATAGTCATCGCACTCATCACATCATTAGAGTTATTCAATCCCCTCCTCTGGTAACGGACAATGCGCAGTGCCAGCTTTGTTTCGACTTTCGAGCACGCCCAGTCGGCCGGCAGCCAATCAGAGCGCTCCGCTTGAGCATCTGAAGTGACGGTTATCTTAGTAATTAAAACTGTTGTATGTAGTTGGATTTTGAAATGGATCGTTTGGGCTGTATTCGTAGTTAATGATGGAGATTGACAGAATTAACGGTGATGCAATGTGCATGAAGTAACTAACGGGGATATTGACATATTAGGATTTGTCATATAGTGAGAAGTTATGTTATTTTTTAAACAAATTAAAAAAACTTTGCACCCTGCGCGTACGGTTCTAAAGAAAACTGAACAATGCGCTTAATGTGATCATCTTTTTTCAGCTTGCTTTAAAAACTACGCGTAGAAACTCTCCATCTTTATAAATCGCGCCACAGCTTACTAAGAATATAATTGTGGCGAAGAAATATAAATTCGTCACAAATGTTTTTTGTATGTTTCGTAGGGTATAACACATTTAACCTTTTAGCAGGTGATTGCTTATTAAGGCAGTTTAAATACACCAGTAATTTTAAAGTATTTAAGTCTAAATTATTGACACCATAGTTGACACAATTAAAATGTTTCTATGGATATTTCTCGGTTCATTAACCGACAAAAAAAACGGAGGAGGTTATCAATTCCACCTGTATATATTTTTTATGTATGACCACGCATAACTTTTTACCGCGTGGTCTGATTTTAATCATTCTTTTTTTTGTACACTTTCGTTATATGTACGTACGGTCAGCCTCAGAAGTACCTCTACATTTCAGTACCTCGTCGCTGTCAGTCATGTGACAATTTCGAGCAACTTTCCTTTCATTCGTTACTACGAGAAGGTTCATAAGTGTTAAGCTACTTCCGGGGCTGACTGTACTAAGACATTATAAATAGTAATACCTAACCATTTCTCGTTAGTGTTATAGTAGGTAGGTGTATGGACAATGGTTGGCATGGTTGTTTGGTCGAGATCGTGTTGGGAAGCGATAACATCAACTTTTCTGTAAAGAACTACATCCATATTGAAATATTTTTTATTTGTGAGGTGCCCAATAAAGTGTATTTCTATTATATTCTTAAATGGTTTTGTATCTAAACCCATTGAAAAACCCAAACTACCCACGCCATCACTATCTCCACTGCTAAAGAAGTTAATAAGGAAACTGACAACTAATTTGCTAAATCCAATAACAAGGAACGCATTCTTACCCCATAAACTAAACCTGAAAGCTTTTAACTTCCATAACATTGTATGAAAACCGCAACAAATGATAGTTTCTGTATATATAGCACCGGAGAATGAGTTACGTTGGCATACTTCTGAACGGCGTGGTAGGTTTAAACCTATAGCCACCGCTGCTGGTCGATTCTAGCTACTACTGTAAGCAGTTTAAAGTCGCCGTTGTATTTGTTGGGTGGTAAAACGTGGTGGTAAAGTGTGTAAAGCAGTGGAATGGCGTCAGTGATGGCTCAATCAATGGCGAACGGCGGTGGGTGTTTAGGCATGTCGTCGGGAAAACAATTTGCTTTACAATGTACCGACCATTCTGTTGTCTGTATTTATTTCTTTTGCGTTTTATGGCAAAAGGCTTTAGAATGGTTTTGAAATGTTTTAAGTTATTTTCTGGTAGGTATATTCCTTTAAAAATATAACCTGCCTACCTCTAGTTTTGTTTCTGGTATGAACACCTTCTGTAAGATTCATGCGGGAATGTTATATAATTTCTTATGCCAGAATTTTGTACTTTTTGCTAAATCTGTAAATTATTCTAAATTTTTATAAAATTATCGTGAAGAAAATTAAGTTAGGTAAGGTTTTTATTTACTTTACTAAACTTTTTCTATTTTTTTTGCATAATAGGACAAATATATATTTTTTGGTCTATTCCGACTAGTTACATTATTGGTTCCATTCAAAAGTCCAGGGGTGCAATTTTTGAATCTCACCAGGTGACTAGAGCTCTCCAAAATGACCGCATTTCTATGAAAAACGGCCATTTTGGCGAGCTTTAATCACCCGGAAAGATCAAAAAATTGCGGTAGTTCCATTGCGGAAACCATCTTCGTTAAATGTAACTACTGGGGAAAAAAGTCCGACTAATTCCAACAATGGAACTAATATTGGAACTAGTCGAAATAGACCTATATTTTAAAACATTCCACTATATATTGGTGACATTCCAGTATGGAAATCTACTGAGTTTATTCGGTCAAATATATATATTTTTGGTCTATATTATTTTAATCTACCGATCTTCTAACGTAACTATACCGTGCTTGGCACGCGAATTCGACATAGTTTTAACCAGAATTTGACATCAGTGTCTGTCGTTTTTGCTCGTTTGTTTCAATTATTACCTACCTTACTACAATTTTACACCTTCATACCATTTGATTTAAGGTGTCAAATTGATCCTAAACTTTTGATCGCTAGCTGGCAACAAAAGTAGCTGAATTCTCAAAGACGTAAAAAAATCTATTTAAGCTCTTACTCTCGTGACAATAGGGTTGTGTTAATCTTTCTGCCTGCGTAGAAATATCTTCTGCTGTCTGTACAAGACGTGTTATATCTCACAAATACAGTTTAAACAAGCCACGCAGAATTGGTAATACTCAGTCAAATTAACGGTGTCACAACCACACGAAGTTTCCGCTAGATCGGCTCAGGTAATTTAATCCTTATTCCAAGTCAGAAAGGAGCCATTTCATATTGGGTTATTAATGTTACCAATCTATTGTATTGCGTCGGTTGCAAGTAGGGTTGCCACCTTTTTTAGGGCGAATAAAGTACTTTTTCATTTTGGTAGAACAAAAATAAAGTACACATCATAAAAAAAGAGTATGTATTAATTTTTTTCATTATTTGCCCGTAACGAGTCATTAACAATCAGTTTTATGTACATAAAGTATTTTAGCGTTCTTTATTGGAGTCTTAGATTATCAAGTACGCCTACATGAAATAGAGAACAATACTATATTTTAGAGTACAGGTGGCAACCCTAATTGCAGTTACAGGTAATTTATTTAAAGATATTTTACTTTATTTTTGGATGGGCTAAGACTAAGGCGGGCTGTCTTAACATTGTTTTGCCAAATCGTTGAAGTAGTGATCAATGATCATGTTTGAATTTATTTTATTTGCACACTAGCGACCAGCCTCAGCTTCGCATGGGTCCAATTAGGGTGTAATGTAGGTACATAAAAACCTTTCTTAAAAATCTAAGCTTTTTTATTGACATTGAGTACTTTGTTATTGAAATGTCATGGGATCTACAGTCAAGGAAATTCAAACACGTACCACCGTAGAACCTAGTCGAAGAGATATACGCATGACATTTGTATGACATAGCGTGGCGTTTAACACGTCGCGTCATTGCGATAGGGTTTTAAGGTGGTACGTTCTAATATATTTCCCCTACTGTACATACAATACAAATGTCAAGTCAATTCGACACGTCGAAGTGAGTCCAAATGTCTAAATTTACTTGAAAGATTTCACCTGAACTGTTAAAAAAAGTGTGTACAGTACTGTTTCATCACTCATCAATAATCAACTTCCAGCCATCTTTTTTGCGGGCGAGTGTTATTCGGTTAAAAAAAGCTAGTTATAAAACAAAAGGACGGTTGTTTTAAAAGTGAACCATCTGCTCGCTAAGCTGCGCACTGTTTAGATGCTGCCCTGCCCCGCGTTTGCGCTGTTCGTGCGATGATGTGATTATAGTTAATAGAGCGTCAAGATATCTCACTCTGGTGGGGTGAAGTTCGTCACTGACGTCGCATCCATTTGGAGTGCTCCCTCTAATTATGTCGTCTTTTTATCGATAATTGAACTCGGAAATCAGTTAAAATATCAAACGGCGAATCAGTAGTTTCGATGCTATCAATAGCTCGCTGAAGATCCATACTTCTTAATGCATTGCACCGGGCCTGTTTAAAGTTTTGTATCAGGCATACAGGCAGATTACTAAGTATTTAATCAAAAAACTTTATCCAATTTTAACCCTCTTAGGTATACATCACGCTTTTAATATTTTTTTAATTTCCTTACCAAGCCTCAACATTATAAATAACATATCTCTCCCACTCAGGTGTCATCGCTCGGTCGGCCGGCGCGGGCGCAGCGGGCGCGCAGCGGGGCGCCTCGTTATTAGCACCTCGCTCAAACGCGCCCGCGCCGCCGCCCGTCACTCTGCCTGAATTAAGTGAAATCGGTCCAACGTACGGTTTGATGTAAAATAACAGAGCTTAGCAAAAAAACAATAGGCGCGGGCAAACAAGTTCTACAACGAAGTCGAATTTCAAATCCAAATAAATATTTAGTAGTTGCTATTGGGCTTTCAATTGAGTTTCAGTTCAGTTTCTTGCCGGTATCTTCTCATTAGAGGTTTTTTCCGACCCGGCGGTAAATTTTTTGACATTCATAAGTGCTTCCTGCAAGTCTAATCGGAAAATAATTAATAGATTAAGGCGTTACTTTACAGCTTTGGTGTTTCGTTATTTTGATAGCCTAATCTGGATAAAAAAAAATTGACTTTGATTTTGAATCCTAGACCCCCAATTCTCGGTTCAAGCGAGATTCATCACATACTGGATATACGTCAAAAAATTCCAGATTTCCGAGGAATTTGACAGTTGTTTTCGTGCAAGATGAACCTCACATAAACCGAGAATTGGGATCCTACGAGTGTCAAACACTGGGATGGTTACTTCATATAATTTTAAACTCTTCTACTCGTATACCTATAAACCGAGCCTCTATCGGCCTATGAAAGTTTGCTGTCACCGTGAAAGCTCTAAGAGTATTGTATTAGAATACCATATATCTACTTAAATCACGAGACGACCGGCTAGCCCTGTGAGTACCCTGAATATGAAGCTAGATGTTGTGGGATCCATTCCCAGTTCGCGGATTGAGGATCTGATCTGCTCGATCCGATGAATACGAATGTTCGTGGTTGTACCGAATATGTATTTCTCTATATACGTATATAAATACATTGTCTTGTATTTACAGTACAAGTTTTGGTTAGTTTGGGCTAGGTAAATTGGTGTTAATTGTCCCAAGATTTTTATTTATCATTTATCAAAGCAAGCATAGGTATTTAGACTTGCACACTCAATTGCTTCAGTACACAACAAGGACATCCCATTCGAAATCTTACGACTCGATAAAAAAATGAACCTAAAGCGTTAACAACGAATCTAATTAAGTTAATACCTGCCATTATTTATTAGAAGATATGACTAATCGATTCTCTCCGCGGGAACCGAGTGTATAAAGCTATCATTCGATAATAAATCGATTGTAGAGACAACACTCGAATGAAGACATCAAATTGAAAACCATCAGCGCCGTTGCTTGTTATAATGCGCCTTTTATTACCTTGATATATTGCCTGTACAAATCGTGATTACGCTAGTGAAAATGTCGTTTCAACAAAACACTGTATTAAAAAAATGAATAATGACTTCTTTGCGGACAACGTCATTACGTCGTGCGGTCACCGGGCTCTGAGAGATTTCTATCTAACTCCGTACAGGTATTAGACGACGCAAACTGGACCCTCCGACTATCCAATACAGTTTACTTTGGTCTCGAGAGGTTCTTTCAAAGCTTCATTGAAAACTATGTTTTAAAATTGAACATTTAAAGACACTTTTCAAACGTTTTGCGAGCCTGCTGTAAATTGTGGAGCCTATTCAGTACCTGCATGTGATTGCGGCGTGTCGAATCGGATTGACAGATAAGAAGGTTATTATTATCACATTTTACTTAGAGTACATGCATTTACATAAGATAATGCGGTGTAATTTGTATGAATGCGACAGATGCTATGTAAAAATAAACTATTGCCACCGCAATGACGCTGATGGTAATGCGTTTCTTTTCCATCTTGTTGCTTTTTTTCTCGAGACGCAATAACAGATTTGCGTTTTACAAATTCCATGCCAGCAGTAAACAAACATTTGTAAAACTATGTAGTTTGTTTAGGAAAGGAGAAATAGGAGGGCGCGGACATCTGCAGCATACCCCAGAATCCTCTTAGCTCACTGCCCCTCCTTCCCGCTTGCCGCGCAGACGTCACGCTAATTAAATGGATCCTCTATATTTTCGTTAAGAATGTTTAATACTTGCTTTAAGGCATTCGAAATAAATAACATCAAACATATTGACTTTATACAAACCAGAGAAATATTAACAACATACCATACCATGGTTTAGTTTATTTCCCCCTGCGTCTCTATCAAACCAGTATCATTAGAAAGAGATACAGGGATAAACTGAGATAAACTAAACTTGGCAGCTCATGCTAGAGTCACATCATATATCTTCTAGGTATACTTATATTTCCGTTATTGATTGTCTGATAGACAATGTAAACTGTGGTTTGCATTGTCTATCAGTCAATCAATACCGGTTTCAACAGTTTAGAAACCGTTGAAAATAGAAACATGTTTCGGAAATAATATGTTCCTTATAGGGTCTAGAAACTAACCCCCTTATTTATTAAAAGTTAGCAATCATTTTAAGCTAACAAATGTTTTGTCCCTTTCATTTGAAGGTAAAAGTCACAATATAAAGACATAAAACATGTTAACTAACAAACGTTTACGAAGCGTTTATGAATTAGGGGGTAAGAAAATATGTTTAGAAATTACACCATTAAGGGGATTAAAAAGGTGATGAAAGTTAGTATATAAACCAAAACTGTAATCCATTTTATCTCATAGATTGTTTGACATTCTTATATTAGTTACCTGTTAATCCAAAACGTATGCGGACATAGTGACAGACAAAAAGGCTAGTAACTTATAAACCATATGTAAAACTTCATCCTCAGCAAGCTATTAAACTTCACATTCACAGCAGCAGGCTAACATCTCAAATATCTCAATCTACTGTTTTTTGCCACAATTAGTATCATGCCATTACAATCGTAACGGTGTAACAGAGTGGTAATGAAAATGTAACAGCATCAGTACCGCTGCTCCATTTGTTACCGTCGCTGCTAGATTGACGTGTCAGCTGATTGATTAGTACCTGCACGAGGCAAGAGTGTGATGAAGTGGAAAGTGTAGAAGAGAGATGCCTCGTATAGAGGCAAAACACGCGTAGATCGTGTAGTTTTAGTGCTTAGTGGTGGTGGTTTATAGTTGAGTCTGTACATATATCAAATGTTGTTTCGTGTGAAACCGGAGGAGGGTGGCTTTTTGCATGAAATATATCGCACAGACGCAGCTGTCTTGCATGAGCACGGCACTGGTTTCGCGGAGTAGTAGGCAATTTGTTACAGTTTGTTATAGACTTGCAGCTTTCGCAGCAACTCGTCTGATGACAACCATTGGTAGCACATTAAACCTGGAAATAGATTCAAGATCTAAGGGTTGACAGATGACATGATCTGTTAAATGTTATAGTCAGATCAGGAGCAATACCGTGTGGCGTGGAAGCTACACCTGACAGGACTTTTGAAAAAAAACAGATCAAGGCTCGACCGCATCAGACACCAGTTATTGTCATTTGTAAGCCCCAACTTTTGGTCTTTGATTTTATTTCGGAGTATAGCGTTTAGCGTTTTCCAAACTAACATATGTCAGACGTCAGATTAACTTATGTCAGACTAACTTATGACAGCCCAGGTTTAGTTTAACCCCTCCCTGTGTCTCTGTCTAACTAGTGTCATAAGAAAGGGAGGCAGATAGAGATAAACTAAACTTGGCTAGTCATGTTAAGGCCACAGTGATCTTAAAAACAAAATTTTGAAAGACTTTAAGGGATCTTTTCCAGTAAACCTTTGAGCGATTGACATTACATTAGAGTGAAAAGTGTCTGCAAAACAGTGTATCTGAAAGGTTTAATTAATTATATTATGGACGGACTGTGTACAGATATATAGGGATTGGTAAATTTGGAGCGTTTATAATTCACACCCGTTCTTTTTTTAATTAATGGTAATTTTAAAGCGTAAATCTATAGGCCAATGCAGCATGAAAGAAACGTGTTAATTTATTTATAATTTCTTAATAAAGTAGCACCTACCACTGCCTCAGTGGCCCACCATACTTATAGTTAAAGAGGTCCATGTGGGTAAACGAAGCGATCCCACAATCGATGTCCAAACAACATTCAATAGTTGGTCCTGCGCCCGCGCCGCCTAACCAGCCGTCAGGCTTTGTTCGTTAAACCTTCACATATAATTAAGGAGGCGAACTGAGCTCCACTAAAACACATAAATCATAATAATTTAATGCGAGCCGGGCCTTTCTCGCGCCGCCGCCTTAAGAACGGTTTAGGGGTCCGCCGGAAAAAGTATTAAATATTAACATTTTTTTTACTGGATTTTTTACGAATATTACAACCTAATTGTAACCGTGTGATGCCGGAACGGGTCGCTAGTTATATATAATTTATATATAATTTTAAAAAACATAAAAATAAATATTTTATAACACTCTCAGCAGGCGCTTAACTAGATAAATTTAATTGAATTAATTTATTTATTGCGACACAGGTCCAATATATTTTGTAACTGTTAGGAACAAAGAAACATATCTATGTTAGTAATCATAATAACATTGTCCCGTAATACAACGCCTGACAGATTTTTAATTAAATTACTCAAAACCAAACGGAATATAAATTGACTGAATTAAACCAAATTCAACAGATTATATCCTAGGTAATTTTGGCATAACACATCGTTAAAGTTTAGATAAGTTTCGATGAAAATTAAATACATTATTGAAAGCAAATTATCGATACTGTTTTAATCGACTTTGTAGTAGAATATATTTATATCCATCTATGCCAGTTGGAATCAAGGCACGTGTCCTTTTTAACCGACTTCAAAAAGAGGAAAGGTTTCTCAATACATTAGGACTTTTCTTTTTGTCAACTTCTTAATTTTTGGCATATGTTTTTTTATTTCTATGTCTCGCAATATTATGGAGCTCTTATAGCTTAATAAATATTTATGTTTTAGACCAGCAAATGTACCCACATTTAGATATATCGAAAAGAACTGTGAAATCCCTTGAAAGTCTTTGAGATATCTCGGTTGTGAGATAAATCCCGACGAACATGAGAATTGAGGGTCAGGATGATTTTAAGCCATATATTTTCGAAACCAAGCAATATCGCTTACATTAAAATTCTCTTTGTCAATGCCCGTCTCCTTAGGTTCACGCTTGACCATATTTTTTCCGAGAGTTACGATCGTCCGCGCATCTGCGCTCCTTTCCACTCTAACCCGGAATGGCCCGGAATTGACAGCTTTATACCAGGGCTTTATAAATAAGAAAGGGTTCGCCGCGATTTGTATGGAAACGGCAGTAAATAACACGCACGCCGCGAACGTTTCAATTTTATGCGAGCCTAGTCAGTTGGAAATCTTAATGCACAATTTAAGTGGTGCTGATTGAACTTCAGAATATGAAATGAGGTAGGTATATTAGATAGAATATATCTCGTGTAATGAGTTTTTATTCTCAGAACGGCCGGGAATCAGGAAATTATAAAATCGTTTCAGAGACTTTTAGATGACTTATATGTAGCCTGATACGATTCCGAACGTATGAATGTAGAGCCAAATATGATGGAGAATACTATAGAAAAGTTTGCTATAACGTATAGCTCATAATGTCCAGTTAGTGTAGCGTAAATGAGCCGTAACTAATAACAAAAAAGTATTAAAGAAACACACATACAAAATGAAGCTGTAGCAAGGCAGTATATCTACGAAGATAAATAGACTTTGACAGTAAATTATCATTGTCAATAACTTACGAAGTAATAAGCGTTAACTCAAATAAACTGATTTGTAAAGATTTATAATATCTTGCCGTAAACAAAGCGCGTCTCTGCTTTCGAATAAAATTAGAACTAATTTGGTCAACACGCAGAGAGGATATACAATTTTAAGTATTTTCTTCTTAATTCATGTCACTTATGTTCCCGGAAATAAGTCTGAGAAGCTAGTATTATTCATAAATTTAGTCATGACTCCATTTGCTAGTTCTGCGTATGACACATTCAGCTCAAGAAATTAAATTTCCTCGACCACGCCTGTTCAACACGCAATAAATAAAAATAATAAATAAGACATGTCTTTATGTCCGTTTGGTCGATTAATATATCACTTTCAATATAAAAGAATACACGTGATTGTGGCACAGGCCGCGGGTCACACCTTGTGGTGATTTAGGGCATGTTTTTTGTTGTTTGTTCATGTTTTTTTTACATTGGAAAGTTTTTTAAATCACCTTACTTCTCGCGCATAAAGCTGCGTATATGACAGATGGAAATTTTTTAGTAAGTGTTTCAATTATCAATATTCTTTCTATGCATCTAAAAACTATGACATAGAAACTAGACTTCATGACGAAAGAGCTTGCCATGCAGAAAGGTAAAACTCTTCTTTTCTTTTTCTTTGCAGCTTGGGAACATCCACTGCTGAACATAGGTCTCCCCAGTGACTTCCACGACGACCGCTGTGGTCAACTCTGAACCCTGTGACCATTGCACGGTCAAATACTAGTTCGCACCGAACATAGACCTCGCGATGAACCCATTCATCATCCTCCTAAATCTGTAACGTCTCTACCGATTCTGCTCATGTTTGCATTTTAAAAATGTGTCAATTTCGACTACTTGTTTACCAAATTTTATGAAAATCGAAGTTCCATCTCCCTAAGTCAAGTCCAAGACCTTGATGTGCTCGGTCAACTGTCTTTTGACCACGCTACTTCGCTCTTTTTATGGTCATTTCATTTGTTCTCGGTATAATAAGTACCCTTTTCAGGTCCAAACTGTCACTGTACAATAATTCACGTTATTTGGTCTATTTTAAATGCAAGATTAAGTATTCAAAGTTTAAAAATATTTGTTCAGATTAGGCTTACAAGATAATGTACCATCTGTTGGAAAAACGCTCTGATGTCGCCGTGAAACTCAACGTAGCTAACTGATGTAGAACCCGAGCTAAAATCAAAAGTATATATAGGTAGTATTTACCTCCTTAGCTCTCAAATAAAGGTCCAGGTATAAATCTATCTATTCCAAGTTCCAAGTTTGGTGGTGTCTAAAATCGACAGCGAAAAACGAGCGGTCGGACCGCACTCATAAAGGTAGGTATACCGCACTTTTCTCTAGAGTAACTGAACTCTCAAGACGCGTAATTGCATTTCAGATAGAATCGTAACATACTGGCCTCCAACATTAAGTCGTGATTTATAACTGGAAACAATGTAGGATCGGGAAAGCATCATCATTAAGCCAGATTGCACTATTAAGGTTTCTCCGGGCTTTCGCGCCTGTCGAGGTGGAGTGAAAATTGAGCGCGCTGATCGACATCCATGAGTTAGGCATTGTTTCAAAGAGAAACAATGGCATTGTAATAAGGATAAGAGGCGAAATTGCGGTGCGCTTCTAAACACCAACACGCATTTTGCATTTTGTCATTTCACCGATTTTTATTTTATCAAAAGCTGTAAATTTTAAATATTTAGTAAGTCTAAATCATCGATTAAGTACTTGGATAAGGTAAGTATCATGAACAAGCCAAAAAGGTAACGCTTTCAGTAAAAAAATATTGTGGTAGAATCCTTATACCCAGGATGTATCTAAACGGATTAAAAAATGCAATTAGCCATTATTAAATAAAATATCGTTAGCTTCCTACGTTGAGGAATTCGACGATGTTTTAATTGTGACATAATAATAATGTATAAAAGGAAGGTAAACGAGCATGCGTATCACCTGATGGGAAGCGATTACCGCCGCCTATAGGAACCAGTGACTCCAAGAATCGCTGATCCATTGCCGGCATTTAGGCCCAATCCCCGTCGTCGCCGGAATTTTGTGAGGTTAAATACAAATTCAAATCAATGAAACATTTACGTTTTCATCCATTTTAGTAACATTCATTAGTCAGTTAAAATTGTGCGGGGTTATAAATTACAAAAGACATACTAATTAAAACGCTGCGTTAATAAGAATCTCCACCGACAATGATGGCTTAATTGAAAAATTTAAATAGCCACCTTCTGAACTCGACTAAGTTAGGGTACGGTTCAGTTGGAGCAAATAATTTAAAGAGTCGCATGTCTGAATAATCGTATGCGACATCAAAGGCGACTTTTAGTGATTTTTTGTTATTGTTATCTTGAGGAAAGTTTGAGTGCATAGTTTACAGATACTGAAAGGGCGACCATAAGTCACGTCACCTACTTTAATCTGCTATTGTTATTGTTCACTGTTAAACCAGTTGTCTGGAAGAGATTGCTCTTAAGCGATAAGACCGCCTATTGTCTACCTTACTAATTCGTTTCTTTGTCTTTTTTTATGTGGTGTACAATAAATAATATTTGTTGTTGTTGTCACGTGACGCCAATTAGCGCGCAGGGTGTATCGTCAAGTGTCACTTTGGTACAAAAGAGTTTCTTCAAAATTTCACTAGAAGGATCGGGGGTCAAAATTCAGACTAATATGCAGCAAGTGATTTAGAAACAACCCCTAACTCGAGCTAAAACAGGACAGGTCATTAACTGTTATTTAAAGTATAATATTACACCAAGGTGTAAAACAAGATTTCTGATACGGGAAACAAAGCTATTGTCTGCACCTCTCTAATTACAAGAATTTTTATTTTATTTATTTGGATAACATGCAGTCATTAGATACAAAAAACCAATTCATTAAATCACAGTAGTTAATTCTTATTTCGAGGCAATGTTACAATGATGCAAAAATAAGGAGCCTACATTAGGTAGGACTTTGGGTCCCATTAAATAAATTGTTTACCCTACCTGTAAGGTTAACTTAAATTAACGTAATTCATCACTATCCTGGCCTTCTGCATCTTGACAGATGATTAAAAGAACATCAATCAGAAATGTTATAGGTACCTACCAAATTTAAATTCCGATAATTCTCAATCTGTAATTAATGAGTTGTGTTCAGAATCTTCTTTATTTTAGCTCTTTTTCTTGCTTGTACTGTAGCTCGTCATACAAGTTTCATTTTAAACTTAAGTACATTTTTATTATTTCCGTCTTAGTTGTGTCAGCAAAACCGCAACCTAAACTGACCCAGGAATGCGTTAAAATAGTTAATGGTAATTAGACACGCGAACGCTATAAAGCAAATTCAAATCTATCGTTAAACTGGTATAATAAAACATAACAATGACCAGTAAATCTCAGAACCGCTTCCGTTAGATGAAGACCGTGGGAGAAAAAGATTTTTTTAACTTTATTCTGACACTAAAAATTAATACACATCTTGAAATTCGCAAAACAGATTTATTCCATCATCAAACTCCTTAGCGCTTTTTCCCGTACCACCATTTGAAGTACTTACGCTTTGACCATGATGCCAGACTTGGCAGATCAGGAGTGCTATTTTTGAATCTCACCGGGTGACTAAAGCTCACCAAAATGGTCTTTTTTCGTTTGGTGAGCTTTAGTCACCTGGTGAGATTCGAAATTGCACCTCAGTTGACTAAAGCTCACCAAAAAGACGGAATCTCTATGAAAAACGGCCGTTTTGGTGAGGTTTAGTCACCCGGTGAGATTCAAAAATCGCACTCCAGGTTATTTATATTAAACTAGTGGACGCCCGCTACTTCGTTCGCGTGGAATTAGTAGCCTATGCCGGTCAGGGATAGAGTAGCTTTCTATTAGTAAAATAATTTTTGGAGTTGGTTCAGTAGTTCCAGAGATAACCCTCTACATACAAACAAACAAACAAAGTTTACCTCTTTATTATATTAGTGGAGATGTAGTTTGGAGCGACTGCCATTTAATCTCAGTAATCCCTGTGACAAGGAAACCAGACCGATTAGGATCATGATTACACTTATAGTTATAACGTGCAGGTTTGTTCAAGATGTCTCTCTTTCTGTACAAACGTACCGTTTTTTTCATGAAATAGGAAGGCAAACAAGCAAGAGGGTCACCTGATGGTAAGTGATCACCACCGCCTATAGACACCCGTAACACCAAGGAGATTGCAGATGCGTTGCCAACCCAGACGGCTAAGATGGAATACCTCTTGTACCAGCAATTGCACCGGCTGTCTTGCTCTCCACGCCGGAACACAACAGTGCAAGCGCTGCTGCTTAGAGGCAGCATTAGCGAGCAAGATGTTGGTAGCGATCCGGACGGACCTTGCATAAGGTTCTACCAACCGCAAAAAAGTTTGGTAAAATACGTAAGTTAGTAAAACTCATAGTGTGTACGTATTGACGTAGCAAGGGATTTTGTCCAGGGGCGGCAGGCAGCCTTCCAGCTGAACTAACCACAGTCATTTAAAGAAAGATAAATTTTCTAAGGGGTCAAATAAGTTTGTAAGGTGACCATTGCACAGGCTACCCCTATGTGTATGGCAAACCTCTGGGGATCGAACTCGATACTACCGACGTCCAGCTAACCAGTCTTAAGAAGCATCACAATCAACTATTAAATACCGGCCTATTGCGAATCCCGTATGTAAAAATTAACCAAATTAATTCTTAAAACAAAGATCGCGAAACTAAGCAAAGGATTTTGATGATTTCTAAAAACTTGGCTTGTTACAAAGATGTTTCTACACGCCATGCTTGTAACTTTATTTACAGGGGTGCAATTTTTTAATCTCACCAGGTGACTAAAGCTCACCAAAATGGCCGTATTACTATGAAAAAAAGGGCCATTTTGGCAAGCTCCAGGGCAAATCCGCGACAAAATGTCAAAGATTTTCTGTCGCATTCGTTTATTAACTCTATCATTTTTTTTAAATCGAAATTATGACATAATCAAAACCTCATCAGTGTTCTAGATTATTGAATACATTACTTTTGACCAGACTCATTAAAGTCGTTCGTATTTTAAAGTGAAATTCAAAAATAATCACTGACTATATAAATTTCACTACTACTCGTACTGGCTGTTTTTAAGAAAAAAATCTCAACTGCGAATATTTCTCATTCCTAATTCGAAACGTGCAATACGATAATTATTTTCTTAATCTGCGTTTAATGTTCCGACCTGCCAACGGTAGCCTGAGTGTTTCTCGGAGAGAAAAAATAAAATTAATAACGTGGGGCCCTGTCAGGTACCTTACCGCTTATGAGCGCGAGATGAAATAATTTTCTCACTAATCCTAAAAATATATCGACCGTAAATAATCTCTCGTATGACCGGGCTGTCCAAACTCTATTATAGTGACGTAGCAAATTTTTATCGATAGATTTTTTTAATACTTTTTGATTGATGTTTTTAAGTATTCGCGAGGTGTTCACCGGAAAATATTATTTTCGATCTTGTCATGTAACGTGAAAAGTCTACAAGGTATTCGAATCTGTAGTATTTATTTTTTTTGATTAATGTAATCTGAATTTTGTGCAATCAATTTACAAATTGTTTAGGAATTCGAAGTAATTTTTTATGCGTCTACAATACTTGTGAAACTTACAATAAGGTAAGACAGCATTGGATAGCAGCCGAGCGGCAGCTATCCAATACCTAAGTATCTTTCATAATTGTTACACACGACGGATTTTAATAGAAAACTATCTTTAATAAAGAATAAGAAAATAACTTAAATAAGAAAAGCGTGAGACCTTTTAGGTATCATTACTCATAAAATAGGAGCTAAAAAAACTAGTACGTTTTCTGAAACACACTCATTCAGTGGCGTTAACAACTTAAAAGGACATTTAAGGACCCAAATAATCGTACTGCAATTTATATTTATACATATTGAAAAAAGCATTTACAGGACAACATAAGGATGCCACAAATGAAGTGCCATCAGTAAAGGAATGACTAAAATCGGTCTATATCGATTAGTATCGATATTTATTTACAGATATAACACGAACATCACTACCACCGTATTAACAACAGCGGACCCAGTAAAGACATTTGTGTAGATTAAAATATATATGGGTTAATAATGTATTAGTAGTTATTAAACATTTATTTTATTGTCGGCGACGACTCGGCCCTGCTCAACGTTAAACTGTTTTATGGTTCCAGTTTTTAACGCGTGATTTCACTGTTTTGAAATCCATGTTGAGGGTCTAATTTGTTAAGCGAAACTATTGTGACAGAAGGTTTTATAAAATACTTTAAAAAAACAGTGGTTCCTTTGTGATGATTAATTTAAGATCTGCAGCGCTTTACCCCGATGAAATTAAATTTAATTAAATTTAATTTAATGCTTATGAATTAAGGTTAGATTGCAGTTACAGATGTTTAGTAATAGTTTAACTAAACCCTACCTTCACAGAAGTACACGCTTTTAAAGATATAATCTAAAATAAAGAATAATCACATGTCATACGAGGAAATTTTAAGACTATACTGAATGATTATGCAACTCATCTGTGTTTCACAAACAAATGAATACTTAATTTTAATTCTAATTATTACAAATATTCATTACTATACTCATGTCGTTATGATTACTATGTAAGTATGACTTACAGCATAGGTACAGTCAAAGAATTTAATTCCCTACCCATTTCGTTGAAATGTCGTCTGACATTCGCAATGCAATAAGGTCGATATGTCAAACCAACGCCTTGCTCTAGTTAGCTCTTATGGTGACAGTTTGCTATACGATATTGGACCTTAGGTGGGTTGTAAATTAAATTCCTTGACTGTACTTCAAAGGGGCAATTTTTCTATTATTCAAGTTCAAATAGATCATCCCAGCTGAGATAAGTTTAGCCCAGTTAATATACATTCAAATATATTAATGTTCGCTAAAATGCTATGTAATGACAACACAAAGAAAAATTAAGATAATGGCAGGATTTGAACCTGCAACATCAGCATTCCGTGCCTTGCGTTTGCCAGTTTCGCCACATTACCGCAACCATACGCATACGCATTTTACGGGTGGTAGGACCTTGTGGAAGGTCCGTCCGCATCGCTAATCCTGCCGCTAAGCAGCAGTGCTTGCAATGTTGTGTTCCGGCGTGGAGAGCAAGACAGCCGGTGTAATTACTGGCACAAGAGATATTCCATCTTAGCCCTCTGGGTTGGCAACGCGTCTGCACTCTCTTTGTTGTTGCAGGTGTCTACAGGCGGTGGTGATCACTTACCATCAGGTGACCCACTTGCATGTTTGCCTTCCTGTTGTGTATATAAAAAAAAAACCAGAACCTGCGAATTTTTCAATGTGATTCGTCTTACGGTCATTACATTATTGATTTTAAGGGTAGAACTACCCTCGGTATCATCTATATGAGGGTTGTTCTACAAACGAAGGACGAAAATGAGTCTGAATCCGGCCCGACATTTTTTTTCCCATTCTGGTTGCAAAACATAGTCTATCATAAAGAATACAACACCTTTCAGCCTATGTTAAGTGGAACAGTCAAAATATTTCAAAATTTCAGATTTATGGCCATTTCAAGAAAATCAAGTAACAGGAAACTGAGAATATAACCAGAAAACTGAGGATTAAGTCGAAAATCAACAGAAATTAACGTTTATTTCTGAATATTTTTACAAATAAATAACAATTATTGCATTAAAGTCACTGGAGCCAGTTATTTCCTGTCGTATCTTCGCTATAGAGAATACCACAAATAACGCACTTATAGTCACTAGATTCGTGCTTATTTTTCTTTGTTATTTTTAATTTATTTTCTTTATCTCTATGTTTCTTTTGATTTCGGTTGTCTATTTTATTTTACCTCCTTTTTAACTTTTTTTTTTAAATTTTCTTTTTTTTTTGCACGTTAACAATATCTTAAAATTTTCTTTTTTGAGTTATAGCTTTCCTCTGACCTTTTATCTGTTGTAATTGTTCAGTAATTTGATGATTCTGGAGATTTCTCAATATCCTGGGTCTTAATTTGACAGGATCCTGAGACCAGGTTCCTGAGAATTTTTGAATTATATTTAAAAAAAATCATCGATTTATAACATTTAACCAAAGTTAAGCAGAACTAAGCCTTCGTGTAAGCAACTTACATATAAAAATGCTAAAATTACCATATTATTATGTTTATTTCGTAAGTAAATATCTTACCAGAATTCTGTGAACTTGACTGATTACGACGCGATTGCCTCCGTTAACTGTGCCGGGCCGGCTAAACAACACGCTAGGTGCAAAGAGATAGGTGGTATGCTTTGTCTTTTTCGTATGCACAACCAACTCATCCGAACGACAACGTCACTCGGCCAATAGAATATTGAATATTCGCTTATTTTACATTGAACAGGATCCTGACATAAAACTGATGGGACAAATTCTAGAACAGGATTTTATAATATTTTTGGTGCAATAAAATAATAATATGTCTCCCAGGTAAGAAAAAAAAAAGTCCTTTTTTTATTCTTGTTTCATTTATGGCCTCAATGTCGTAGTAAATAAATCACAGTACACTTTCAATCCTATTTTGCTTGTGGGACACTCCAGGATCCTGAAAATTTTACGTTTTGAATTGAAATTTCGTCAAGAAAATAATTTTTAATCTCCATCATTTTTAGTGACCAGCTAGGCATAGGTATGTTGTACAGTATGTTATACAAATAAATTAGTTTGTATCAATTTTTTTTATGATATTTTAGCTGGGCCGCCGAAAATTCCTTAGTTTGTAGAACTACCCATGAAAGTTTTTAGCAATTTTGCTGTCATTACATACTATTTTAATTTCATAGTTTGAATGTCAAACATTTAAAAATAAAAATCGAAAGAAATTTCGGATACAAAAATTTAATAACAAAACGCCGCCATCTCTTGTCAGTATCTATGCAATCGTAATCGTTATTTAAATAAAAAGAACTGAACAAAACTATGCCAAGTATTGTCAAAAATCACAGTGGTCCCGCAGCAAAAAAACGAGTTCATAAAAAAACTAGGTACTCCTAGCATTCTCTTTGTAGGTATTCCTTGTCAGTTCTTATAGTGACAACTTGACAACTAGCCTACTGTACAGACTCGTCATTTATCTATTTAAACATAAGTAGGCACCTACGTACCTAGAGTACTATTGTAGTGGAGCGTCCCGAACACCTCATCTATTCCGGTATCATACTCCATCTAATCTATTGTGCAGTTACTTATTAACTCCACGCGGCGATACAAAAACTTTCCCAGTATCCGCGGCACAAAAGAAAACAAGTTCTGTATTTATAAACAGGGCCAAACACGCCCTATTCTATTCCACCAGCGGTTAATTGAGCAATATAATTTGACACCTCACGGCGTAGTGAATAGCCAATTATTAATATAGCCTCTTGATTAATTGTGATATCAGCATTTAATTTTCGTGTTAACACTCGCGCGGCCGCCGCCATTGTACCCGCGCCTTTGTGTGCCGTGACGTTTCAATTTTGAATAAATTAAATTTCGAACGCTTCATTTTTTCTCGCAGGCTTTTTGGCTCGGGCGGAATGAGATGGCCAGTGTCATAATTTACTGTCGCTTTAAACTAAGATTAGTTTTGTATGCGTTTATCTTGACCGTTTTAACTGCCTATGCCAATGGATTCATAATATAATTTTAATATTTCCAAGCATAGTCATATACTTAATAACAAGCAAGCTATTATCTCAACACATTAATTACCCTGATAACGCTCAATTTAACACTTAGTTATTGTTTAACCAGCTCTTATTTAGTTATCTTAATAACAATGCGCGAGATTGTGCGATTTGTTTAATTTATTGGGCAACGTGTGGCGTGAATGGCTTATTCATCAATTATTAATTTGCTCTTATTAATAGTTTTATTTTTTGAACGTCAAGCCGAATAATTTACGGCCAGCGTTAATTGGATAAAGAGCTGCTTATTTCCTCGATGAGAAACTTAAAAGATAGTAAGTTATAAATAAGCGTTGATGTTTCAATATAATAAAAGCTAAATTAACAAATTTAAATGAGGCAACATTAAATTTAAAATTTAGTTTCAGTTAAAGCTACTGGCCAATGAGCTTCCAATTATCGCGTTTATGACGGCAATTTGGAAAGTGGTCGCGTAGCGTTCCAATTTCGAAAATTCCGAGCGCGTTAAAATCAATCAGTTGAACTCCTTTTATTGCTCTATTGTTAAATCGAAAGACGTTTGTATAGGTTAAAAATAAAATCATAAATTTTACAGTGGATTATAAAGATACATCATAAAGCATTATTTACTTAACGATTTAACGACCGCACTAAAAGGTATAAGACACGAGTAAGCATTATATTTATTAACTTGTCGAGATGCGGATAATTCTAAGTTATAGCGTCTGGGAAATGGAGTGAAATTTTAATCGGTATTACGAGAATTCCAAGACATTAAATAAATAAAAGTTCGATAGGTTATTCCAACCATGTTTCCAAAATATGTCCGCCAACGTTGTTTGTAAAAATCGATCTCTTTTTAGGTACACTTATGTGTTTCTGTTAAGATAACCTCAACGTAGACACTAACTTTTTATGAATTTGATGAATAACGAACCAATCTTTAAGCTTACATTCTGTTGCTTCAACTTAATGATTCACTAACACAAATCATGGCGAAATGAATGAAAAGCGTTTTCAGTCATTGTGTGGCGACTAATGGCACCTCATTATAGGCTGTCAGTGTCACCATGAGGAGGATTAATATGGGAACGCGGCTTCGATTGACTATGGTTAGGTGTGCCACGATTTGTGAAGACGTAGGACTGTACTGAACTTAGATTAAATTTAAACTAGGATAAGCTCTTACAACCTTTTACAGATACAATAATTTGCACTTAAACCGTTCTCGACTCCTGGGTTTTCGGATTAATAAAAAAATGCAATGAATGAATGAAGGAAAACAAACCAGCGAAGTACAAAGTAAAATCGCGCATGGGAGGGTTCCGTATTGTCGCTGTTTTGTATTTACGAAAACAATCCGCTGAATAAAAGAGCCCACCCGAAAATTTATGTTTTAGAGGATGTCCTTCTGTAGTAGCTAGAAACAAGCCAAACAAACAATATTTGAACACAGGGGAAAGGTTTTATTTTTATTTTTCATTAATACTTGAAAACAATGCATCATTCAAAAATAAAAACACTTGTCTCTCCTCTCTTTGACCCCTTTTGCAAAGAAACACAATATCTGTTTCTTCCTCTACACATCCAGTCTACCTATCATACGTTCTCATACCTATCATGCTGCTCTGCGTATCCCATACAATAACACCTTCAAGGTACTGTTGGGATTGCCGTTGGATTTTAATCACGTCTGACGTGTTCGTGGAGGCGCGGCGAATGGTTTCCCTGCCTCACAGTTGAAGAAGTGCAGGTAGAATACTACTCAGTGTTTATCGCAGGACGTAGATAATAAAGTAATCATCGTATTTGCACATGCTGTCTGGGTGGACAGAGACAAACGCTTTATATCCGAGACAAAAGCTAGGGCGCCTCGGAAATCGATTGCGGACAACACCTGCTGCTGTCCTAAAACAACACGCTTGTGAATGTTAACTAAATCTGTTCTAGTTTTTAGATAGTAACGTTATAATATGATTTTATTGTCTACTAACTCTAACTTGGTATAAGGTTGTGTGACGAAATACTGGAAATTATATTACTTATAGATATAATTAGTAGTTGCTGAAATGACCCGATGTGATGTTGCGGAGTTGCACCACAAGGGTTCTTTTACCTTATCGTATGGAACCCTGAAAAAGTGGTGAAAAAGTAAGTGGTACTTAGATCTTGGCTCTAGCTCTTTATATATAGATTTATAATCCTCGACTTAGAAAGATATGATAGGCTTGCGCGTAATGGCATTTGGTTATGTTTAGAATAGTTGGATTAATCAATTTAATCACTAGACTAACAGGAAATCGTCAACAAATATAACGGTGAATGTAGGCAATTTGCGAACTCAGTTATTAAAACGTTAACGTATCTACTCGACACACATATCCCGCTAAAAACCACCACATTGAAACCTAGTAACAACCCGTGGGTCGATTCAGAACTAATTAATCTAAAGCTATTCTTATTTAATAACAATCGATCAGCTACTTTTTATGTGTTAAAATCTGTTCAGAAATGTAAGTTCACACTCTTTCTTCAGTTCAATAAAACCATTTTTATACTGCGCACTAAACCACGTTTAAAAGATTACGAACGTGCAGTAATCAGACATATTCAGGTAGTCTGAATTGCAAACATTAGCGCTACAAATGCATGAAAATTACACGAATCTCACTTACATCGTTCACTTTCCTCGGCACTGACAAATTTTTATGAACCCTATTAACAAATCGTGAGTGAACGAATGACTGAACGAGTGAGTGAGCGAATGAGCGGCGTTCTCACGAACGAGAGATAGCTTTAATTCAACTTTAATGATCTGCTCGCGTGAATGAAATTGATTTGACAGCCCGTGTTGTGACTTTCTTAACATGTAAGTGATGACGATTGCCGAACAAGGCGACAGCCATTTTGGTTTTGACGTAGTTAATAATGTGATCTTATTATTTAAATTCAGGTTGCGTGTG
Source organism: Ditula angustiorana (assembly GCA_963691745.1). Lineage (NCBI taxonomy): Eukaryota > Metazoa > Arthropoda > Insecta > Lepidoptera > Tortricidae > Ditula > Ditula angustiorana. Next base: position 12,479,796 of record OY829480.1, read on the forward strand.
TGATTTAATTATGTTATTTAGCTGTTGTTAGTGTTTTGTTACAGGATTACGTACGTTTTTTATTACGTCTAGTTTGAGTGGGGAGTGCTACAGATTTCAGCTACAGTTAGTGATTAGATGAACACTCTAAGAGCTCAAAAAGCACAACTCTAAACTCTTACGCTCTATTACCACAAAAGCTTGTGTAAAATTCATACATTGTTTAAACAGCTGTCACCCCATACAGGTCCATATTGGTATTCCATCTTAGCCCTCTGGGTTGGCAACGCATTTCCAATTTCCTTAGTGTTGCGGGTGTTCATAGGCGGCGGTGATCACTTACCATCAGGTGACCCACTTGCTTGTTTGCCTTCATTTTGCATTTTTTTAAAATCGGCGGTCTATCAAAAGTCTTGTCTAAGTCATTTTTAATTGCTTTGTGGTACGGCAGTTGCTCTCTTGTAATTGTGTCGTGTGTGTATGTATTTAAAGGAAAGATGGAAACTAAAGTAAGTACACTAATTTAATTAAAACAAAGTTATGAATGTACAGCCTCAGCGAACGGCTAACTCCTTGTTTCTTCCTCGAGCTGGGCTGCTGTCACGGCGTTTGACAATGGCCAGTAATACATACAAACAAGAAGGGGGCCCGCTTGTTCTTCACACCGTGTGCAGGTCTTTTCGACCTCTTTGGTTGTGCAGTTAATATAATCTGCTACTGACTGCACATATTTCTTTGTAGTAGTGTTAAAATGATACCTTCCGAACTTACTCACAAACTCCTTAACAAACTTTAGTATACAGACTAACACATAAAAAATTGCCAACCTGCTTCGACTGGGATTCTGTTTTGCTCCTTTCATTCGAAAGCAAAAGTCACAATAAAAGACAAAGTATATTTTAAGTACTATGGGATTACTGAGCGTTTATAAATTCGGAGGTGAGTTGCGATGGCCGATATGCTTGCAATTCAGTCTCGTTCGCAACGCTGCATAAACTGTACTAAAATAAAGCCCTAAAATGCCTGTAGTTTTCTTTAAATTTTTCTCAGGAAAGTAAAATACCAGTAAATGACAACTGCACTCTAATTTTAGAATGAAACAAAAGAATTACTTGATCTTTTAAAAGCTGTTCCCAAGATAACAAGACGTCGAAAGTTGTAATCATACTGGTTTTTGACGGTTCGTTTGAAAATGTAAATATTTTCTAAGCGTTTTAATCGCCTATCATTTTTAATGTCTTCTAAAAATTAGGAAGAGAGATGATCACTACATTTGTCAATGCGTAAAAGCTGATTATAGGATAAGTACAAGTTCTACTAGTTATGTAGAAAATTAAAACCATGCAATCTAAAAACTTACCTAAAAATATTGGAACTATTTAGTCGGTTTACACTATCTAAGTACAGCTGTTACGCATTTAAATTTCGATGTCTAGATCCTTTTTAGGTCGTATATGTACGCGATCAGCCTACCTTCGCTATATTTATTTATTTATATATTTATTTGCGATTTTTAAGTCACGTTCATTTACATAATTCGGTGTTCTAACACCAACTACAGTATTGTAACTATGTATAGTTAGGTGGTGGTACATGACACTCTGAATGATATTTGCGAACTGTATAAAACATTTAGTGAAGTAGTTTTTCGGTTTTCAGACGTTTTTTAAGTTTTTACCTAATCCCAATTTTGCCGTAGGTATTTTTTATGGTCTTGGTCGATTATAGTCTTACTTTACTTTCTGATATCGAATTCGCCATGATTAAACGCCCATAAATAGATCAAAGTTGGCCAACAGGATCTCACCTGGAAGTAAAAAAAAACAAGCTTATAAAAATTGCTGGTCAATAAACATTTCGTTATGTGCATCAAACTCTTAATTTTTATGTTTTTTGTAAGTAACACAGTAAACATGTTTACAGCTACGTCACGTGTGCGCCGATCGCTGCTTACGCGCCCATAGAGGTTAGAAAGGCGTCAAGTAATTATAAACGCATTTAGTGCCTTAAGATTCATAATTAACTACTCGGCTTGAACCATTTCATGTTTGCTTACGTTATATGTATAGTCGGCCAAGAAATTGCTTGACCACTTTTCGACCGTATTACAAAGGGATAAGGTTCAATCCTGGACTATACTTTTTAGTGTACAAATGATTTAGAATTCGACGTGGCAACGTACGAGATATTCTCAACATTCATTTTCAGGGTTCCGATGTCAAACTAAGAACCGTAACAGCAGCAGCATATGCAGTAGTGATCCCTTTCAGCGTCAGCAATTATAATTCATGTATTTTGTCTCTTTTTCTTTGAGCTAAATAAATATTTCTTTCTTTTCTTTCAAACAGTTTTGCTATATGCCAGTCTGTCACTCTTTCTTGAAAACTTTTTATGTAAAGGAGAAAAACGAGCTTGCGGGTCACTTGATGGTAAGTGGTCACTGCCACCCATCAGAACCAGGCTCCCTAAAAGAGTCTCCCAGATCTTACCTGCGATGGATCTTCCTTATATTATTTAGTAACAATTGCAACCTTTCTTCGAAACATGTGATGTCTCAATCTTGTGATTATAACACCAACATGTAAACCTCATCAATCAAACAAAAAAGCGATAGCACTGCCCTCCATTAATGTAATGTGGTACATTTCTATTAGGGCATCAATCCACCGTCGCCTCTAACTATGTTTTAATTACGCATCGCGCCAAACGGCTCAATGTTAATAATAATTATATACTGACACTGTGCTGCGTTTGCACTGCTCTAGTACTTGCAGTAGTAGGTATTTAGTAGAGCACTTATGTGAAAGTACAATCAAAGACCCATATAAGTCATTATTAAAGACGGAACTGCGAGAAAGTGTCATTTTTCGAAATGGAGGCATATAGTATGCATTATGAAATTGATATATCTAACCCTTACGACCATAGACAATTTTTCTCAGTTCCCTTTTTAATGGTCGGCTAAGTTTGTTGCTGTTTGTGCTGTAAAAATGAGTTTCAAAATAAAAAATGAAAATATTAATTGAGACACAAGTACAAAATGGCAGTCAGCGGCTCCAGGCCTCCATTGGACCCCAACTTATACTGAGCGTATTCAGAGAGTCGGTTTAAGCCAATTTTATTGTTTACATCTGACTTTAATTATGTTATGTAAATCATTAGCAAAATGAATGAACTGTTTAAATGCAATCAAGTCCACTTGCCCGCAACACTCTTTTAACTTACAACTCCATTCTATTTGTTTAAAAATTCTTAGGTTCACTAGGCAAATGGTTCACTAAGATTCGTAAACGGAGAAAATCCACTTGCTAAAATCTTACCTCTTAAAAATGGTTTCATTACGAACACAAATTAGAATTAATTACTTTAAAACCTTAACCAAAACTAACCCAAATACGGCAATAACCGCTATATAAGCTGTACAGCTGCTGCATAGAGCGATTGCCTTTATACAGCTACAGTACAGTCAATAAATTTGATTCATAGGCTACTGCAGACCTTTTTACAATAAATTTCATTATGACTTCTCAACAAATGTCATAATATCTTAGTGATGGCACATTGCGACCACATTCTACAGTGGCCTAAGAATGAAATTGGATGACTGTACGTTTTATACCGCTTGTGTGAACCTTGGGAACTTGCATCTAATGCACTTACCTAATCACTGTCAAGTGTAAACGCAGCACACAGGGGCGGGAGTGACGCCTTCACCATCCTATGTATCCTATACCGTAATTGCGGATCGGTAATCAGGCTGTACCGGCCCGGGGCGCGCCTTAATTACCTATTAGGCTGCGGAACGTGTTGCCAGCGCTTTGATTTGCCATATAATCCGGAGTTATAATTACCGGTAATTTGGATTAAGAAAACATATGAGAGTTGAGCTGGCACAGCTTAAATACTGTGACGGGTTTAGCCTTGAAGTACTGACAAAGGACTTAGGTTTTTAAGTTTGTCTACCTCGGCAGCACAGTGCCCAAGGTGGATTGGACAAGGATATCACGCTGGCGAAGGCGCGGGTAATAGCTCGTCTTTATCTTTAAGATAAATAATATCTTGGGACAGTTAATACCAATTATTGACCTAGTCCCAAAGTAAGCAACTAAAGCTGCTTTACATATCTTTACATAGTATAAAACTAAGTCTCTATCCGTTCCTGTCGGTCCTCACATCTTCGGCCGCTTACTCCTTCCAAACCATGCAATGGATACAATTTTCATTGTCATTTAGAATTTTTTATGTACATTACATCCTATTTGCATCCATGCATAGCTATAGGCCAGATCGTTAGTATATTTCAAGTTTGTATTGAATAGTAATACCTATGTAATTTATTCTTTTAAACCTCCATTTTATGAGTGGCCAGTAACAGCTGCCCTATAAGTCAAAGATCGACAGGAAAGTGTCACGGGCGCGGCATTAGGTCAGTTTACGAGCGCTAACAACCGTCGGATAGACTAAACTAACACCTAGCCTATATCAATAAAAGCCATTAGCATCGATCAGCGTAAGTGTTGCGGGGGTTATTACGAAAATTAAGATAAACGCAGTGACAGTGTAATGATAGCGCGGCGCCGGCGCACGGGGTGTATTCTGGATGCGGAAAGTCTACTACGTCTTACACAGTGGTTCCCCGCCTGGGGGCAATTACCTTAAAGGGGTAAAACAGCCTTTCCTGATGGGTTACGAGCGAAAAGTCCAGCTGTAGATTTTTTTTTAGTACAAATGGTATGGTAGAGTCATACTTATTATTTCTCTCATGCATTTAACGAGGACTTTATTCAGCAGTGTATCAAACGTAGTTTTCTATCACATAAATACACTTATGTACTTTAGGAATACGTAACTGACACATTAACTTATACACTTAAGAGGAGTGTGAACCCAGCCCCAAAAGCGCTCCCCATAGAAACGACGATAACGTTTTCCACCCTCTAAACCCTAACCTATGGCAATGGTTTTTTGGTATATTGTCATTATGCCTTAAAACTAGGTTTGTATGTTTTGATTTTTTTAATATTCTTCATATATTTGACAAAATTTGCATTTTAGGAGTTTCATACAAAACACAAAAGCGTCAATATTTTTGTAACTATTAACAATATTTAAAAAATCAAAACATACAAACCTAGTTCTAGTGTATAATGATAACATACAAAAAAATCATGGCTATAGGTTAAAGTTTAGAGGGTGGAAAACGTTATCGCTGTTTGTATGGACAGCGCTGGGTTCACACTCCTCTTAAAGAAGCTTTTATTTTTACATTTATTGGTTCATTTAAAATACCAGAGTTCTTCATTCGCTCAAGTGAAGTTGGTTACGGAGCTGATTGATTTTGTGTTATTTTTAATAGTGTACTTTTTTACCTGTTTTATATTTTGACATTGGTCTAATCAAAGTGGAAGGAATATAGATGTTGTGCTATACGAAACATAATGTCAGCATGTATGCATGGTCGGTCGGGTTACGAAGTAGGTACCGCCAACAAGTTTTGTTTTCACCTCAAAATAAACGGATAATTGGCGGGTACCTTACATACCCACCAGTTAAGTCGACAACCTTGTTCTGAATATTTAAACTCCTAAATTGACTGCACTTTGTATTTCATAACAACAAAGGTCTTTCAAAAATAATTTAAGTACTTAAAAACATGTGAACAACGCAGAATAGGGCTCCTGATACAGTTAGAGCTAGAAAATAAGCGATACGATAATAAACAAAATGAGCACTGCGCCCTGACTCCAATTTCATAAACGCTATAGGCGACAGGTGACAGTGACAATTCGGTATACATTGCTTGCCCTCTATAATGTTAAGTGTGTAAGTCTGTAGCGTTACTTGTCGACACAGCAATGTACGACGAATTATTAATGTCACCTGTCGCATGTCGTGTTTATGAAATTGGTCCCTGGTGCTACTAATAGTTCCCTAGAGTAAAAGGGAAAAGATATTTCAATAATGCATTTTTTTTTGTTATTTTTATTTATTTATTATTTGGACTTATAAACTGTTCAATAGGTACAATAAATTTCAATTTAAATAATTTTTATTAACATTTAAATATGTTAAGGACATACATACACAACGTGTATCCACCTGATGGACAAAGAATGGACACCCGTGTAAGGCTGCGTTTTCACCAGAGATGTGCGAGGATGCGTAGCGAGTACCGTTTCTATTGGTTCTTACAAACACATCCCTCGATACGCATCCTCGCACATCTCTGGTCGAAAAGCAGCCTAACACTACTCAGAAATGCTATAACAAGACTTTAAGAGATATTTTTTTTTTCTAACAAATCTATGATGTCTAGTATTAATTTTTGTCTACGAGTATAAGGTTGACACGTTGTTTATATCAGTAATTTGGTTTTAAAAAGTAAAAAAAAAATAAGCAAAAGAAAAAAAATGAAAAAACAAACGTATGGTGCTGTCACTAGCAACTGTGAAGGATAAGTAGGCCTTTTCGTATGTGCATATTTGTAACTGGCCATTGTGAAACCTCGTGACAGCAGCCCAGCTTGAAGAATATCTGGAGCTCAGACTAAATAGACCAAATCTGGAGGCAGTCGTCCGCCGTCTGCTGAGGCTGCTGCCACGAGGTTCACCCGTAGATTCATGTAAAGTTTTAATTCATTGAATTAGTATTTTTCTCAGTTTCCTTTCCATCTCTTATTTCTACAGTCCACCAGGTATTTCCGATTTTCCTTCTCGTCCCCTCGTTGAAAGTGCGTAGCGTGACGTCAGCAAGTGACGCTTTAACTTCCTACATCATTTAGTAGCTATATTAGGAAAAGTAGGGAAGTAGTATGGGGTAGATGAATTAATACAGACATAATATTATCATGATTATTCATTACTCATCTTCATATTATAATTGCTTAAAGCGTATTTCCCAAGGTTGGAAAAGCGGAATTTCCAAGAATATTATGCAGCTCCTAATTCCATCTTACTCAGTGCCGGCCAGGGTTGCCAGCTGACCGGGTCGTAACCCCCGGTAGAAAAAGAAGGGGGGTAAGTTTGAGATTCTATGTTATTAATTAGTGATGAGGATCGCATAGGGGTCGAATAGAGATGCGCTTGTAGGGAAGTAAAACCGCTGCATTTTGTAATAGGTATAGATATAATACTGCGGCCCGCCTCGGCCTCGCAAGGGTGCAATTTACCAACTTAATTAGAATGTATTATACATAAAAACCCTTAGTAAAAAAATATATAAATGACAGTGAAAACCGTATCAAAATTGGTTGCTTGGTTTAGAAGGAGAATGCGGCCGAATATACGATAAGGACAGACAGGAATGGATAGCGACGTTGTTACTATCTTAAAGAGGTATTGCATAAAATAATAAAGCCGCGATAAAGATATTGTATTGCTTAGTGGTACTTAGTAAGATTTCCAGTGGCCCAAACATGACCGGCCAAGTTAAGTTTATCTGCGTTTATTTTGAGTCTATTTTGACAAAAAGGCAAGAAGGGATACGTTAAACTTGGACCAGTCATGTTAGTGCCACAGAGTTCATTAAGTTGCTGTAGACCGATACAGGACTATTGTACTGCATATTTTCTATTCATTTACAATCATCACATTACATTAACTAAATACAATAAAAACTTTATTATTTGACTTTGTACAGGAGCGGAGTCAACTGGCTTACTCCACACCTTTAGAACAGTTACTTAAGACAACTTTGAAGTTTTTTATTTTTTCTTGTATATCGCATTTTTTCCAAAACTCACTTTCATGCCCGCCAACCCTATCGGCCATCCCGCTCACACTAATAGCCAGCGCGCCGCTCGGAATCCAATTAACAGCGGGAGGGAACGGGAGGGGTGTTGAATTTATCATGCCGCCCTTGTTTAGGCGATGGCCACATCAGAGATGGCAGGCTGGAAGCAAGACTACGCTCGTGACCAGCATCACAGCGCATTGCGTGCTATGCACTACAATGTACCTGTATTGAGTGACATATTCACCCGGAAAATCGTTTTAAACTATCGCAATTTATAAACATATTTAAAAATAAATAAATAAATATCTCAGGACAATTCACTACTACAAACTAAGCAAAGCTTGTACTATGGGTACTAGACAACGGAAATACATACTTAATATAGATAAATAAATACATAGGTACTTAAATACATATAACATCCAAGGCTCGGACTACACTCATCGGGTCTTTATGGGCATGGTCACGAGCAGACCACTCTGCTCTGATCTGCTCGTGACCACGGCCTTTGCAATGCGGCCTCAACGTCGAAGTAAATAAATAAACAGTATTATCGCGTTAAAGTCCGGATGAGCGTAGTGAATATTCACCCGGAACCAGAAAGCGAGGCTGAGAGGACACTCTCTGAAACTGGTACTCGACGTACTAGGAAGCTCAGATACCACTTCCTGATCAACCGCATAATGGCAGTTTGGAACAGTTTATCAAAGACAGTGAACCCTCAATGAACTCTTTTAAAAAAGGCTAGACAAACACTTAAACGTAACACGTAGACAATAATATGCACTCACCAGCTTTGAGCTGCTTGCAGCTTGCAGTGCATGTTTACCAAATACATGCATACAAACAAACATTAAAGGTTCAAATGCACTAAATGCCACGATCACAACCTACAGATGGATAGGATTCTTCTGGATTGTCCCGACTTTTCTTCTGATGTCCAGACTACTGACAAAATAAAACTCCTCCCATGAAACAGCATTTTAAATAATTAATAGATTCAGGCGTTACTTTGCGGAGGTCCATTATAACCAGTGTGACCAACTTCAAATTAGAGATCCTGCCCTACTTAGGCTAGAAAACTCACAAATCCTGCCAAAGCCAAACTCTTATGGCTAAGCTCCTTTAAGACTGGGTTTACAATCAGAGTTTATGAGCGATAAAACGGAAAAACGCGACAATGGCTGTCTCTGGTTGGGCAATGGCCACGTTTTTGCGTTTTTATCGCTCGCAAATGCTTACTGTGAACCCAGTCTAAGGCTATACTGCCAAACGTGCCAACTTATATTGCAATCCTGCCAGATACTGCCAGATTTTGAAAACTTCAACCGATCCTGCCAGAAGTCAAAATGAAGGGCTAAACCTGCCAAAAAGGCAGGATCCTGCCACAAATGGTCACACTGATTATAACAATAATCAGTTTATTGAAACAGCATTTTGTAAAGTGTTTAAAAATTACTTCAATTAGTAATAAAATAATAGGTAAAAAGGGACAATAATTCCAAAATCCCAACTTTTCCAAATTCTGCCCATTTTAGTCTTCCTATCTGGCTACCCTAATCACAACGGAACTGGCTACAGGCCAGCAACGGATCAGTGATTCCCTGAAGATAGCTTGTTTCCATGGGCGACGGTGATAACATTACACCAGGTGACCAGCATACTCGTTTGCCCTTCTGTTCCATAAAAATACAAACCGGAACTGCACTGCAGCGGAGCGGCGTCATCAAATAAGTTTGAAACTTGAGATGAAAGCACATCAAGCATTTCGTACAAACAACATTTGATCATGTCCTATCACTCTGCACTGCTGAAGTGCAGTTCCGCCAAGTGTCTTACTTTACATAGCTTTACATACCATTAAAAAAACCCGTACTTACTAGCGATCAATTTTTGACTTTTAGCGCTCGGCACTCGCCAGCCGCGAGCAAATCAAATACGCGAGCGTATATTTTAGCCGGCACTGATTGGCGCGCGGCCGGCGAGTGTCGAGCCACTCAGGCCCCTCTTATCCATTTGGCACTCTGAGCAAGTGCCCAGGGCCCCGTTGTTTATTCCAGATTACCAACCAAGCCAGCCTAAGGAAAAAGAGGGACCTTCGAGAAAGTATCGAAAACAAAAAGGGCGTGAATAAGTTAAATAGGCACTATAATGACCCGCGCCACCGCGTGTTTTATCTCAAGGATTATGACAGCTAAGGCAGCTGTCGAAACGCTTGCCGCAGTTCCGCTTTCGGTATGTTCGTACCTTTAGTTCGGCGAAGTTTTTAATTGAAACGTAGTGCGTAACTCGCGCTTAATGAGCACGACTGTTCTGGGAGCGTTTTCGCGAAGGGTTTCCGCGTAAATCTACTGCGTCCAGTGGATTGCTGCTTATTTTATTTTACACTCGCAAATAGCATTGCTAGAGTCGGGGTGATAGGCTGTTACAAAATATTAACCTTTACTGTAATGCTTTGGACACAGCTAGGATTTAATGTACTTCGTCGGATGTTAACAGGAATGAGGCTCGCCTGATGGCAACCACTGCTAACTATAATAATCATGGTTGATCAGGACATAACTTTGCCGTTACACTCGTGAAAGGTTTTTATTTTTGGGCATCCCACTGGCAGTGAAACACACCTCAAGTACCTAATTAATGAACGCCTCCTTACCAACTCCATCCGTCCTGCCAGCACAGTCATGGCTCAGCACAGCACATGCCAGCGGGCCGATTCTCACGTCAGTATAGATAAAGTCACTTTCGAAATAGTAATGTTAAAATGTGCCGCGCGAGATTTTGCCCACTGGTTTCATGTCTGTGGTATCATTTGTGCAGATGATAGCAGTTTTGCTCTTTAGCTCGACATCTATCGGCGAGTAGCCATACTAATAGCAGCGCCATCTCTAGTCAAGTAGTTAGAAACTATATTAGTATTTTAGTGCTCCAACAGATGGCGCAATGTTAAGGTATTTTACATAAAATTAAAGATACTTTTAAATAATAAATATTGTCTTAGTTGTCAAGAGAAATAACCCTTCGTTTGATGGTAGTCGGCTAAAAAATATTTTTTAATGCAGCAGTATTCCGCGTTACCTTGGCGCGCTTCATTCATTCTCATTGTGGTTTAAACGGTGACGCAATTGCGTGTAACGAAACGCAATATAGTGTTACAAGTAGTGAAAAACTTTTTCACTTTCAGGGTACTTTAGCCCTTTTAGATATTATTAAATTATAATATAGTATAAACTCATTTGTCTCCCTTGCACGTTTATCGTGACTGTAAAACTGTAAACACGAATGCTTTGATATAAATGTATCAACTTTAAAAATACTTCTTGAACTTAAAAACCTGAAAGGACAATGTTTGTTTATCATAGTTTTAATTGAATACACTTTGCAATTATATACTTAATTTGAAGTTCATATAGTAAAAAAATTGCTTCGGGTGGATTTTTGGGAGTTTATTGGAAGGAGTTCATTTTATTGCTTAGGTTTTATGGGTATTTGTTTTTATCAAGCTGGCAGTACTGCGATAATGTTTGTGTGGTCGGCTAAAGGGCTTTGCACCCATGGCCAAGAATAAATTAAAAAAAAAAAAAGTTTGTGTGGTAAAGTTGGTTGCCTTGCCATGTATAAATGTAATGAATGTCAAATGTTTTGCATGTTTTATGTATAGTATAGTGCCTGTGTTTCATTTGTTAAAAAGCAAAATCTAACTTAGTGTACTGTAATAAATAACATAAATAAATATTATATCGACAGAATCTCGTTCTTTATAACTGATAAGAAGCTGCTAGCAGTAATGTAAGTAGTTTAGCTTTCAAAACACGTTAACAGGTGGGTAACTAATCAAAAACTTTTTTCAGTTACAAAATTTGACTGTTTTGGTTTCAGGAGCTTCGTGGATTTGGCCACTCTGGCCCTGCACCGACGTAATGAGATGGAAATTAGAATTAATACTTTAGCTGCTAAATGCGATCACGCTATTAACGATATTAGAAAGCTAAAATCGCAGGTAGATCAATAAAAACATGTCTTGTTATTTTCGATATGTAATTTTCTTCAATTTCTGCTAACGTCGCTTTTAAATGGCGAACGCAATATTATATTATATTTGATTTACTCTAACTTGCGCTCCTACTTAAATTACCAATGGAGTTGGTTTTACGTTTGTTTACTTGAGACTTGCAATAGGACACTCAGGAATGCGCCATCATCATGTAATTATAACTATGTTCAAGGCAGCCCAATCACTCATATTGTTTTTAATTTCGCAATTCTCACTCACATATTATAAGTTAACTAGGACTTGATTGTGTAATCTTGGCTCCAAGAGCATAAATGCAAGTATTTTGCCATATTGACTAATTCGTTGACTCCATTTGTATTGTAATATGATGATTGAAGTTCGTGATTACATTTTCATATTCATGTCTTTTGTTTGGATATTAAAAGCATAATTATTATTTAGATTATTTATAGTAAAAATTAAAATGAACAAGAATAATTTACTATTCCATTGAAACCTTATGGCTCCATATCACTACACAGTTAATTTGTATTACATATTTACTAAAGAAATCAATGGAAGAAAGAAATATTGAATCGTAAAAATGTAAAACCAAAAGTGTGTTATTTAGATAGTGTTTTATGCACTGAATAACTAAAAATTGTTGATCTAGTCTGTTCTAAAAGGTTCATTTAGGATGCACTGACCACTGTTTCTGATAAACTGTTCTGTACCCTCACAATGCGTTTGGCCAGAAATTTGCATTGAATTTCCTTCTGTAACAGGCAAGGACCTTTGTGGAGCGCCTGAACTGTGACCCATCGGAGCTGAAAGAGCGCTTCCTGACATGTATGAACCAGCTTGATGAATACATCTATCTGATGACAGACTTCAATCTTTCTATTGCTAAACTCGGTAGGTTCTTGATTTTCTTTTGTCACATTTATGGCATACACACAATTTTCAAATTTCAATTTCAATTTCAAAGCCTTTTATTTACTAATATAGGAACAAAGTTGTACATAATAAAGTTAAATTAAATAGTCTGGACTCCTAATTAGCGTGTCCCTCAGACACAAAGGCCTCCTCCAGCCTTCTCCAACTCTCTCTATCTTTAGCCAACCGTAGCCATAGAGGCCCAGATATTTTTTTTATGTCGTCTGACCACATTTTGTTCTGTCTACCCCTTTTTCTTTGGGGGGGGGCATACACACGAACACACTAACAAAGAGGTAGTACTACATTCTTACAGAATACATGCGTGAAGCCAATGTGGTTTGTATGGTGAGTGATTACTTAGTGCCCTATTGCACTATGGACATCATAGTCACTCTCCAAATCAAATCAATCTGTCCCAAGATATTTTGTTTATATTTTTTTCAATTCCAATCTGTATATCAACAGAAGAGCATGGCAGCACAGATATGGCACCAGTTCAAGACCATTCTTACGTCGCCTATCCTGTCCTGACTCCAACGAATCTAATGGATGTCCTTAGTGAGCCCACACCTTCAACATCAGCAGCCTGTCAGAACATGTGCCCATATGTGGAGAAACCAAAACGTAGACGAATCCCGAAGGAAGATCAGCTTTTGATAGCCTTCTCCAGTTCATCCTGTTCTGCGGAGAGTGTTCCGGAAGCCAAAACTTGTAGGGAAACCAAAGTGCAGGGCATTACCGAAGACATTAAGGATTTAACCATTAAAGGTATGTAATTATAATAAAGTGTAGAAGAAATCATCTTTAACTATGAATATTGAGATTTGCATTATTTTACTCAATTAAAGTAAAAATATGAGTAAATTAGTTACCTATATTTATATTTTAATGATAAACCTACTTAAATAAATGGGTTTAGTTTTTAAACACTTGAATTGCCGATAAATAAGTGTCGCATAAAATGCATAGAAAATTACAATTACACAATGCAGGCGAAGCCGCCAGTAAAATAAATGCTTCATGCAAAAAAAATGGTCATGCAAAATAAATGCTTTTTTCATTGTTCGAGACTGAAAATGTATATTTGTTTACATTTTAATTTGATATTGTTCTTGCATCAGATCCTCCTGCGGTGGCAAGGAGTATGAACCTGCCCGCGCAGGTGATGCTTCAAATAGATCAAGTCTACTCTGCCACTTTGATGGCAATAGATGGATCCACAATATGGCTCATTACGGACGACACGACAGAAGTTTGCAAGTAAGTTTCACTCTGACTTTGATTTCTAAGACAGTAGTCATTTCCCTAAAACCAATAAACTCATAAATTGAAGTTCAGTTAGCAGCAGATACCAGGGTGGCTGAAAGCTGACCCACAAAAATAACGTTGTTTTGTGCCATGTAAAATAAAATAGGGATTTGTGAGCCTGGATGGTGAAGTAGTTCTTTTTTCATCAAGTGGTTTAATCATTGCTATGTTACGCTTCAGTTTATGGCTTGAGATGACAGAGTACTACAAGGAAAACCAAGTGGAGATGACAATGGAAGACGTGGAGAACCTTACGTGCTGCGTGTACTATGACAATGAAAGTGACGGTTACTACAGAGCACTGTTCATCAGAATGACCGAGGTGAGCTGAAGAAGAATAGCATTAAAAAAATGTTTCCGTTCCGCCCACTAGACCGTATCATACTAGAACCGTAACCATTTCGACGCATGCTAATAAATATTCTTTGCGAGAGTTGCCGCCCACTACTCTGGCACGTATCTGGACCAGTCTATCACAAACAAGCGCAGCGCGCGTAGTCAAGTTCAGAACTGGTACCATACGGCGCGTCACTGTTTAGTACGGGTTTGACGGCGTAAAAGCAGGGGGGTTCCACTCCGCAATGTAGGTGCGCTCGCCCCATGTCCTATGGCATAGGTTAATCGCAGTAGGTTGCCGGCTTGCCGCGCGCGCGCCCGCTCACTCTGTGTCGCGCGTTGATAGTCTTACAGTAAGCAGCCCAACCCTAGCGGTGCGCCAGGGCATTGCGGGTGGCCTGGCGAATGGTCCATAGGTCGCTGGTTCATATCCGGCTCGAAGGACCAATGTTTCTTGATGTTGCTTCAGAACTAAATTCACTTTTGCACTTCTAGAAAATATTTATTTAAAAAGTAATCGATACATTTGCCACTATACTAATTGAAATAGAGGAGCGTCGCACGCGCAATGCTTTTCGTGCGCTGGCCGATGAGAGAGAGAAAGAGAAAGCAATATACTACGTCTCGTTTGGAACATTGTGTCTCGTTGCTTTACCAATATTAATTTTGCCTCAATATCGATACTTGCTTGGGCAAGACTCCTTGAGGTGTGGCTTACTCAAGATTCTTATAGGATTTTTTGTTAATATTCTTTCTGATGTACCAGGATGAAATAAGCCTAGTGGAAATATTCCTGGTGGACACGGGAGAGATCCGGTTGGTGGGCCTGGATCACATCCAGCCAATTGTGGCGCGGTTCTGCGCCAAGCCGCCCTACGCGCGCTGCTGCCATCTAGCGGATGTAAGTTGTCAACTAGGATCACAGTATGCAGCACGGCTCCAACTCGTATCGTAGAGCTGCGTTACTTATACGCATCGAAATGAGAACACTATAGAACTGTGTACAACGCAGTGGCAGAGTAGCCGACCATAGTCTATTTAGTCTACCAAATAAAAAAGTAAAAATATTTTTACTTTTTATAACAACGTTTATTAGGGTTCTGTAATAATCAAAGACTGACATGTCTGAAGTTTTTCAATTTACCTATACAGGGTGTCCCAAAACCCTTCAAAAAAACATATACAGCGAGATAGAGTGAGTGATTACGAACAACCCTGTATTTTTCTTTTTTGATTATTTTAATTTTTGACGACGTGGGATCAAAAAAACGAATGCACTGAAACACGTTTGCTCCCTGTGCCTCCCAGCTTTACAAGGGATTACCTCTAACGTCATTTCTACAGTTCTTCGAAGTCGGCCACAATTTTAGACCTTCAGCTTTCAACACTAATCATATTGAAATAGGATTCTAAAATGAATGTTAGGAAATCTAAATCATTCGTTCGTTCAAACGTCAATAACCATAAACAAACGTGCTAACGTTTAAAAACTACTTGCTGCTCACTTGTCTCAAACTGCATGATTAGCACTCATACTCGTAGCTACGATGAGCTTGCGTCTCGTTCTAACTAAGCCGAGGTGAAAGAGGCGCATGACTGATGGGGGACAAATTTTGAGGCGCATATTAGCCTTTCTGATACAGTTCACCATTTTGCTATCCCTTTTTAACTTCTACCTTAAGTTCCTTCTTCCTTAACTTTCCCTTCCTTTCCCGATAATCAAAACGGAAAAGTACGTTCAATATGAATATTGCAAGGGAGGTTAAAAGTTCAACAAGCTATTAAAAAGATTGTGTACGCAATTTATTGTTTAAAGCGGACATCAAGTAAGATCTAGCCTCCTTTGCATACGCTAAACAGTTATAGACAAGGATATACGCTGGATGTCCACGATAAAAACTAGCGCGTTTAACGCGTACAGCTGCATACTTACCGGAAATATTCGCGCGCATTGTAACATGTAGAGGTAATACAGCAATCAGCTGTTACTAAAATTGATTATGTGGCTTAAACCAAACTTAATTGTGCGTTTCAAGGCACTGGCCCAGGTTTGACTGCAAAGAGTGCCAACAAACGAACACGCTTCCAATGCAGTAAGCATGCAAGCACGAAAAATGCACTTATGCGTTTGAGACTAATGTGTTGACCAGAACACCAAAAACATTTTTAAAATTGTTTATTCATACTCTCAAACGGTAGTCTAAGGTTGAATAAAATTGTTTTATTTTACAAACGTGTCAATGTTGAGTTCACAGCGACACGTTCCGAACTTATTACGCACTGCACTGTACGGCTAATTACGGTTATTTGTTAAAAAAGTGCAGCGCATTAGGACCCTCTACAAGACGAGCAGGGCCTCGACGACGTTAGTACTGTTGATGCATTTAAGGGTGCAGAACTAGGATGCTTTGTGCTAGCATGTTTTTTGCCGTGCGTTCGGCGCTGCAGAAAGCGCAGGCTCGTTGCAAAGATGCAAGTTTTTGTAGGCGACGCAGTCCTACCCACAAATGCGCAGGCAATTGCCCCGTGTCAGTTTTAGGAAGAATGCCATCAGCGGCGACATTGGGTGGGGCCATGGGGCCTCGTATGCCCCACTAAGTAACAATTGTGACCTACGGCATGTAGAGAAATTCTTTTAGATGGGCAGCTGCGTCTTGCTTGAGCGGAAAAGATATAAAATATGCACCCAGGCTGCCCTGATGGCTACGCACTAGGGTAGGGTGGGGCTTATAGGTCCGTGGGTAAGAAGGTCCACCACAGCTGCAATCAAAACTAAGCGCTTCTTAAAATGTGGAGTTATTGCAGTAGGATAGGGCTGCATAGTCAGTACGCATGCCACTTCGAGAAGTTTGCTATCTTGCACCAGTGCGAGTGTACGCAGTCGCGGTGCCAAAAACACACGAAAGTAACTTTTTACACGGAACTGATTTCCTGTCAGGTAATTTTATTTGTAACATTACTAAGTTAAACTTCTTTTAGAGTACGGTTTAAAGTACTTATACAGTTTTACATACAAAAGTCTGATTTTGGATACATTGTTTAATTTTTTTTGCATGATTTAATATCTATTCGACCTACCTCTGGGGCAAAAAGGATCACAGAAGGTGGGACAAAAAGGATCGGATTTTAACAATCAGAAAAAGAAGATTGAGTTCCAGTGAGGAATTTTGGTATTTAATTTACTGCGAAACATATGCAGATAATGTTCCACCTAGGACATGAGTAGATACAATATTCCTATTGGAAATAATGGCCACATGAAAGATGCTCTCGTCACAGCTCATCAACTTCAATCGTCTTCAGCTCCTATGTCGTAATTAGATTTTGTTAGTCTTCATAGATTTGTCAATTTTTACATTTTATGAGTTTTGTTCTCAATAAACCGTGAATATTTTTGAAACTATTAAGAATATTTTAAAAATCAAAACATACAAACCAAGTTACAGGGCATAATGACATTATATCAAAAAATCGTGGCTATAAGTTAAGTTTTAAAGGGTGGAAAACGTTATCACTGTTTGTATGGAGAGCGCTGGGTTCACACTCCACTTAAAGTAAAGTAGCCCGACGGGCGACGCATACTAGAATTGCCTTCAGTGATGAATATAAGCGCAGCGGTGTTGGAGGCCGTAGACTGGCTGCAGCAACTTTTATCAGCGCACAGTTTTATGATGTAGCCAGTGAGTAAAGGCAGTACATGGGCACGGGAGCACCCAAAATAAGCGTGAA
This sequence comes from Ditula angustiorana, assembly GCA_963691745.1. Lineage (NCBI taxonomy): Eukaryota > Metazoa > Arthropoda > Insecta > Lepidoptera > Tortricidae > Ditula > Ditula angustiorana. Next base: position 12,497,815 of record OY829480.1, read on the forward strand.
CGACTCGTGAGGCTCAGCCGACCTGCGGGCAACAACGTCTACAACGTTGGGTCTGGTTTAAAACGTCGCGCGACTGGTGACCGCGATAGCTCTCTAGCCACCGCGGCCACCAGTCGCCGAGCCTCCGCCCGATGTCAATGGCGAGGGCCAAGGTTGCACAGACGCCTTCGCAACGCTATATGTTAGTAAAAGAACTATCACACAATACTAAACCCTGCTTTTACCATTAAACCTGTGGCATTTTTTTGCCGCTGCACCTGATTGGTAATATTGGCTAAGCACGAAAAGAACAGTTGCCCTTAAGCAGTAAATTATGTTAATTCAATGGTGCAGAACAGAGTTTTATTGCCCCCTTTTACCTCCTCTTAAACTTAACCAATTTTGAGAATACTTTCAGAATCAAAAACAAGGATATGATTTGTGTCCGTATGTTTTAATATTTCACGGGATATACACCGAGTCTAACCAATAAATGTGTTTTCCGGAAAATTTAAGATATTATAATAATATTTCTGTATTTTGAAAAGTCATTAAAAACAAAGATAGAGGGCCAGCTTTTGATAAACATCTCTAGCATATCTAATACTTATTGCCCTTGCAACAAAATGCTGTGACAAAAATTAAATTTTAAGAGAGTTATGGCAGACATATTATGATCACGAGAGTTTTTAAACTTTGTTAGTTAGCTAGCGTTATAATAAGCTAAGGGCATTAAAACTGACTTATTTAATTGGGCCTAGGCTGCCTTTCGACCAGAGATGTACTATGCAGCTATGCTCCGAAGACGTGAAAGCTACGCTACGAAACTGTGTGACCGTTTCCACCAATACTAAGCTGTGCGAGGAAGATGTGCAGCTCGAGCTATGCGATGTATCGACAGGGGCTCGCGGAGCGGTAGCGCGGTGAGGGGGAGACGCTGGCATCACTACATGACTCGCGACCATCCATAGCACGCATCCTTAGCACGCATCCATAGCACGCATCCGTAGGACGCATCCATAGCACGCATCTTTCCATATAAAAGTCATAGCTTATTTGAACCTGTTTCCACCAGTGCTATGCTATGTGGACCAATGAACATGATTGGTGGATATCAGACGCATCCATAACAACGTAGCGTAGCACATTTCTGGTGGAAAGGCAGCCTTACGAAGCTACAAACTCAAAAGCATACTTACAAAAACACAGCAAACGTGTTCTTTTCTTACAATACTCTACTTCAGATATCTACCAATTGCATGTGAATAAAATTGAAACTTAGACTTTATTCATTTAATTATACATACAAATATTTTCGTTTACAATAAAATGCACATATAACGCTCAGCTAATACTGGTAATGCGGTTAAATAGTTCCTGATAATTACAACTTTGTAGCCATCTTCCCATGGTGGCATCTGTCTTTGGGATGAAGTTACGGGAGATGTGCACCGGACCCAGTTGCTCGAGGCTTCCACCATGCGCACTTTCTTCACTCCCTACAATAGGACCACGGACTGGTTCGAAACATGTCGGGCATTTCTCGACGTAAAAATACGTGAGTGATCCGTTTTATTAATATTTCCCTACAATGTCTAATTAATCCCTTCCAACAGTGTCTGCAAGTATGATAAGGCGTTCTTAGCTTTGGTTTCTATGTAGTCACTATTTAAAGGCTTATTAGCTTTTCGTTCTTGTCTACCAGCCGCCCTTTTACTCTCATCTTCGTTTCGAAATATCCCTGAACAAAAAAACGTCTAGATCGCCAGGTTCTCTCATCGACAGGTAAGCTCTGTGGTGCTCGCACCTCGGTATGGTTTTCGTAGCAGTATGATTATGATACGGCAGCCCGTGTCTGAGACCTCAAAAGGGTATTTTTTACTGCGTACGTATGGATACAATAACGCTGATTATCATACGGCTGCAACGAAAGTCAGAATTGCCACGCTCGTTCAACAAAACATGATTATTATACTTAAAACGGCATTGGATTGACGCCAACTGACGAGACATCTTTTCGACACCGTTTAATGATAACTTATGGAGTACTGTAACAACCATTGGCCAATGTATAATAGGTACTCAAAATCCTTAAGGACAAGAGAAACTGAAGATTAAAGCACCGCCAATTCTACCGATTTAATCTACATAAAACTTGCTTATTTTCGGTATTGTAAGTGACTTCCATGCAAAGCAAATAAAAACACTTAAGTTATTTTGTTTTTAACAAAGTCACCAATTCGTAAAGTAGCAATATTCACGCAAAATTTAAACCAACAATAATAGCAAAATATTATGATGTGAATCCGCTTGACAGCGGCTTGACAATAGACGATAAGAGTTTGTCTTTGTTAGGTCTTTGTTCATTCGTTCACTCTATGTTTAATTTTTTTTGCTCCGAATGACACTATGCTTGCTGTTGCAAGGAGGTACGTAATGCAATGATGACATTTTACATGCATCTGTTATATTTAGGTGGAGAGGCACTAAGAGCAAGTAAAATTTATTAATTTTAATCGAAATTTTCAAACACAACGAAACAGAAAACAAAATACATAGGGTTGTTCGCAATCGCTCACTCTATCACGCTGTATATGTTTTTTTGAAGGGTTTTGGGACACCCTGTATACGCTATTTCAGGTGGACCTGTTATCTTTCAACAATAAAGACCTAGTCAAGAAGCAAGAAGAATTTATGAAGGAATACCTGGGGAAACAGTACTCCATTAGAATTGATGATAAGTAAGTTTTTTAAGTGGCACAGTGTTTCATACCCCATTAGGTAACCATACTGACATCGAGAGTATGTAAACTGATTCGGACCGCGGCCTTAAATAGCCCCCTGTTCTTTGCGTCTGGGAGACATTGACCGGACTGCGATCGGTCAGGCACGGCTTACTTTGCGGAGCTACAAGAATATCGCCGAACCACTGCACTGGGGCCGGCGCAATTGTATGCCGCGCATGGGTATGAATACGAGCTATACGATAAACAGAGGCATACATTTACGCTCCTTGTACGTAAACACCGTTTTTGTTCGAACTGTAAAGTCTGTACTTGTACCACAGAATAAATAATAGTACTAACGTACAGCAACTTCTCTTTTTCGACCACCATTAAACGAATTCCAACTTTATGATCAGGCACAAAAAGTTCGTATTACTTCATAAACATTCGCCAGGCATCATGCGTCAAAAAGAAGGCGCCGCCCGCGCCCGCCCTCCACCCGCAATGCCCTGTAATATGCTTACTGTAATACTATCAACGCGCGACACAGAGTGAGCGGGCGCGCGCGCGGCAAGCCGGCAACCTACTGCGATTAACCTATGCCATAGGTAATGCGGCGAACGCACCTACAGTGCGGAGTGCAACCCTCCTGTTTGTACTATTATTTATTCTGTGGTTCTGTTCACTTTCCAGCACTTCAGAGTCGCTGGGCGTGTTTGTGTTGCTGGACGCGACCACCACCCTCAACGAGCTGCTTGTGCGAGAGGGGTTAGCGATCGCAAGTAAGCTACTAAATCGTTTGTTATGGTATCTATTGCCTAAAGTTTTTATTCGAAATTATGAGAGAGGAGAGAAGAGTTTTATTTTTTATGGACCCTTTTGTTTATTTTTGTGAGACTACAATTTAACGCAAACACTTTTTTTGGTGAGTTATTCGTTTAATACAGGCTACTTACCTACATGTTTTCTGTGGAATCAATATATATATCTTTATATTTTACACTTTTTTATTAAGCAGCATAGAATTTACTGCCCGTCCAGTAGGTTTATTATATTTTTCAAAACTGCAATATTTCCTTATGATACGACATAATCTAAAATAGATTGCTTTTCACTTGCACGCACTGGAAATCTAGTAGACTTATTCTAAGTTTTACTTATGGGCTATCTTTCAAATTTCACGCTGCCGGAGTTGTGGTCAAAGTCTAGTCTAACCCCCTTATTCATAAAAAGTTAACAATCTTTTTAAGCTAACAAATATTTTGTCCTATTCATATTAATTGAGGGTAAACGTCACAATGACAGATAAAGACATGAAACATGTTAACTAGCAAACGTTTACGAAGCGTTTATGAATAAGGGGATAAATCTACACTTCGAGTTGCGGGCGCCCGCTAGTAATGCAATTTGTTCGTCAGTCGACAAGCCTGGCCTGAAGCCGGCGCCGGCGCCCGAGTCCGCGCCCGCGCTGGAGGGCCCGCCGGAGCTGAGCCGGGCGGACAGTGACCTCGGCATGGACTGCCCGGAGTTTGACGACCCCGTGCAGGCTGTCACGGTACGTGCATCGACCTCTGAATACCCCTGGTCCCTGTTTCACAAAATTCATACATACATATTGTTACCCGGTCAGGTACAGAAGTTCGCCCTAGGGGATTTTCGAGTGAAACAAGAATAAAATTATAACAATAGGTTTTTATTGTTTAATAAAAGCTCCCTAGGACGACTAGAGACTCTAGGTCGTAAGTTCGTAATTCTTGTGCCTAATTCCTAACTTGAGTCAATTAACGTGATCGCTCGCACTCCCCTGGCCGTGACCCGACGTGTAGTAGCGTAGGCTTGAGGTTCGGCAGGTCTCCGTAGGCTGCAAGGGCGTAGAAGGCTCGGCAAGGGTACGGTTGTCCAAGTAACCGGCTGGTAGCAGCTCAGTCAGGGTACAGTGTCCAAGTAACCGGCAAGAGGTGCCCTGCAGGTGGCTCGAGGATATGCGAAGCTTGGGGAACGTGAGCCCGTAGGTAGTTAAGTAGTCCGAAGGTAATTGGGTAGCCCGTAGGTAGATGGGTAGCCCGTAGGAAGTTTGGTAACCCGTAGGTAGTTGGGTAGCCCGTAGGAAGTTGCCCTGTAAAGATTTAGTGCTTTACAGGCTGGCCACTAGCGGGAACTGATGCCATACTGAAGCTCGAGGAAACGAGAGTCCAACCAGGGAGCTAAAGCTCGCCAAGTTGTGGTGTGGCATCAGTTCGAAAGGTTTACAGGTGGCAAGGTAAGGAAGAAAAGCTAAGTTACATTTAGAAAGAAAGAAATAGTGAAGTTAAAGCTCAGTGACGGTTACGGTTTGAAAATACAATGTGCGACCGTTGAGCAAGTAGATTTAAATTAATAATTATTACAAAGACTTAGAAATTTACAGAAAGAAGTTAAATAAACGGTCGCAGGATTTAAGTTAGAACAAATTAAGATAGAAATAAATTAAATACAATCTGAAAGAAACACATACACGAAAAATACAATTTTATAAGAACAATTTAGAACAGTTATTAGCAGAGAGAGAGCTTACCAGTTGGGCAGAGGTTTCACCTTTTAGAGGTGGTTGTAGTGATGTAGAAAATATGAGCTCTCTGAGAGCTGCAGGGGCTTCCAAAGGAAGGGGTCGTAACTAATTCAAACAAACCCCGCCCCTAACGATTCTAAATGTTGCCAGCGCTTATTTATACCGATTGGTAAAGTAAACGCTGGCTTTAGCAGCGCCCTCTAGTGTGGCTCGAAGTGATATAGCAAAGCGTAACAATATATACATAAAATCACGCCTGTTTCCCAGAGGGGTAGGCAGAGACCACGGATTTCCATTTGCTACGATCCTGACATACAACTTTCGCTTCACTTATAATCACTGAGATCTAACAAACGATATTTGGCACTTGTCTATTGACGTTTGTAGTGACGAAGCTAAGGCGTGTTGATTTACGTATCTACCGATTATCGACTAAGGGTGGCAGGTTAATACAATCGATTATAGTGACGATTTTAAAAAATATTTTCATCTGAGTTACGACGATGAACCTCGTGCAGGGTCCGCCCGGATTGGTACCATAATTTGATATTGTTTCGATCAGAAATCCATGCTTTGAAAATTCAAAATTCGCTTTTTAGTGAGTCTGGTTGTTTATTTAAGTTACACGCCTATTGTCAATTGCTTACCACCCTTTACAAAATATTGGTTTTCCCAAGGGACGTTAATTCTTGAGGAGTTCTCCTGGAGTGCGATTTTTGAATCTCACCGGGTGACTAAAGCTCACCAAGCTGGCCGTTTTTCATATAGATTTGGTCATTTTTGTGAGCTTTAGTCACCTGGTAAGATTCAAAAATTGCACCTCTTCACCATCAGCCTCATTTAACCAAATGCATTGCAATGAGCATAAATTGCCTTAGCAACTATATTAAATTAACCGCGCGTATCGCTACCCGTAAAATACTTATTATTGAGTGGTTCCGGTGGCCGTCTGTATTCACCATCAGTTCCAGTTTTCTAATAGCAAAAGTACAAGTTACTATAAAAAATATCCAAATCGCTACTGATGTGTGCATATATCTTTTAAGATTTCCCTCGATTTCTCCAGGATCCCACCAACAGAAGGTGACCTGATGACAATGGAACCAACTTGAAAGTATACCTTTTCAAACAAAACAAGAATTTTTCAAATCGGTCCAGTAATCGCGTAATCGCGTAATCGTGGAACATACTCCTCCTTTTTTTGAAGACGGTTAAAAAGGGCGCGTTCTTAGTCATGGGGATTTTTTTGGTTCATTTTAATGTTTGACTTAATGTTTTGATAGGTATCTTATTGATTTTGATATAAATTAATCGATTTCAACAAATTTACGAAAATGTTATCTGAATCGAAACGAAGAACTTGGTCACTACAGTAAGTTTAAGAAAAAAAAGACTTAATATGTAACTGTTTACGTGTTGAGTTGTTAGTATGAAATAGTTTGTTATTACGATAGAAATAAATGTAACAACCACTTAGTTGGACCTCAAAAGAGCATATACATAGCTTTTAGGTATCTGTGAAGCTCAAAAGCTGTTGAATATTTTATTTATAATTTCAATGGATAATGCATATTTACGTTATATGGGTGTTGTCATGTGTCAAATGATGGGTATTACATATATACATCTGTAGTCTCATGACATTCTTCATGCATGCTCCATGCATTCCGTAAATACGGGCCATCGCCATGTTCATATTGCTATCTCGTTTATTGTTTACTATAATTCGGCGTCCGCTCTCCCCTCCACCGACATACCAAGCGCGCTCCCGAAAGGCGACGTAGTTTTTATACTGAGGACCTTGTCTAGTGAAAACATAAATGTCGTTGCATGTCATATGGTACCGGAGAGTTTTTTTTTTAAATAGGAAGGCAAACAAGCCAGTGAGTCACCTGATTGTAAGTAGACACCACCACCTATAGACACCGGCAACACGAAGAAGATTGTAGATGCGTTGCCAACCCCGAGGGCTAAGATGGAATACCTCTTGTGCCAGTAATTGCACCGGCTGTCTTGCTCTCCACGCCGGAACACAACAGTGCAAGCACTGTTGCGTTGGAATTTTCAAATTATTGTTGTCTTTTGTATGGCGCTATGTATCAGAGTGTGTAATCGTTCACTACTACTCTCATTACCTATTCACAATCCCCTTGAAGGATTTACTTCGATAACATTGTACAGTCAGCGTAAAATATACCAGAGCGGGCAAGGTGTCAAAAATATCTGAACTCGACTCTATTGTGAAATACGCTCGGGCGTGTTCAGATATTTTTGACCACCTTGCCCGCTCTGGTATATTTAACGCTGACTGTACTTGCGTACAGGGTTACAGTAATCGCGACGAGATGGAAATTTGCAAGCACTATAAAGGCGGCAAGGAAAAGAGCTGCTTTAAAGGCGCGCGATGCAAGAAGCGACACGTCCTAAAACACCCAGGTACGTACTCGTAGATACAATTTCAGAATGTGTACAATACAATACGCTTTATTCAATACCATATTAACAATTTCACAGAATGACACAGAAATCTTATATATAGGTATCCAAAAGGCGGTATTATCGCTTGAGAACGATCTCTTCCAGCAACCTTTGGTAAATTGTTTTAAACTTTCGCGATTTTTAACACATATTTATAACGTTATAGGGACTTTAACGCTATTAAAAATATGTTGTTAATTTACCTCGACGATTCGGCCATGTTTTAAAGGCCGTGGCCCGTGGTCACGAGTAGACACGGTGGTGGAGTGGTGACCACGACCGTTGAAACATGTCCGAAACGTCGAGGTAAATTTACGATATATTTTTATCGCGTTAAATTCCCGTTAACGTTATAAACCTTTGGTAAGTAATAAAAGTTAAAACTAAGATGACAAGATGGATGGATGCGTTTTATGTAAAGATGAAGATGACGTGTAATTAAAGTTAGCAAAAGAATATTGCTATACCCTATCAGGGTCCATGTTCTAGCATATAAGTTTTATTTGTTATCTTATGGATACAATAAATAAAGGATTATGTTTGTCGTTGCGGGGGAGGATGGATGAGGGATGGTCTCGATGGTGGGAGTGGTTTTCTTTGTCAGGATCTGGTTCTACGGGGTCCATGGCGTAGGTATTCGCGTGGTGAATAAACGAAATAACTTGTTACAATGCGGCGTTGTATTTAACGAAACAATACTGAATTAAATCACAATGACATGATGTTAATCTAATCGGCAGACGAACCGACAGAATCGTTAGGCAGGTGTTGTCTCTTCGACGGCTCGAAAGAGAATCCCACTCCAGCCCGTCGAGCCTGTCCTCGTGCACCGCAACCGGTAGTTACGTCACACGGCGTTCGCCGCCATCTTAGATCTTCTTTAGTACTACGGTAGTCAAATGACGATCTTGTATCGCGTAATTATTGTCATCTCCGACATGTTCGTTGGGCAGACGGCTGGACGCTGGACCGCGTGTCCGTGCCGGCGGCGGTGCGCGCGCTGCCGCTGCCGGCGCCGGGCGCGTTCCTGCGCGTGCTCGTCACCTACGTGTGCCACTTCGACCGCGTGTGCGTGCAGTTCGTGCAGGACCGCCACAAAGGTGAGACACGTCTGCTGGCTGCGTGATGCTGATTCCACACGGGGGCAGAACCAGGACTTCTGGAAGGGGGGTTCCACTCCGCACTGTAGGTCCGCTCGCCGCATCACCTATGGCATAGGTCAATCGCAGTAGGTTGCCGGCTTGCCGCGCACGCGCCCGCTCACTTTGTGTCGCGCGTTGTGGTAGTATTACAGTAAGCAGCCCAACCCTACCGGTGCGCCAGGGCATTGCGGGTGGAAGGCGGGCGCGGGCGGCGCCTTCCTTTTGACGCATGCCGCCTGGCGAATGTTTATGAAGTAATACGAACTTTTTGTGCCTGATCATAAAGTTGGAATTTGTTTAATGGTGGTCGTAAAGATAAGTTTCTGTACGTTAGTACTATTATTTATTCTGTGCTTCCGGTACCGGTATTGCTAGAATGATCAATCTAAAAATGGCGGTATTAAAAACTATAGGCAGAGTGGAGAGCTCAGTGCTAATACAATTTGAACGCGCACGCCCAAACTGTATTGTCTCAACGTTTGTGTTCAAATTGTATTATTACTGGGCTCTCCACCCAACTGGTTCACTGTTCTGCCTCCTGTGACATCAACATGAATCGCGCCAATTTTGCCAACTTACGTCCGGTTTCTTCATATTCAGAAAACAGATCGCTTATAACTAAACAGCGCCATACAAAACAAAACGAAAATTCGAACTAAACTTTCCAGTACACACATGAGATGCAGCAGTGTGCGTGACGTCATCTGTAGGTGCGTTACCCATACTAATCGTTAAATTTGATACATCGCACGCTTAGAATTAAAGTGACCCATTTCCGAATAATACACTTCCCAAAATATCACCTTAATTAAAAGACATAGGGTTTAATTTTGGGGAATATCATATTCAGAATTGAGTCGCTTTAATACTAAGGGTGCGACATGTTCTATGGTAAATCTGTCCAAATTTAACAACTGGTTACTAAAACGATTCGTTACTGGAATGTAGGAAAACCGAATTGGCGACTTTGTCACTAGATCTGAAAAATCACTACATTTTCTCTGACTACGTATAGACCATGTTTACCCGACTACGCCAAAGCCAAATGGAAGGGTTGTATTTTTAGCAGCTCGTTTCTTAACCTGTGGTTCGCAAATCATAACTGGATATTAAAATTCCAAATTGGTTTAATTAATACTTAATTTAATGTACACACGGATTTTTAGGAGACATGCCTAGTTTCGGCGTGGTGTTGCCGCCGACCACACTCGAAGGTCTAGTGCGGGACATGAACAGCCCGGCCACGCGCATGGCGTACAAGAAACTTGATGTAAGTTCACGAATAACTTTGCAGCCATCATTTAAAGAACTATGCCATTTAAGTCTGAACATATAAAAGCTATCATAATTTAGGACAACTTTTATTAACCTTTCAACGCCAAAGACACATATCCGCACTATGAGCTCAACACCAATGACCTAAATATACGTCAACGCGATCAATATAAAAGTGACCTACGTGCATTCGCATGAGGTTCAACTTCGGTTGTCACAAAAAAGCTTGACGTGTGAATGACGACTTTTGTATTTGACGTGGCGTTGAAAAGATTAAGAGACATAACCATTTGAAATCATCAGTTTTGGTCTCGGCTCATATTAATAATAGTAGTTTACATGCAACTGCTATATGTATAATGAGAGGCCTTAAAACACGAGTCCACGCTCGTGTTTTAAGGCCTCTCATCATGCAACTTGAGTTTTGACAGCTGTTCCAAATGTAAACTCTAATGAAAATTAAAGTACCAATTTTACGAGTTCAATCAAATCCAACACTTACAATTTTTAATGTTCCTAATTTTAATTTTAATCGTATTTGTCTGCTTCAGATCGCGCCAGCACCGGGCGAGCTGGTAGCGGCGCTGTACCCGCCCGACGACCAGTGGTACCGCGCGCGCGTCATCGCCTGCACGCCGGCCGACCAGAGCGTAGAAGTAAGGCTTCAGTCTGGGCCGATATACGTAACTCCTTGCTCATACCTATTATATTTTTAGCTAGCGACCCGCCTCGCTTCGCATGGGAACAATTAGGACGTAATGGAGTAAATCCATTGCGTGGTTTGGTAGGAGTAAGCGGCCGAATATGAGTACAGGCAGGAACGGATAGCGACTTACTTTAATACTTCATAAAAAAAGATGTGGGTTTATAACGGTGGCTTCCTACCAAACCGCTGTGTGCGGAATACAAACTCCAATGAGATCGATTGAATAATACTTGAACACCCTAGGCAGCTATAATTCATTTATTCACATTTTAATTGCTTTATATATGAAGGTTTTTATGCATGCCAATACGCAATTTACCTCATTGAAGTAATCTGTTATTTAACAATAGTTCATGATTTCATTGGTCGATCCTCTCACAGCACCCATGGAAAGGCACGTTAAACGTACAAATAATTTGATTCTGTGTGGGCAGTTAATCTATATAGACTACGGCAACGTGGTGTGGGTGAAAGAAAACGCGGTGCGCGAACTGGAGCCCCGTTTCCTGTCGCTGCCGGCGCAGGCAGTGCGCTGTCGGCTGGCCGGCGTGTTGCCCTGCTCGCAGAGCTCCAAGCAGTGGGCTGCGGCCAAAACCGCGCTCGCTGAGATGACGCAGGACAAGAAACTGAACGCGCGCGTCATGTACGTACACTTACAGTCGAGCTTGAATGTTTTACTGCTGCTTCTCACACTCCTCTTGGTTACGTGCTATCCTTGGTTTTACGCAGTAGAGGCCTGCTTTATGGTCGATTGCTGAGAAAGACAATTGTCACCATCACTGTGCCATTCTGCGTCGTGAGCTTATTGTGCAAACCGCTTTAATTATACCCACAAGTAATATCATATTTTCCCGCACCAGCTCCTCTCTCTGATAACAGCTTAGTATTTTTGGCTATATACACGCTATAACACCTCTACTGACAATTAGTAGAGTAATTAGTAGAGTCACTCTAAAGCCATGCTCGCTGGTATGACACAGGCCAAGACATGTGTCATGCAAGTACACATTATACTTGATGTCTCAATTATGTTTACTGCCGCTTCCTACATACCTCTTAGTAATAGGGTAGAAAGGGAATAGGGATTGGACCCGGAATTTAGCTGGTAGAAAATACCTGACTGCTCTGCGTAAAAAACAGCTGCTATATTCATGTTTGCTGTAATGACACGTTTTTGCGTGCATGTGCGCACTTTAACAGCTGCTTCCCACGTGCCTCCTAAATATGGAGACTCGCGGGTGATTTTGACCATCACTCCTCAACTTTCACGTACAAGTATTCATTCAAATGAGGGACTTGTAACGCTACATACGCTGAAATTTTTCCATCGCTTGCGCTTTTGTGTAAAGCAGTTACAATGTTGGTTTCGTAATACTGTTAAAATTTTATTGAGTGTCTTTTGTTACAGTGAGCGCGACTTGGACGAGTTGACAGTAGAGTTATTTGACTCGGAAGGCTACAGCGTGGCCGAGCAAATGGAGGCGCGCGGCTTCGTCGCACTTAAGGAGATCGAGGTGGAGAGTGATCATGACGTCAAATTCAAGATGGTGCAGGCGTGATAATCAGTGAACGCGCCACGTAGATGTAAGTTACTAAACCTTTCAGAGGCATTAAACTCTCCGTAATGCTTCCGAATAAACGAAATCTCATCATTAAAAAAGAATTGCCGAAAAATGATGGCTATTTTTGAACTATATTGTCATAACTCCTTTATAGAAGCACGAATTGACTTTAAAATGTGTAGATGTGACTCGAGCGGACATTAGCCTTAACGTCCTCTCAGTTGAGTTGTAATATAATACATAATAATATCAGTCGCTGTGATAGATTTTTCTAAGTCATCCGTTGACAGGCGCGGTCGTAGCCTAAAATGGGGGCGGGTTCAACTAGGTTTAAAGTTAAGTAGAACCCCAACGGCCAACTGTATAAAGATAAAATCGGCTTCATTCTACATAAGTCGTCATCAACAACTGCAGTAGACACCGCTGCGGCTTATGATCTTATTACTTAAGATGTATCACGTTATGATATCTGTATCATGAAGCATGCGTACGCTAATTGTGATCATTTATACAGTTCTAACTGTAAAATAGTTTTAGTTTCACTGGCGAGCCACTGAGATTCGGAAATGACAAATATTTTTGTAATAAATTGTAATACTCACTCGATTTTTAAAGGAAAAAAACGACTGTGTAATAATAGATATGGGCCAATCGTACTAGAGTCTTGCCGCAGATAGGCATCCGTCCATGAAAAAGCATTTCTAGATGTGTAAATGTAATTTTTTTAATAATTTTCTGTCTCAATCTTATTCTACTCTTTTTGTTTGAAAGATACAGGAGAAAATTGTACAAGTAAAGTTTGGAGACATCATTACTAGAATAAATCAAAAGATTTTTAAGTTTAACGAATGAGATCTTTTAGAGTCATGCATAATAAACAAATGGGGAGCCAGCTAAACACCGCAACATCGCAGTGGACAAGGTGTTTAAAGATATGCCAATTCGGTCCTATTGCATTTTGAAACGGGCTAGACCGTATCCAGATACCTTTGAAGTTTGAACACCTTTCTCACTACAATGTGATGAAGATGGTACAGTCAGCGTCAATCGGAGCGAGTAAACTGCTCAAAAAATATCTGAACTCAGCTTTATTGTGAAATACCTTTCTGCGTGTTCAGATGTTTTTGACCACTTTCCCCGCTCCGATATATTTGAAGCTGATTGTACAAAGCAAGATATACCAATATATTGAGCATTGGCGTAGCTAGGAATTGTCTAGTATAAGGCAAACAGCGATGTAATCGCCGCACAAGTGTTCTCAGGGAGGCGTTTAGATCGTTTCCCGGCTATACTTTTTAATTTTAAGTTGATCATTGTTGAGTTCTCAGAAAATTTATCTGTTTCTATTATAAATTTGTTCCAATATAAATAAAATAAACTTTTATTTCTTTAAACTGTATTTTTTCCGAAAAAATATTTATAGCCACCAATAATTTCTAAACACTTGCTACAAACTGGCAAATAAAACAAAATTCATTTTGCCTTTTTATTTATAACGTAAACTAAATAAATACATAGCAATGAACTAAAAATCCCAGCTGGGATAAGGCACACCTATCTCACCAAACTTATCACCAATTATAGTTGCAGGCAAACAACTTGAACATAAATCGAGTGTAGGCGGTATGTTTGCGCATACACATTTGTACTAGAAACGGCTACTGCGCAGTCTAGATCCATGCTCAAGATGTTTGACGGGAACTGTACCTATGTACTGTGCGATATATACTGACACATACACAGTTGGCACCCAAACAAGGTTTAGGGAGAAACCCTACTACGGTGCTAAGCACGTTCCATACAAAAACTTACGGTGTCGCACATTTTTGTACAGTCGACATCCAATATCGGAGCGGGCAAGGTGTTCAAAAATATCGGAACTCGACTCTATTGTCAAATAATTTCGGGCGTGTTCAGATACTTGCCCGCTCCAAAATATTTGATGCTGACCGTACATGCAGCTTCGTCCTTGTTCCTCTGGCCCCCATTAAACAGTTCCTATTCTTACACACAAGCTATTATCTACCAAATACCGTACGACTTTAGTCTAATTTCGAATAGAAGTTAAATCCAACTCACGGTCAGACAGCTTGCCTATCCGAGAGAGACGAGCCTTTGCACCAGAATGAGTAAGTACATCTTGCCGGCCGGAAATAGCAAGAAAGACCGAACTGATAGCATAAGATTTCAAGCGAGAACCGAATACAGAGCACCAAATAAAATTATTGCACATTTCAGTCTACATGCAACCGTATCTTTTACACACGTTCATAATTCAAAGTGCCTCGATCTACAACACCGACAATTTGAACAGATATCTAATCTCTATTTAATAACGAGTATATATAACAAACCCTTAACGCTGCGCCATACCGGATGCGTATGCAGCACGGCTCCATAGACACGAGCACAGGTCGGTTGGAATGTATGGAATTATGTTGCGATGCCACGTCGATTGCGTTGCGTGCACGTGACGCAGCTCTACGAAGTGAGCCGGTGCCGTGCTGCATGCGCATCCGGTGTTGCCCGGCAATAACTCAAGGTGGACTGATAACTGTTAAAGTTGCTGTAGTTATACGCGGATTGCTCGTTGTGGAGTTCTTTGAGAGAGGCCTGCATCCAACAATGGATGGACACCAACAGGTATATCTACACAGTCGCAACCGTAAAACACCCAAAAACCCCACCCAGCCGATGTTAAGAGAGTATGGTCGGACCAAACAGGTTGCGTAAGTAACATGGCTCCAGCTAGCTTCGTAGAGCTGTGTAACGCACAGTGGCGGATGATCCTTGAGACAAACTAGGCACGTGCTTATTGGCGCCAGGTTACAGAAGGGCAATAACAAGAAATAATAATTTCTACATATGGAGACCTAAAGCCAGAGGGACGCCTATGAGGTGCTAGGTCCTCTCGACATTGAATCCGCCTCCGGTAACGCAGCACTACAAAGCGAGATGCATGCGTAAGCCACACCGCGCACCCGGTGTGGCTCGGCCACCAGTGGCGTAGTTCAAATTATATAAATAAATACCTATGTAATTCTGATGGTCGGAGAATATTTGCAAGTAGGACAACTTAACTCACGGCCCGCACGGTCTAATGGACAAAAAATAAGTTATCATGACTTAAAAATTATGCATGTAGCCTAAAACACAAATTGAGAAGTCCCATTTGGTAACCTTAAACCTATTTACATTGACAGGCTTATTTTCTACTTTATTATTTACATAAATAATAGGTTACACCGTGAATGACTATTATAACACATTAGCTGCATAAACACTGACTAGACTAAATAATCACTTTTATTACTACAGGTATACTTGATTCCATATAATATTAGATACGAATGACAAGAGCATGCTGCAGGGCCGTAGCTAGAGTTAAATTTAAGATAGGGCAACGGTGGATACCGACTGGTGGTTACGAACTGAGTCCGATTCGCACTTGGCCGGTTTTTAAAGTAGGGCATTGCCCCATTATCCCACCAGCTACGGCCCTGGCATGCTAGTATTTAATTAAAATATCAACAATTTACAGCTGTGACTTTCGGGGTATACGTAACCACCCCAAAAACATGTGTCTGCCTTTCATACTTACTCCATCCCACATAACACTGGAGTCCACCGACTAAAGGTACACGGTAGAAAGCTCTTAAGAGTTTTCTCTTGAGTTGGTCCAACCAGCTCTTGTTTGCTCTACGTGTCTGAAGCGAAGAGTCCACGGCGAGCCGAGAGGACCCCGTATGGCTCACAACAGTAAACTGCAAACTATTCTGATGGTGGACGTGCTTGTACTAGTATCCCGTAATGCCGATGTTGTATGTATGTATGACTCTTTATTGTACTAAACACATAAAATAACAGATAACAGGACAAAACAGATGTACAAAGGCGAACTTATCCCTTTAAGGGATCTCTTCCAGTTAACCTTTGAGCGATTGACAGGACCCAAGATCTAGAGTAGACACACAGAAAAGATAAAGAAAAAGCGAACTAAGCAAAACCTACTAAACTTCATATACATAAAATATTCATACTTAAAATAATATACCAATACAAATAGATATATACATACATAAACTACATATAAAATACATATACATAAGTCAGACGACATACAATAACCATTAAGAGGAAGAGTCAAGCCAGTACTTTCTCAAACTACTCCGGAAAGAGGCGACCGACTGCGACTGCCTGATGTCAGTGGGAAGTTGATTCCACAATCTGACAGAATGCAAAGAAAAGGATTTAGAGTAGGATTTAGATTTGTGAGGAGGAAAGGCAAGAGAAAGATTGTTACTCGACCGTAACCGATTCTGGGAGCCGGTGGCCATGTAACTAAATCTTTCATTAAGATAGGAAGGGGATTGCGGATTAAAAAGGACGTTAAAAAGCAACGACAGGACATGAACATTTCTGCGAGCACGAATTGGCAACCAATTCAACTGAGCGCGGAAGTGGGACACATGATCATATTTGCGAAGTCCAAATATGTAACGAATGCACACATTTTGGAGTCGCTCAAGCTTGTCAAGCAGCTGCTCAGAGAGGTCGAGATAGGCAATATCGCCATAATCAAGAAGTGGTAGAAGGAGAGAGCGCGCAAGCGTGATCTTGGTATGCAGAGGGAGGAAATTTTGTAGGCGTCTAAGCGAGTGAAGCGACCCAAACAGTTTGCGACTGACATCGGCCACATGTGCTGACCAGGAAAGCGTCCTATCCATAATGATGCCCAAATTTTTCACCGTAGATGAGAAAGGAATAGGTGTTCCGTCGAACACTAACTCAGGCATCACCAGGTCGGACAACTTTGAAATGAAGTGAGAACTTCCCACAACAATCGCCTGCGACTTCCCAGCATTGATGTTACCGTTGCGTTGCGTGGAATGGACTATAAGTACAGCAACCTACAGCAAGACGACTTTTGGTCAACATCGAGATCAATATTCCGCGTACCACACAATAGTCTCTCGTCTTTTGAGGGTAGTTTGAGATTTAGCTCCTCCTCTTTCTGCTAAATGAGATTGTAAAAGGTCATACCATCAATGTGTGGCCAGTTTGAAACTGTAGTGAATAAGATAAGAAACATTTTTTTAAACACATTTGTTTGACATTTGCACACGCCGGGAGAAAGAGCAGTAAACATAGACGGTTCATGGAACTAAGCGTTTTTGGAGACGCAGACAGCCAGGACAGAACATTGCTAAACTGCGAAATCGAACCGTCTCAAGCGGGTAAGTTTGTACTTTTTGGTACGACTGATAAAAATGGACTGGTACACTATCTACTTATTTGAAGCTCTGGTTAAGGGGCGGCTGCCCCCTGGCGATGTCTATGCTCCCTGATGCGAGAACGTGGCAGTGTCAACAGCCTCCTGAGGACCTAGGAAGGTAGCTGTTGTCGCGGACATAACGTATTTTATCCCTTTCGAATCAGTCGGCGTATGCGAAGGGGACGGAAACTTTATGATTGCGATAAACGCTAGTGTTGAATATACGAATGTGCATTGCTGACTACTCATTCACTGGTGAGTATTCACTGGAAACGAATGTGTATTTCCCCAGCGAAGTTGGAAGGTTTTCTATTTTAATGGGTTGGTTTTGTCCGCAATAACTGGTTCTATTAGCAATTATAAATGTGTCCACATTAAATTATACATTGTTTGCAACAAAAAGCTTTGGTAATTCAGATTCTAAACGGATTACTCTAACCACAGATGTCAAATGCCAATTGTCGTAAGATTCAGTGTTGCCTTTTTTTGGAGTATATGTATCTGGAGCAACAAAAGTGCTGTAGTATGAGATAAGCTCATGCGACTGATCACCATCCAAATCTGCAATCATCAGGGATTTTTCTTGATATTCCAGGTCAGGCTGGCATGCTGGCAGCGGTGTTAAGGAGTCAACAGATCCCTGTACACATATTTGAACTATGTCAGTCTGACTCACATTAACATTGTGTGTTTGTAAATTGTCAAACGACACCAATACTATTCTCTCAGAGATGTCATGGGCAGTGAAGTTATCATATTTTATAAATGATGAGAGAGAAGCAACATTGATCATGGGCCTGTAGTAAAATATGTCATTATTCTTTGGACTTTGGTTTTGTACATTGTATTTGACCTCATCAATCTTCAGTTCGTTCTTCAGTGCACCCTTGGCAAGGTGTGCACGGTTCCACTGTCATAATTTTAGTACAAAACCTCGTATAGAGTTAGCAAAGGCGAAGGAGCTAGGTCTCATTGCATATACATGGTTGGCTGAGTATTCCCAGCTCATATTCGGGGAATTATTCCTCCCAAGGAAAAGTCGCAGGCTGACTCTGCAGGAATTGGGACATTCTCCTGAATTCTCAACAATCAGTTTCCCTGGTCCATTGGTGAATATTTCCCTTGTATTGCCTATGCTTTTCTTTAAGCTCATGTTTTTCTTTTTAGTGATATTATTTACAGGGGACACATGACTGATCACAGTCTGGTCCAGTTTGGCCAACTTCCTGTACAGTGCAGAGTGAGATGTCCACCTAAACGCTTCTGAAGATCCATTCTTGCACAGATAGGTTATGTTTACCAGGTTAGACTCAGTGAGAAGCTTGACAGACAAACAATCGTCAATAGTCATTGGCTCACCAATTACTCTCCCTGTAGCTCCAGAAATAATAAGTATGGAATTGTGATTGGCATTCTGGTCTACAGTGGCAACAGTCAGAAGATCATTAACCTTATCCTTGTCCATATCTTTCATTACAATGGGGAAGTCTATTGACACAATGCTGCTAAAATCTTTATCATATTTGTGTTTGTGCCAGTAGTATGTTCCAGAGATGGGATTCAGTGCAGCTAGGAAACCTTCTGAGCCTGACACAATACAGTCCTTCTGCTTGTCTCTATTGACATCAATGAGGTGGCAGTTAATTTCAGTTGGTATTCTCTCCTCCCGTGTGAACCAGCCAACTTTCCCAGAATTACCAACAATAAGTAGAACACCATTTATAGTTCTGTTGTTATGCTTGTCTAACTGCCGCATGTGATTGCCTCTGTAGATGAATATCAAGTTCTTTGTATGAGGTATAGCCCCCTCTACAACTTGAATTGCACCAGATAGTTCAATTTCTTCATAAGGCAGTTCCCAGCTAGTGGTTTTATCTTGCCACTCATTTGCGCAGCTACCTAGTTCTGAACAGGGTATACCCCAGAGAAATATGACAACCGTAAATATACAGACCAATATTGACGCAATGAAGGCGCAGCGGCGCGTGAAAGACATTTTGCTCGACGCATCAGACTGTAGGAAGCTTACGTTGTCCATAGTGCTCTCGACTGTATTAACGTTAGTGTTGTAATCTTCCATGTCGCTCAGGCTTACATTTTTCGAAGAGTGCAGACCGCTATTGATGTCTAGATTGTTGCAACTGCCGCGGGCCTTGATGTGGGCATCGTCGTCCAGTTTGTGATCGTCCTCCGAATCGGATTCTGTAAGTATCCGCTTCAGCGGTGCGTAATTACCGCTGTTTCCATTTAATGACATGGCGAGTGCACTCAGTTACACAGCTGATTCCCACATAACTTGTTTTTTATTTCAATGTAATAATAAGATAGCTATATTAATAGCTTTGATCTGTGACACGAACGATGAATAAATAAATAAAACAGATAACAAAGATCAATACAACAGCCGTGCAGTGCAGTGCAGCCGTACTTAACTGACGTTTATTAATGTCAATCTTTTTTTTAAGTTTATTATCTCTAGGAAAGGCAAAGGGATCTAACCCTATACAGCCATGTTTGAAGTGAAACATAAGGCATTTAAAATCCACTAAATTTGATATATCTACATATAATTGCTACAGTTTCTCTTAGTAGCTTCTTTGATTAGTGATCGGTTTCGATTGTTTTTGGTGTAAGTAAAGAACTTTCTTCAATGCTTATTGCATACCTACCTAGGTATTGCTTTATCGTTCTTGAGAAAGGCAAAATAATCAGCATACATACGTGAGTTCTGGAAGTAAATGGCATTCGTTTCGTTAGGTGTCATTGAAGAAATTAATTGAAAGAGGATAAATAAACTACTTATACCTATCGTCAAAACAATACTGGCATCTTATGGTATAAAGGACTTTGAACAAAAAAAAAACAAGCACAAATCACAATCAACCATCAACCAAGAGTCAACCAAACAAAATCAGAAGCAAAATATTTTTAAATTTCTAATCTCCTAAAAGTCTTTATGCCTTGTTCTTCTTGTGGGATCCCAGCCTGCGGTCAGTGGGCAGGGTACTCCTATCCAGCGCCATTTTGTGGACCTTGTTGCGGCGTGTGCACCGGCCCATGCGGCCGGCCGTTTGGCACCTACAGCTGGCGCTACAGGCCTGGCTGCTGCCCTTAATAACATACTGTTGTTCAATATGAATAAATAAAAGTTGTTTGAAAAAGTTGTTGTTTCTAATAGCACTATGCTAAATGCCATACCTACGCCATATCTTCGTCTGCAGGCCGTATGGCCATAGCGTATGACGTCGGTTACACGCTAATTCTGTCGTCAGTTCAGTCCATCATTCTGGTCAGAATGAGACGAGAGAATTATCGTGTAACCTGTGTCGTGTCGTGTCAGTCTAAACTGATCGTAAACGATCGTAACCGTGTCCATTTGTCATCATTCTGGCATCAGTCAAAACTATACCGGAATGATGGACTGAACTGACGCCAGAATTAGCGTGTAACCGAAGTCTATGGCATACGTCATGCAGATGAAGTTCGGTTTCAGTGCATTGTATGGGAAGTGACCAAAAAGGCACAAGGTGGTCGCGCGACCCTTGCATCCAAACGGCTCCACCCACCAGTGGGTGCAGGTGCAGGACGAGTAGGTATTTACCCGTGCACCCACTGCATTTTGTAAGAGTTAAATTTAAGAAATATTTCGATACATTGTATTGATAAGAATTCCACTGGTGGTTGGCGTGGAGCCAGTGGGTGCAAGATTCGCGATTGTACTGTAGTCTACAATTAGAGGGAAAATCTCCTAGAGATGGATGCTTACCACCAATGCAGTAAAAAGAAACAGAAAATAGGGTATTTCCGGGTATTTCTCTAAGTTGATACAGCTGGGATAAGCAGAAGATCCCTTTGCCAAAGCGTAATCAAACGTATTGCTAAGCTAATAGTGACTTCCACATAGGCCTTCCGCTCATGCCACGACTGTAGGTAGGAGTACGAATGAAATGCAAAAATTAAGTCAGAATGTATATTTTGTTTCTGTTTATAAATTATTTGCATCAATTGCATTTTTTATACATTAGTCTATACAAACATAAACACACGTTTCTTGTCTATTATGTCACTCTTATGTTACACATCGGTGCTTTCCCTTACAAAAGGTACAAAAATAATTTTAAGTCATTTAAAGTAAATAAGCATCGGATCCAGCATAAAGAGACCTTACCGGACAGTAAGTGTTTTGTTTTGTTTATTTTTCTTTGCTTTTTGATAAAGCGAAAACTATAGTGTAGCCGCCGCGCGGTTAGGCGAATGATAGGAATTTGAACGTTGTTTTCTGATAAATAGAGACCACGTTCGTCTTGGATAAACACGGCCACGCGGTGACCACATATGTTATCGCCTTACTAACATTCCGTTTCGAGACACCAGCCCCTTGGACCACAAAAAATACAACTGCTACAATTTGACATAATTGTAGAGTTTTTCATACAAAAATGTTACAAATTTGTTAAATTGTAGCACTTGTAAGTTTTGTGGTACAGGCCCCAGGCCCTAGCGCGCTAGCTTTTAACGCTGACATAAAACATATGTCCCTTTTTGACTTTTTGCCAATTTCATAAACGCGACAGGTGACAGTGACAATTCGCCGTACATTACTATGTCGACAGATAACGCTACGGACTTACAGACTTAACATCATAGTGGGCAAGTAATGTACACCGAATTGTCACCGTCACCTGTCATCTGTCGCGTTTATGAAATTGGGCCCAGCAAGCGTCTGCGACATGGAGGGATGGTTTATCTCCGCGACAAACACTAGGTGTGCTACTATAGCAGTTGTTCATAGGAGTCTAAGAATATCTAATCTCCAGCCACCATGGGCAAAGGTCCCTTTTCCCTGGAAACATCAAGCGTGAACATGCGGTATCGGGTTGTTAAGACCTCTTCACCGTTTTGCCTCAGAAACAATTGAAATCTAGACTTAAGAGTCACAAGTACGCACGAGAGTTCATACAAATGTATTGACGTTTGTTTTCACTTGCAAGACGTCCCGGATTGTATTGGGAGATACATAGCCAATAGCGATATCTAAGTACAAATAGTTTTGGCTGTGGAAAAAAAATCAAAAAAATTACAGCCGTATTCAAATTAAAAAGTCTAAAGAAATTTCGGTTACAAAATTAATTAACAAACTAACTATCGACATCGTTATGTATTATCTCTGCATACTTAAGTTTCATATTCTGGGATTTTAGTTCAGTTATTGTTTAAATTGTGTTTGTTCGTTATTTAACAATACAATAAAAATCACATTAGAAAAAAAACTGGCATGTGATTTATAAATTAAAATATGTAATTCGACTTGTTTGGAAATGGAAGCTTACTGACTACCAAAGATAGGTACCAAATACATTATTTCGATAAAGGGCCAAATAGTTGACGTAAATATTAATGACACCGTATGCCTTATTCTGAGCCAAACCGGCGGTGATGACCAAACAACACCCGACCAACCAAACCTTACGAATACGAATATATCAGTAACATTCATAATCGCCACATCATTATTTTTTACAAAGTTTCATAAAAAATTTAAGATATTTTGACTTTCTACGTGTGAGTTTGAACTTAACATGATCGGTGAATCCTATAAATTAAACTAATTGAGATTATTCAAGGTACAGGTTTCTATTCTATATTAGTCAA
Organism: Ditula angustiorana; assembly: GCA_963691745.1. NCBI lineage: Eukaryota > Metazoa > Arthropoda > Insecta > Lepidoptera > Tortricidae > Ditula > Ditula angustiorana. The sequence continues at coordinate 12,521,158 of OY829480.1, forward strand.
CGTAACAAGGCACTCGCCTCTGGCTTTACCTGCCCAGTCCACCGCCGCCGGGACATCTGGGGCCCTAGCACGCTAGCTTTTATAGCCGACATAAAGCATATATCCCTTTCTAACCAGTAAGCGTGTGCGAGAAGGACATATGAGTTTATGTGCGCGATAAACGCTAGCGTGCTACTAGAGCGGGTCGTGACGCGATGCGGCGGCGAACGCATCCAACCGTGCGCCATTATATGACGCACTACCAAATTAGTCTACTATACTAGACTTAACTAAGTAATAAATAGAAAACAAAAAAAATCGAACTATTTACATATTCAGCCTCAAAATACTTCCATACTTCAAATATCGTAGCGGGTGAATTGGTCATTGTGTCTGTGAAGTGTTCATGGCACTTTTTACATTAATTAATAGTTACTAAAGGCTTTCATTAAGTTTGTGCCGGAGATAGAAAACAAAATTACAGATAATATTCCAACTGAATTTTAAGTCTTAATAGGAACAGAATTTAATCTTCAGTAAATAATACTAATTCTTAATCGAATAATAAATAAATTAAATAGCTCTCTAATAAAATAGTGTGATGATTTCTTACTTCGAATGGACAAGATAGGCATTAGGGAACAATTAGTATGTAATATCATATCAATATAAGAGCGAAGTGGTGTTCACTGTAGATCGGTAAGTAGTAAACAAGCTTGATCATTTAATTACACATAGATGCTCGGGAAATCAGTCTTGCATTTTTTTTTCAAAAAAGAATCTTTATATACAAACATAGAATTGGCCTTTTAAAAATAATCTGCATTAATTCCACTAAATACCATAATTGAGTCCCAAATTCAATACAATTAAGTTAAATACACTTTAATTATTATAAATAATATTTTAACGGTAAAATTAAAGGATCCTGCCCTTTTTAGCAACCTGTGCCACAAAAAGTACAACAAGAGCGTTACGTCGCGGACACACAGACTGCGACACCGCCTGCCTATTCTATAGGAAACTGATATCTATTGGGTATTAGAACTACTATCTTCACTAGGCGTCGGGACGCGATTGGACTAAATAAATATTTTTAAAAAATAATTCGAGTGCTAGATTGAATAGGGATATTCGCCGAGATAGTCTATGAGTGTGGGTGGGAGAGGGAGGAGCCTGTGTTTTGGAGCGCTCCATAGGTTCGGTGTTAGGGGATTGGAATCTAAGGCTTTATGGACGGCTAATCTGGCGGCGTGGAGGAGGGAGGGTGGGGATTTCCTGAGGGGGGATTTGAGGAGAACCGGGGAGTGGGGGCAGCCTTCTCGGTCGACCCAGACGGTGCCGGCGACGTTTTTCTTGCCCACGCGCATGTAATGCTGCACAAGATCCACGACGCATCGGAAGCGGGGCATGTACTTTGCTAGAGGCTTTTCACAGTCTAACCTGAAAGCAAAAATATATTATTAGAATACGTCACTAATTCGCTTTGATAAATGTACCTACTAGCCGATTGTTGGTGCAACAAGCTATTGGGACCTGCGGGTTGGTTTTTAAGTTTCGAGTGCTGGATATTCGCTAAGCGAGCTAATCAAATATGCGAGCGTATATCTTAGCCGACATAGATCGAGTCGAGTGCTCGAACGTCAAAAATCACCTTACTCGTCGAAAAGGAAACTGAATCGACCGAAATTTAGTTAATGAGCCAACCAACTATTTTGCCCACATTTTAGAAGTCTTTGGCGTTGCCAATATTGTCTTTCGCATATAAAGGTATTTTACTATATAACAAATTTAACTCGTGTAGAATAGCATGGATAAACGCACGCCATAAATTAAATTAACGTCTGACTTCTATGTATTCACTAGACACGCTGTACGGAACAGAAAAATTGTCACACTGGGTTGCGGTAGATACAATACAAGGCCGGAACTCATATGCGCAAACGTAAGAAGCAGACGCTTTATGTATCACACTTAACCAAATATGTGAAAACTTTTCAACACAGCATTTCCGGGTTCAAAGGACAGCCGCTGTCTTTTGAAGCCGCAAATGCCGTGCTGACTAGCGGCCATGTACCGAAACTCAGTGAGACAATGTTTCTGATCCGTACAGCGAGCCTAATGTAAGTATAGAATTCGTTGATATAGTAAAATCATTTACACTAATAAATCTTCAATTGTTTTGAAGACAGATTAGTGTGGGTATGGTAAACTAGTTGATTGGACCTAATACATATTGTTGACTAGTGCCTCAGTGCAAATAATTTGATCAGACTTCCTCGTCTCTCAAGTTAAGTCAAGTTATCTTAGCTTAACAACATTTGGTATACTGATAAGATACCCGAAATAGGGCGTGGATTTCATTAAAAAACTCCCTCCCTTAGTAAAATACACGGCAATAGTATCCGCAATAACACTATTAAGTGTTTTTCAGAATAGATTTTAATGATAAAATATTCATAAGGAAATGTCGCGTCATTCAATAATAAGATTACAAAATTATAATTTTAAGGAAAAATCACCGTTTTGTTGACCTCAACAGCAAGTGATGTAATAAAGATGACACCTCAATCAACATAAATTACGTAACCTAACATATAACGCGCGTAAATTTCTGGCGTGCGGAAGTCCACGTGTTTATGAGCAAGCTGTGGCACCCAGTGGCTTCTGACACGAGGGAATTTCTTTACAGCGATAAAATGCTTCATAACACTGCGGGGGGGATATGTTATAAAGACAGCGGATACTTGCTACGGACGCCTAAACAGTTTACAATTAACATTTCGTAAGATAATGGGGTCCATGTCTCTTATGAGGGACAACGAGCCACAATCAGCATTAGGTTTTTTGTCAAGTGATGCTTAAACGGTATAGTTTCTTACCTAAAGTATCCACACTCATAGTGTAGTCTGACCGACGTGGGTCCCCGCGCCGTTTGCACGGACAGTGAGAATATGTAGTTCCTATCTCCGGAGTCTCTTATCACGAAGGCTCCCAGACTCGCCTCTTTGAGCAAGCATCGGGCACCCTGTAATGACAATATAACAACACATGAATTATCTGTCTGCGTCAACTACGAGGCACACATACAGGAGTTGGCATGTTTAGCGATAATCACGTTTCTAATCAAATTTACACTTACAAACGTGGTATTTGAGGAAAAATAGTGATTATCATTTTTTTAAGTGTTATTCGCTTTTTTTTATCTATAGCTCTAAAAATCTATATTGGTATTACGTTTTATTAACATTTGAGGAAAATATTGACGTTTAATAATTTTACGGGATGTAGCAATATTGTAAATTACTTTCGTTTTCGACTTCTCCTAGTTACTGTCTGGTATTCAGATTCAGTACTTATTTTTATTCTTCACCAAGAAATTAGCAAAAACTAAATATTAAAAAAATTGTAAGAAAATGCTGAAAACCCACCTGCCAATCCAAATTTCCATAGTACCAGCCAGACAGCCGTAACGCTTTGACTGTGTCCGCTAGCCGTCTCAGCTCGTCATTGTAGGGGGATGGTAGCAACGGGGACGTAGGGGTCGCGTAGGGGACCTGGGGCAGGTAGGTGGGCTGTATCGTGAAGGGGGGCGTGAGGGGGGGCTGGTCGTGGCCCTTGCAGGTCAGCGACACGCGCAGCTGGTGCCGGCAGTTGGGGCAGCAAGCGACCCCCGTGGGCCAACTGTTGAGCGGCACTGCCACTTCGCTCGCATCTGAAAAGAGGGAGAGGAAAATTACTCAAAATGTACGTAAGAATTTATGATGGTGTCTAGTAACTTTGACTTTCTCATTAACTATAGCCAGCCAATTATGAGCCGGGCTTGCAGTAAAGATCCCAAATGCATTAAAATAAAACATTACTTGTTAGTAATGACTAAACACAAATATATTGTACGGTTATACGAAACCCTCGGAGCGCAAGTCGGACTAGCACTAGGCCAGTTTTATTTCCTCAACTGCTGAAAGGGTTAGGATAAAATTTGGAGAGTCAGAACCTGGGTCTTGGTTCTGAATTGAAACAGGATATTTTCTATCCTAGGAAAATTCATAGGTTCCAAAGGACAACGACTAAGGAATTCTACGAAGGCGGAGTCGTGGGCACAGTTAGTTTTACGAAAATTGACATCATTACAAAAATCTCTGGCCTCAGATCAAAAATTCGTAGAAATAATACAGGCATGACAAAATGGGTGTTGCATCATTGGTCGTCGAAAATAGTGGAATAATATTATTCATGGTTAAGAAGAAAAAGAAGCAACTTGAGCTGTACCACTAAATCTGACAAATCATCTTGCTACTCGAGTGTTTCCTGAGAGAATGACTCAACTCTGCAATCAGTATTACACTGCTAAACTATCACAGGAGCTGATTAAAGCGACAAATAATCATTGGATCTGCTCCACAAACAGATACGGGTTCTATTTATTCCAATGTTTTTAATTTATTTTAAATTATCAAAACTATTAAAACACTATCAGACAGTTTATGCAACGTTTTAAATTCAAGTTTAAATTACATAGCTGACGCATATTTCACGAAATGTTCTAGGAATAGGTAGGTTTTACCAACGTTTTTGTATTTTGGGTAAAAATTGAAGTCTTTGCTTTAAGTCACTCGACTTTTAAAGCAGTATACATGTTTATTAGCTATCTATTTTGGACACAATGAGAGATAACTATTGCAGTGCAGATGTACTAAAATGAAGTGATAATTTGTGATAACTGACATAAAAACTGTAAGATAAAAAGTTTTGTATAAGCATAATACTCCTTTCTCTTTTTGTGCACCCACATTTGTTACTTTCTTATCTATAGTGTGGATGACTGGTAGAGAATGCCTACTGGCATTAAGTCCGCAAATTGTATTTAATTTGTTTTTGTAAACTGTACAATGAACCTTAAATAAATAAATTAAAAAAATGCTTCTAGTATATACACTCTCTAAACACTCAATAGTACGAAAAGGTTCACTAATGATTCGTAACTCAACATTTCACAAACATCATTATCATCAGGGTGACTGCCACCAGTCCAACTGCTGGCATTAGTCAAAAGTTACGGATAGAGACTTAAAATCAGAAGCCTTTCTAAGTTAAAAATCCTTTTTATAATGCTTTATTTGCAAATTCCTTATTTTATATGGGAGTCTAATTTTCAAGGTTATCATTAATCAATCCTAACCTAACCTACCTTAATCAGGTGTAATATATCTCGAAAATTTAATGGTTTTAGTCGAAAGTAAGCAGTTTGTAAAATTATAACCGTAAAAACCTTTAAATCATTATCATCATCATTTGGCTTAACTGCGTCCTTGATCGATTTTAATCCAGTTTACACTTTTTTTAAGAATTCCTCAAGGGACGTTATCCTGTCTGTACCCGAATGCATTTAGTCAAAGATAGGATAGATAGTCTTCCATTAGTTAGATTAGTAATCTATGAAATAAATGATAAATATGAAGTACAATTGAAGAGCACCATTACACAGCTAAAATATATAAAGTGACAATGGTGCCAGTAGAGCTTTAGTTATTTAAAGCCGGTTTTTGCCAGCAGTTTATCAAATTCCTGACCAATAATAAATATAATACACATTAAAAAACATGAAGTCCTTCTTCAATACAAACACAAATATCTCAGCTTATCTATGAATCATAAACAATCTTTTGAATGATCACAAACTTCCAGCTACCTACTGATAGAAAAACGAAATAATATAATTAAAAAACTGATTGATTATAAAAAGATAATTTCTTGTAGATGTCAGGCATTCTATCTTCATCATTAAGTTAAGGTTACTAGTACGTCATGTTCTCAAACACAAATACAATATAGCTCAGACCATGATTAGAATGGTGAACAGCCTAGAACGTAACAATATGGCCACTTCCAGAATTCAGAATTGGCCCATACTAAAAATATAGCAATTGCCGACCCCAGTACAAATGCAAAAGAATCACTTTAATTACTCCAAATTTTATTCATACTTATTTGTATTCATTAAGAACTGCCTCATCCCTACACTTTAGGCCCTTTTATGCTGAGAAGAAATGCTTTTGTTTCTGCTAATATTAATATAAATTCCCCCTAACTATACTATTATGAACTTACACATACATCCATATCTTTTACAGCCTTAGAAAAGGCTAATTGTCTTTTCTTATCAAACTATAAATATCTCCGTTTTGTGATAAACCTTCACATGTAAATTTCCGCTGAGATGCTATGTACGGAGTATGGTAGGTAGCTATTTGTTCACTCCTAAAATAGCCACACTTCCACATTGGAATTCTCAGAAATCCATCATGGTATTTTATCAAGGTAGCCAATAAATGAGTACTTATAACGTTTTACGCATAAATGTTCAAATTATTTCAAAGGCTATGAAACCTTCAGATAGAAGTACATAAAGCGACTGGTATCAACGTTTATAAGAAAAAACCTAAAATAAAAACTTACATTGCGGATATAACCTCGCAGCTAAAGTCATATTTAAAGGAGTAATGGTCGCGTCGCGTTTTTCCAGCAAACACATTTGTCGTGCACTACACGGCGGACGACCGTGAGATCCACTCGTATCCTCAGAGGCCACGGTTTATCACAGCAGAAAAACACGGCACAAATTCCAATAGCTCGCACTCACTTCCATAATACGATTTTATTTTGAACTTTGTAAAGTTACACGCAAAATCACAATAATAACGCCAAACTTTCAAAATCGAAAATTCACAAACGTCACACTGACAAATAGGGTTGGGCACTGTCTGTGAATGAATGGTACTTTCAAATCGCACAAATTGTATTGACAAATGGTCTTTTTCCCGTGTTTCTATGTAAGAAACAACGCGTTTGTATAATTCGAACTCGACAAGACAACTGACGAGACCGAGCGACAGCTAACAACTGACTGAGTCAACAGACGGCGCCGCTAGTCTATATTCTCCAGCTACACTGCGTGTCGCCAGCACACCGAGTCGACCGCCGCGCGATAACTACGATGCGATACCACTGCATCCACTACGGTCTGCTAGCAAACTGGCATGTCGATGCCAATGAAACTTGCCGCTAACATGCCTACACTGTTTGTTTTCCTAGAATCCATTCACCAACCAACAATGATTTAACCATTTTATCTAGTCATTGCCATTTTGCATTGTATATTGTTCGTATGTCGCGCTGTTTCCGAGTAAAACGTAGTAAAACGTGCTTTCATGTATGCCTAGTTTATATTATATTTACATACTCGGTCACGATTATCTTGAAGACATTTATATCTAATATCATTAGGTTTCTTCCAAAATATTTATTGGAATCATTTATCTGTTACTCTGGAGTCTCAATTGTGATACTTAAAATTTTATACGAATCGTCAGACATAAATTATTCCAAGAATACGTTAAGGATGAATATGCAATTCAAACTGGGACGGATATGGTAATAAAACCAGATTCGCCTTGATGAGAAAATAAGGACAGGCACTTGGCTACCTTAAGGTTAGGTACCTACCGTAGTTATTATTTATAGTCGCAACTCAAAACCAATTATGCAGAGGTACCTAAGAGTCATCGCACCTCTCCTATCGCTTTAATCATATGGGCTTCTGAGAACGTTCTATTGATTGCTTATCAGTAAGAGGAACAGCAATAATGAGTAACGAGAATAAAAATTATCGGGGGCACGCAATAAACCTTTAGAATGACACAGTTCTTTCAGAGCTGAACAAATAGACCGCTCTTTCATCATACTTGTATAATATTTTCTTTTAACTATAATTGTTAGGCCACTTAGTTTCATAACCACCTAGTCCGATACAGTAAAAATCTATATTTTTTCGTGTGTTTAAAAACACTCATGTCAGTACTCATAGGTACCGCGACAGTACAATTCGGCAGACAATCGGGTGCAAATCATTATCCATCGGCATTGACATCGCACATTCAGGACGCAGGTGTTCGATTCCCGCGCTGCGGGCTGCGCCATAGAGAGCGAGTTCTCCGTATTGCGATTATATTCGGCGTTCTCGGAATCCCTTACCTGCGCCTGCGTCGCTTTCACAACCATCTGCCGCGCCGCATGTCAAGTCAGAAGAGGCAGCTGTTGTAATACATAGAGCACTTTCATACGCGGAATTTAATACCTACTCACTTTTTCATTTACGTTCCACACCATCGACATATTAAGCACAAAGAGCTTTCTGTCTTTTTCAACTCGCTTTTACTTTACGACACAATAATAAATGTTCAAAAGGCGAACTTAATGAATTATTTTGTTATAAGTAAAAGATCTGCTTCGTTATCGTAGAGACTAATTTGATGCTAGAAATATAACTTTACTACAATGCAACGTTTAAGAGTTTTGGTTAGAGCTGTACAAAGAGTATTCAGAATACGAGATGTCGTAAATTAACATAATATTTGTGTAACTTCTGTGGCCCTAACATGACTGGCCCAGATTTTATTTATTCCTCCCTGCGTCTCGGTCAAACTAATGTCATAAACTCGGATAAACTTAACTTGGCTAATCATGTTAGGGCACTGTAGATACTATAAAATCAGTTTTCTTTAATTCGTTTTTTTAAACAAAATATATGACTTTCATTTTTTAATAAAACGTGGAAATGTTATTTCAATTCTTCTTTCTTTTGCTATGTAAATAATATTTTGGCTTCGTATACGTAAATCAAACATACTAGAGCATAAATATTATTTATTTACTTTTAAAAACTTCACGAGATTTTATACCCATCACTATCAATTCGAATGAATGATTTCCCACGTGACTCTATGACCTATCTATGGTCTACGATAGGTTGACGATAGGTTGGCAACGTTACACTTCTTTTCTTTACATTTGAATGTTTATCATCACTATTTATTCCGCGATCCAGGATTGTAATATTTATTGATGATAAATATTGAAGTGTAACGGTAGCCTTAGGAGGGGCAGTTCCTATCTTTACCCCTCTCTAACCCTATAAATCATGAAATCAAATCATTAATCATTAGTCTATGGAAAAGTGTGGAAACGGAAATACCTTTGGCTATGGTAATGTATACATTAAGGTAGTATACTCTACGTTTTTCTTATTAATTTGCAGGTTTTACTACCTTGACGCACACAAAGGTGACCATTTTGACAGCTTTGGCTATGTACTCTACTCTTGACTAGGACCCCAATTCTCGGGTCATGCGAGACGCTATCTCGCATGCCACATACGTCAAAAATGACAGATTTCCTTGGGATTTGACAGTTATTCTCGTGCGAGATGAATCTCGCATGAACCCAGAATAGGGGCCTAGTACTGAGGCTATATCCATGCTTTAGTCCTTCATCCAAGGAAAATATCAACTTTAAGCAGTTCCTTTCTCAATTGAAAAATCTACGCAGGATTCTGATTTTGACTCGTATTTCCCAATACGGGAAAGATTTGAGCCGGTCTACATTTTTAATCTGTCCCGACTTTTGAAGTTCATGAAACTATTGCAATGGCGTAGGTATTCAACATTACTTAACAGAACTTCAGACTACTGGCCTTGTTTTAGACTTTTCAGTTTTGATTTACTTTTTACGCAGTTGGGTTTTTTATTCCTTCCTTCTTCCTTCCTACTATGCTAATTAATGAAATATTTTATCAGATACATAAAAGTAATGAAACTTTTTAATGAACTTCAAATTTTCATGTGATAGTACATAAACAACCTAAGCGAATTAAAAAAATACCAAGTTAAAATTTTGTCGTGAATACCTAACTAAGAATGTGAAGAATTTTTTGTTTATTCAGCCGGATAGTAAAATAATTACGGAAAATATTGCAACTGTCTGGCACAATAAAATAGGCCAACAACCACCGTACAAAGTTCCTCTAGTTATGGGATAATTATGGCAAATTGTCTCATACGGTAGGACGGATGCCAAATAAAAAAAATAGATAGGATCTTAAGATTACGAATGCTCCACCCAATGCGCATCCGGAGGTGCGGATTTTCCCCGGGTCCAAAAAGGTAACAAGTATTATGGGTATCTTAACCCTTCGTCTGGGACCTAGACGAAGGGTTAAGATACCCTAAGATAGCCTAGACTCTAGGTCCTTAAGTAAACTGCAGAAACACGGAATTACCTCATTAGCAAAATTCTTTGTACTAATAATTTAGTTTTTCTTGTCAAAGTAATAAAACAATTTGCGGATGGTACGAGGACCTTGTGCAAGGTCCGTCCCGATTGCTACCACCATCTTGCTTGCTAATCCTGCCGCTAAGCAGCAGTTCTTGCACTGTTGTGTTCCGTCGTGGAGAGCAAGACAGCCGGTGAAATTACTGGCGCAAGAGGTATTCGATCTTAGCCCTCTGGGTTGGCAACGCATCTGCAATCTCTTTGGTGTTGTGGGTATCTATAGGCGGTGGTGATCACTTACCATCAGGTGACCCACTCGCTTGTTTTCCTTCCTAATTCATAAAAAAAAAACTTATTTTAAGGATGGCACGAAACACTTCTACTATTATGAGCGTCTTAACCGCCTTCACTGACAGAAACAACTTATTTACAGAATTTTGAAGTTATGGTGGTGTCGAATCAATTTGTGCAGTAGTTTTAAAGTTTCTCCCGGCAAAGCTTCGGCATATGACCAGCATCGATGCTAACTGCCATTCCTCTCTTTAACATTCTTACAACAATAAAATTGTTGCCGACAATGACGGCGATTAAAACGCGCGAATTCTCCGTTACATCATCATCATCCGTGACGCAGATAAAGAATAGATAAACTCGAAATAAACTAAACTTGGCCGGTCATGTTAGGGCCACTGTTAGTATGACTTTAAAGGCATTTCTTAACCTCGTAAGGCCCCAAGTCCTAAATGTAGTACAAATGTCAAACTGATGTTGAACTCACTGTCTGAAACGATATGATTCAAAATTCATAGAACGAAATTTGATGTGGGTTTTACGAGGTTAACAACATTTTGAAACCTCCATAATACTCAATTCTTGAAAATTTTTCCAGACAATTTTTTTTCGTCTCTTAGTTGAAGGAAACTGTAAACGTTACATACATTTGTATGCTTTCACTTTCTTTTTATAACTGTTTACATATGCATACTATGGCTTTACAGAAGACATCTAGGAACATTTCAAATTTCACCTAACGAGACAAATTTTCCAGGAATTCTAAATCTGACCTTCCAAATATTATTACCATTATTTCCACGGAACCCCAAAAACAACAAAGCATTACTACTCTATACCCTCCCCTACTTTTGCGACAAACTATTGACAAAAGGCAAGGGCTTAGGTACTTTTTGTGGGGAGTGCAAGCCCCTACTTAACGGTGATTAAACTGCATTTTCTACACAAAAAATTATAGGTATGGAACTAGTAAGATGACAGCGGGGCTATTCTCGGTTTATGCGAGATGCATCTCGCACGAAAACAACTGTCAATTCCCTTGGAAATCAGGCACTTTTTGACGGATCTCGCACATGAGATGCATCTCGCATGTACCGAGAATTGGGAGGCAAACTCGGCGAAAGCGCTCCATTGCAATACATACAGCACTATTTTACGTTACGACCTTATCATCGTAACAATGTATGGAGCCAACACTAAATCGTTACTCTAGTAATAAAACTCTACATTTTTTATTCTAGACTAGCGGACGCCCGCGACTTCTTTCGCGTGGAATTAGTAGTCTATGTCCGTCAGGGATAGTGTAGCTTTCTATCTGTGATAGAATTTTTGAAATCGGTTCAGTAGTTCCAGAGATTACACCCTACATACATACAAACGAACAAAGTTTACCTCTATTATATTATTAATAATTAAAAATAAGCATGAATTCTAAGTGTCATGATTCTAGAACAATCTTATAACTTTTTTCCATACAAACTGCCCCTCTCTCTATTTTTTCCCCGTCTCCCGCTTTTTTCAATTTTTTTTATAGCCTAAGTCCTACTCTGAACTTATTTAAATAGATCTGTGAAAATTCCATCCAAATCCGTTCCGCAGTTTTTACGTGATGCGCGTACAAACATTTTTGTCTCAACGATTTTATTATATCGACGGTGGAAATCTCAAATGTCGTAAGGGACATGCCTTTTAATGTCCCTTATGACATTTGAGATTTCCACCGTCGATATGTAGGTATAGACTTTACTAATATACACGAAACAAAAAAGGAACTTTTCCTGCCTATCAGTTTTGTTCTGTATCGCAGTCATGTCTAAAATATCTTTAAAACTCTTAACAACTTTAAATAATTTGTACTTAAGTATTATTATTGTACTTTTTCATGTTGTTTTGTGTTGATCAATAAAGGGTTATTGTATTGTATTAAGTAATTACTCGAGTCGTGGTGCGTAGCATATCGACTGCATATTGTAAATGCAATGTCCTTTAGCATGTCTTTGACCTCACGTTTCCTTGGAAGCACATAATGGTGTCGAGTGACTGTGCCATTCCGAGTATTTTCGTCTAGAGCAAATGCGAAGTTGCCGCCGAAAGCCTCAGAACTATGTGTACTTACGTGCATGTATGCAGATAACACAATTGTGCAATTTCAATACGCAGAATTGTAATTATTATTGAGCTTTTGGAATAATCATGCGGCGATGTTTATTTTAAATCATGATATCGATAACTTTTTTTTTTTTTTTTTTTTTTTTTATGGCTTCGCGCTCTTGGCGCACTTAGCCAAACGGGGAAACGGAATTAGGATAAAAAAAAAAAATACGAATTGGACGGAATTTGGAAAAAGGGAAAAATCAGGAAAGGGTCACATATTTAAAAGAAATAAACAATATAATAATTATAATTTAATATGGTTTTCAGTGAGAAATGAATATAGAACTTTAAATATATACAAAGAATTATCATTAATAATAAGAAGGGGAGGAATAGATATAGGAAACGGAACGTCAAGGAGTGACAGCTGTTCAAACAGGGAGGAATGTTCATATAGTGGACAGGCGAAAAAGATATGATTTAGGTCACAGGGAACAGCTCCACAATCACACGTGGAGCTGTCCACTATTCCCAATCTCGCCAGGTGCTCCGGTGTGCAGACGTGCCCTATCCTCATACGGGTCATCATGCTAGTTGCCGGTCTGGAGAGTGAAATTTTGGAAAACCAAGGTTTGACAGGGATAGTTGGTTGAATGCCACGGTAACGCAAACCGGTCCTTACATCGCTAGCAGCCCAGAGTTCACTCCAAATATCATGTAAGTAAGTCTTTGGAAGAGCCAACAGATCGTCCGCAATATTTTTAAAAGGAAAAGAATCCCCCCAATCAATAGCATCGCGAGCTAAGTGGTCCACTCGTTCGTTTCCTTTGATTCCTCTATGCGAAGGAATCCAAGCAAACGAAACTGAATATCCCTTTTGATAACACTTAAACAAAAGACTGCGAATTTTAAAAATGTGTGGATTGATGGATTTTGCTCTAAACGGAAATTTTTCTATTGATTGTAATGAGCTTAATGAGTCCGAGAATATGATCGTATTTTTAAGCTTCATCAAAATTATATATTCTACTGCTTGCAGGATGCCAAAACATTCACCAGTATACACTGAAGATTCAGGTGGCAGCTTTATTTTTTGCACAATATCATATTGAGTGTGCAGTACACCAACACCAACACACCCATTGGGATAAACCTTGGAAGCATCCGTGTAAATATGATGGGTATTCTGAGCATCTGTTCCAATGAAACTCAAAAACTGGCGATTGTGTTCCACATCATTCTTAGAAATACCTATATTTAAGAGAACAGATGGTACAAGTGTTAAAGATTCATATTCATATTGAAAGATTGGTAGTGTTGAAGAGTTGAAAGTGGGTGCTGAAATAGATTTATACCTTTCAAAGCTTTTAATCAAACAAGGAGGATCCTTATGTGTCCAGTAATTTGAAGAAGTTATTTGAACAGAAAGGTTAGGCAAGATGGACCAGAGCTGATGATTAGATAATTGGGAGTTTCTGAAGAGATACCTATCACTAAGAAATTGACGGCGTAAATGAAGAGGAGGTTCAACACATTCCACCTGTAGTGCGTTAATTGGACTGGATTTCATGGCTCCACAGATAATTCTAAGTGCCTTAGATTGGACATGAGTTAATTTCTTGAAACCAGCTGCACTTCCAGGTTCCAACAAAAAAGACCCATAATCTAAAACACTTCTTATCAGGGCATTATACAGTAACTTTAAGCAAAAAGGATGTGCTCCCCACCATACACCTGATACACATCTAAGGATATTAATACTTTTTTCACATTTAGACACAATGTAATCGCAGTGTGGAAGACCAGTCAATTTGCTATCTAAAATGACACCTAAAAATTTAGTTTGGTTTTTTATCGAAATTGTATGGCTACCAAATTTTACAGTTACTGGAGGGGGGAGCCGTTTTCTGGTGAATACAACGACAACACTTTTAGACACGGAGAGTTCTAAACCATTGGAGTCTAGCCATACCTTTAATAAATTTAAAGCTGAAGTAAGATCTTTACTAGCTTTTTCAATGGAGAGATTGGCTGAGTATAATAATAAATCATCAGCATATTGTAAAACTCTTACTGAACAATTTAAAGAGGATTCTAAATCGAATGTATAAATATTATACAACAGGGGGCTAAGCACGGAGCCCTGTGGAAGTCCTTTCCAAACTAAACGGGTGATTCGATTCTTGTCATCTATTAGTAAATTAATTGATCTTTCTGACAGCAAATTGATTATGAAGTTTATTAAAATTGTAGGAATACCTAATCTGAAAAGTTTTGTTCTTAACACTGATATTAAGACATTATCATAAGCAGAACTAATATCAAGGAATGCTGCAGCTACTGACTCGTTTTTTGAAAATGCCAAGCGGATATCAGAAGTTAATATTGCCAAGCTGTCATATGTAGACCTGCCTTTACGAAAGCCAAATTGACTTGGAGCTAGCAATAAATTACTTTCTACAAAAAATTCTAACCTGTTTTTAATTAAATGCTCTGCAACTTTAGCGAACACTGATGAAAGGGCAATGGGGCGATAAGAAGATATGTCTAAAGCTGGTTTACTAGGCTTTAGAATTGGAATGACTATTTGTGATCTCCATGACTCTGGGACAATCCCTGTCAACATAACTGAATTTACTATATGTAGATAATAAGAAAGAATGTTGTCACTAACATTAGCCAGAAACGAATAAGGAACACCATCATCACCAGGTGCAGTATCCTTTAAGTTTTTTAATATACCTTTTAATTCCTCCATTCGAAAAAGAGAGCCTAAAGAAGATTGCAAAGGATCATAAGGAATGGATGACGGCTGAAAGACATACTCTTCAGGAACTGACGTAGGGGCTAACTTGTCCATAAATTTTTGAGCAAGGTTAGGAGGAAGTATCTGCCTAGGAGTCTCATTAAATGCAGATCTAAACCTTTTGACATTGTTCCATACAATAGAAGGTTTTACATTAGGACAGAGAGACGCACAAAATTGCTTCCAGCCTTCATACTTTTTCTTACGCAACAATTTTCTAGTATCCCGCGCAACCTGCATATATAACTCAAAGTTTTCATTGGTCATTGAATGGCGGTATCGTCTTTCAGCCTCCTTTCGTTTTTTAATTGATTGAGAACAGTCAGAGTCCCACCAAGGCGGAGAAGGAATTTTACCTAATACACTATTCTTTACAGGAAAAGTTTCATCAGCTGCTTCAACAATCACCTTTGTCAAGGCAGCCGAAGAACTAACCACATCACTATCAGCAGTGCTAGGAAGATGCGACATTTTCCTTTCAACACATTGCTTGAACATTTCCCAATCTACATTACATAAATTATACTTTAGCCTAGGACTAGGCCTTGAATAAGACGGAACACAAGAGGGAAATGTAATTATAATTGGAAAATGATCACTTCCATATGTTGACTCCAGTGTATGCCAAGATAAAGAAGAGGCAAGTTGAGCAGAGCAAATTGATAAATCTACGACACTAATTGATTCACAAGGGCCAGTCCGCCTGGTGGGATAGCCAGTATTGAGAATGCATAGATTATTATTATCAAGGATGTCTAAAATTTGTTCCCCATGATAGCTAGAAATTGAACTACCCCAGGAGCGATGCTGCGAATTAAAATCACCTAGTATCAATATGGGCCTGGGAAGAGAAGATATTATTTGTTCTAACTCATGAAAAATGATTGATGATGGGTGAGGAATATATACAGAGATGATGCAAATGTTATTTACAATGGCAGCAACGATAGATAAATCGTCACTGTGTGATGGAAGAGGTATTGATGAAAATGATATTGTATTCCTAATGAGTAGGGCTACTCCACCATACCCATCAGGACGATCCTCTCTGAGACATGAATAGCCTGAAACTCTAAAAAGAGCGCCAGGCTTAAGCCATGTCTCAGCTAGGGCCAAAATAAAAGGTTTATAATTATTTACAATGTAAATGAGGTCAGATTTTTTACTGATTACACTTCTGCAGTTCCATTGAACTATTTTGTCCATTAATTTTAAATGATGTTGCAAGTGTTTCAAGAAGGGGGGCAACGTGGGACGGTAAAGCAAGATTCGATTTCGATAGCAAAGTAATTAAGGCAATTATAGCCTCAGCTACTGATTGAGTCTGTGACTCAGTGCTGTTAGGGTCTTTTAGACCACAACCATTCGATGGAGATGGAATGGCATATTCGTTTATCAGAGCATTATGGGCTGCCTGGTCATAACCTTTATTAGTTTTATTTGGAGGGCCACGGGGCTTAAGAAATATTGTTTTTCTATATGATTGGTTGGATGCATGCTGGCTGGTTCTATTCATGTTAGCATTGCGGGGATGTGATGGTTGTGGTTGAGACAAGACGTCAGCATAAGATTTTGTAACTGATGGATGAAGCTTTACTGCCTCTCCATATGAAATGCAATTATTTGCCATAGTTATTTTTATGTCTTTTTGTCTTTTGTGTTCTGGGCATGACTTATTAATGGCAAAATGTAGACCATTACATAAGAAACAAAATGCTCTGTCTTCTTCAGTTGAGCAGGTATCAGCCGCATGCATCTGACCACATTTAAAACATTGAGCTTTCGACCTGCAATTTGTTTTTGTATGTCCAAACTTGCAACAGTTGAAACATTGTACTGTGGGAAAAATATACAACTCGACTGCTAAAGAATTGTAGCATGAAAACACTCGTTTAGGTAAAACTTGCCCATCAAATGTTAGTACAATGGTTTCGGAGGGTTGCCATGTAACAGAACCATTTACAAGAACTCTATGATTAAGTCGCCTAACCTTAACCACTTTACCACATCCTATAGGTACAGATATATTAGAAATTATTTCATCTTCTGACCATAGTGCTGGGATGCCACGCACTAGGCCCATGCGAGTTACTGAAAATGAGGGGATATATGCAGTGAGGTTTTCAGCTTCCAGTCGTGAATCGTTGATGAAAGCATTTGCATCATTGGAATTAGAGAAGGCCATAGATATGCGGGTTCTACCAATACGTTTCACACTTCCATTTATAATATTCCGAAAATTGTTTCTCATCAAAAATTTCCCAAAGGACACTGGATGTAAAGACGAGTTTGGTTCATTTAATTGTTTCAACTGGACGTGGATGGTAAATGGACCAACGTCAGAACTTGTGAATAAAGCCCTGCCAACCTTTGTAGAACTGTTGTTTTTGTTTAATTCCACGGTATCAACCTTATTAACTGAAATGGTATCATCATGTAACTTGTTGGACTCCAGTACAGTAGAAGGGGCCTCCTGCAAACCGTTGCTAGCGCAATCGCAAGAATAGTCGCCATCATGATTTTTCCTTCGTTTTTTATTGCAGGCTCTGCACACCTTGGAACCTTTAGATACCCGTTTACGAACGCTGCTACTACCGCTAGTAGAAGCGTCCGTGTCCATACTTGAGTCGTCTATTATAACGTTACAGGCCACCTGGAGGCTCGCACCTCCAGGGTCGACCCGATCAGGGGGCTCTTTGTCTCCCATTGGGAGAGAAAAAATTGATTGGACTCACCTAAGCCGACGTATTTATTTACACTATACACAAATAAATATTATATACAAAATAAGAAAAAGAATATGTACAACGTCACCACCTTTCTGATCTTATAAATTACAAAAAAAATATTTTAAAACTCTGAGAAGCGAAAAACACACCCGCCGCGTTTCACGTTTCCCGCGCTTTTTTTTCTATCGATAACTTATATCTAGAAGTTTTTGGTTACTTGTTTTTTTTTGTGTTTAACGGCCCTAGATAATTGTGCTTTTGAGCCAATCTTAATTAAATCTCACATTTATGTCCTGTTTGACAGTTTCAACACAATCACATCACTCACTATACCTAAATGCACTGTATTATACTATAAACTTTGGCTTTACACTTTTTATATTCCCAATGGAGTAAACAATGAAATTATATATTTTACGGTATGGATAACTGTTTATTTTTAACTACTCAGTAAAGTTTTTTTAAAGTCATTCACACCATGAAGCGTAAACAACTAAAGTTTACTGCCGTTTATTTATTTATTAGTTTAATTATTTATATTAAATTTAAAAAAAGAACATTCGATTTAAATCTGCCTACGTTAGGTAAACACGGTAATGTGGCGAAACTGGAAAACGCAGGGTACGGAATGCTGATGCACGTTCGAGTCCTGCCATTACCCTAATTTTTCTTTGTATTTAATTTGAATGTTCAAAAGAATAAAAAAATAAAATCGGAAGTAAATATTCCTATAAAGTTGATATATCTATCATAGAGAATTACTCCCAGATGCATCTTTATTGATTAGTTAAAGTTGTCTCCGACTGGGTAATTTATTTTTGATGCGTCAAAATGGACCCAAAATAAGTACCTATGGATATACAAAAGTTTAAAAGCTTATGTAATGTTAGATAGTATGGTAGATTTTCGTTTAACCGTGACGCATCAGGGCCAATCATAAACGGAACGGTAAATTTTAATTTTAAACAGATATTTAACGACCGTGTACCAACGCCGATATTCAAACGTAAGCACATTTAATTCTCGGAAGTTGGAACTAATAAACCGGTGTATTGTGACTGAATGAGCGTTTATTAACGGTACTAGGTATTCCTAAATTTAATGGCTTCGGAGATCAAGAGTGCAAACAAAAATGGGACGAACTGGCGCATAAGGGTCAACGACTTTTAAGTTTCGCTTGGTTTATGTAAATATTTTCTTTCTAAGAAAAGGCGATTAGGATACTGGATCCTTTAAACTTTTTCCTGAACAGGCGTCGATCATAATCTTAGGATAGCGAACGGTCGTTCCCTTTAAGATCCAGATGATGGCTCGTATAGAGGCGAAACACCCATAAATTAAGTTGTTAATAGTTAAGTCTGTGTGATGTTTGTTGTTTTATGTGGAGGTAGGTTTTTGTATGAAAATTTGATATTTAAATATCTCAGACGCAATTGTTTTGCAAATGAGTACACTGGTTTCGCGAAGTAGCAAGTTAATTTGTTCCAATTTGTTAATAGACCTCCGCAAAGTGACCCTCGAATTTATCATCACTAGGTATATCTGTATATGTTTCTGTATGTCCTCATACCTTCGATCGTTTAGGTACTCCTTCTGACCCACGCAACGGATTTTAAACGGTTTTTACTGTTATATGAAGATTTTTTACGGAAGATTATTGTAGGTACATTTCGTCCTAATTGACGTAGAACTGCCGGGCACTAATCTATCTATACATATAAAATTCAAAGTCCTGACTGACTGACTGACTGACTGACTGACTGACTGACTGACTGACTGATATATCAGCGCACAGCCCAAACCCCTGGACCTAGAGACTTGAAATTTTGTACATAGATACCTTATATAGTGTAGGCATCCACTAAGAAAGGATTTCTGGAAAGTCCACCCCTAAGGGGGTAAATTAGGGGATGAAAGTTTGTATGAAAGTCCGTCAGTTTTGAAGTAAGGATCTTGAAATTTTGTTATTAGGCTTACGTAAAAAAAAAATTATACGGGTCTCGGTGTTTTTGATAATTCCACCCCTGAAGGGGTGAAAAGGGGGATAAAGTTGTGTATGGAAAGGCCTTAATTTTAACAGCAAAAAGCACTACATTTATTATTTAGACTTATAACGCAACGTGTATATCGGGTGTTATTGGAATTATAACCCTTAAGGGGGTGAAAAGGGGGATGAATTTTTTTATTTGAGTTGTTCGTTCACAATTTTTTGTATTGAAGTAAAAATAACGTACGTGGTAACATGTTATTACTAAGCCTCTATTGCCACCCGTCTATCCGTCTGTCTGTCGGCCACGCGCAAACAGGTCCTGACTGATTTGCGATCATCGTCCAACCGAAACTATTGAATCAAGAAAGCTGAAATTTGGAATATAGGTTTATTTTACAACGTAGGCATCCGCTAAGAAACCATTTTTGGTATTTTTTACCTTCAGGGGGAAAACGGGGAGTGGGGGTTGAACTTTGTATGAAAGTCTTTGTTGATTGAAGTTATTAACATGAAAATTTGAAATGGAACTACTGATAATAAATAGATTAACGTGTATATAACGTGTTTTAGGATTTTTACATTTAAAAGGGGAAAAGCGGGGGTAAAAGTTTGTAGGGACGTATTGATTTTTTTTTAAATGGGTGCTTGTAATTTTGCAATACAGCTACTTATCATAAATATATACGAGTAATGACGTGTCACAGGGTTTTTGGATTCTCAAATTTGTAGGGGGGAAACGGGGAGTAAAAGTTTGTATTGAGGTATCGGGTTTTTATAGGAACTTGAAATTTTGAATTTTAGATACCTACTTATCATAAATAAAAAATTATGTGTTTCAGGGTTTTAAGACTATCGAATTTTAGGGGTGGGAAACGGGGGTGAAACTTTGTATGGAGGGGAGGTATCGGTTTATTGAAAAATAGGAACTTCAAAATGTTTGTTTGTTTTAGGGTATTTGGATTTTAACATTGAAAGGGGGTAAAACGGGCGGTGAAAATATGAGAGGGAGTGAGAGCACTTACAAGTTTATTGATTCTAAAAAAAAAGTCATTTGTTTTCTGTAGGCTACGCGGGCGAAGCCGCGAGCAGAAGCTAGTGTACAATAAAGAGTTTATATCAACAAATTTTCAAATAGTTACGTTTCTATTAAGCCAATTTCAAGGTCATTGACTCTTGTTGGTTAACGTTCAACAATCGCCTTGATCACGAACAATAAGGCTTACCTTAGCCTTTTACGTTTCAGTAAGGTTAGGTACCAAGTATAGATCTGACTAGGTAGAGAGACACAAGTATGATTAGATAGTTGAACTGTATAGCAACCACAGTTCTTAGAACGGGCTGGTATCTTGGGCGAGGTCCGGGCGGCGACAGGCGGTTGCGTCACTTCACTTCGCGGATCACGAGACGGGCCGGGATCCGTCATCGGCTTTGGATGACGAGTAGCGAGTACTTGAACTCTGCCAATATTTGAATGCATATTTGAAGAAATCGTAGTGATACACGTAAGTTAGAGAAAAACGTTTGACTAGCATCCGGCTTTATTTAAGTGTTAGATGCAAAGGCAACAAAAAATCTTGGTCATCTGTCATTAAAAATCGAAAGAATTTCAGTTACAAAAAAATATTTACATGTTTTTTTTAATTATATTTTATGGGAAAGGCAGGCAAATAATCATGCGGGTCGCTGACCCGTTATCGGCCTTACTCGTTAGGTCTCCCCTAACCGTACGAAACGCAGTAGCAAACCGCTATTTGGAGTTTTTGAGAAAAATGTAAGTCCGTTCTGTATCATTCATGTACATGTTTCATACTTTAAAGTATGTAAATAAATCTCTAGATTTAGTAGAGTTAATCTCGGTTGACGAAAAATAGTCCTCGTTTTAAGTGAAATTAGCGTGATTTCTCTTAAGATGCAAATCCGCTTGGCATACTTAACTCCCTTCGCATTCGTATGTGTATGTACAAAGCCGTTTACTTATGATCCTAATTGCCTGTAATATATTACTATCAGTAACGGGCTTTTACTTAAGTACATGAGTGATGCGGCGAAACTGGCGTGAATAAGATCTTTGCATTGTGATTAGTAGAAAGCGAATGTTTGGGTTGGGTTGAAATGGAATGGTTTTGTTTAAATAGTGTATGCGGTTTCGGCCGATTTGTCTTTACCAAAAGAAAACGCTGTAGGGTTGTAACTTTCACCAATGGTAATGCCGCCAACGTTAGGTAACCTATGTTATGTTTTGTTGATTATATTTTAGAACATGACATTTAATCAGTTTAAACGTTTCAAGCGTGTTTTAGTTAGCTTATGGGCGCTGTTCCCTCCCTTCCTGTAGCGCTAACCTAACCGGCCAAGTTTAATTTATCTCTATCTTTCCCTTTGTCACAAGAGAGAGAGAAGCAGAGAGGGAAATTCCAAAAATTGAACGGTCATGTTAGGGCCGTAGCTCTGCATTAAAAAACTAGCTTTTATCAAGAACTGGGTTTAAAGTTCATGAAACTAAAAGTCTTATTAAAAACTGCAAGCAGTAATGCCGTCGAAGCCTAATTTTCTTTGCTTTGACAGTCAAGTGTAAGTTGACAGAATGGCACCAACCCCTCCCTCCGATTATAGCCGAATGCCACAGTGAATAGAAAGATGGAGCATTAGTGTGCAAGTTTCTTTAAACTAATTGTGCCGTGCGGTTTGAGGTGTGAGCGAGTGACGTAACTGCGACACGCTTCTGTGCACCTACTTAAAGTGTCGTGTCACTGGTGTCTCCGCGGAGTGGATCCATATGGATATCATAAAAATAAAATGTCAAGTAAATGTGAAGTTCCTCACGAGAATGTCGAAATTTTCAAGAATGACAACTTTGTTTGTGGCGTGTGGTTTCGTGTTTATGATCACAATGGGTCGTTTCCTTACAGTTTTGATTATAATTTCCAGTTGAACCGCTTTTTGCAATTATCTTATCACTCGACACGACTTTTGATAGCAACAATATTGTTACAACGGCTGTCCAAAAGGCGCCACAAACCCGGTTTCGAATAGACATCGAAAGTTAAACAACCGCTTAGCACATCCTCCTCCAACAATTACAAATAACGGTGTTACTTCCAAAGAATTGAAAGTCGCAAAAGAATGTCCGTGAACGCCGAAGGTGCTATTAGCGGCACAATACGTGGAATTGTCGTCACCGCCACAATGTAAAATTATCGTGCCGTGCCGCTAGGAATAGGCCTCGGTCACTTTTATAACTAACACTGACTCAGGCTAAGGCTCGACGATGTTCTTTTGTTTTATTTATAGCATTCCTAAAAAAGCATACCTTTTGGTGTCCCACGAAAATTGCCAGGTGAATCATTCGGTAGGGCTTAGCCGGGCTTTAGCGGGATTCACGGGATCGGAAGCGTGATCCACCGGCACGTGCGTTATTTCGTCCGTATTCAGTTAATTCAATTTTCAGTTAAAATTGGAATGTCACTTGTAGCCGTTGGATATGATAGGTATAAAAGAACACAGGGGTATACAAGGGGTCTAAATAATTATTTGGTACAAGCCTTCGTCTGATCTTTCAGTTGTCAATTATTTTCCTAAAATCTTTGAATATGATTAAGACGGTTAAATTAGCAGTTTGAGATAAATCTGACGTGATTTTGCGTATTAACCACATTTACATTGGTGGCTTTATTGGCATTGGTGGTATTCAGCTTTTTAGTACGTACTTATAGTCTCCTAATAAAATGACTGTGACGGGTAAACAGGCTGAAACTATAAAGGAGCCTGGTTTAGCTAAGTATGAAATTTTAGAAAAGATAGTCAAAAACAATTTTAGCTGAAATATGTTAATTTATTTACTTTTAAACGATTAAATGGATAAGGTACCTAACTCGAGCCACTAGCGAGAATCAATTCTTGTTAAATTTCAGCGTAAACTCAACTCCGAAACCGTATTTCAGCCGGCAATTCCAAGAAAAATTCAACTGTTGCCGAAACGCAACGTGGAATTTTTAAGACGAACCAGTGTTTATCTTTTGCAATACGTATTTGAACGACCGCCTTATAGTACTTAAACACTGTAAAAGATTGTTCCGAGAAGAAAGAACCATAAAATACTCGTTATCCTTACTTGACTACGGAGAAATGCAAAATAGTGGATAAGTACATGTTTGACTCGATTTATGTTCGGATCAGCATCAACTACAGCTGGAGTTTGATCAAAACTAAACCGCAGAACAAAAATAGTTTGAAGGGTTCTGTAATAAAAAGATAAATTAGAAAGCAAACATAGTGAAACCACCATCTATCCGTCTGGTTATATGTCACAGTGGCATGGCGTATTTCAGTGACTACCGTTTAATGATATCGCTTTAAAATTTGGAATGGTTTTAAATATTCCACAGGAGAAAATTTAAACAATGTACTTAGTTTATTTGAAAGGGGGTTAAAAGTGAAAATAAAATGTGAAATAGAAGCTACTCGACTTGTTCACGTGAGGTGGGATGTGTATCACCATTATTCATTACACATCCTGAAAGTATATTGGTTTTTAAAATAGCGCGTAGTTTCCAAATAATAATGAAAAAAAAACAAAAAAGAAACTTGATTTCTCCGAAGTTAATAAAGTGGAAAAATCTTATAAAAATATTATACACAAAAAATAGCGATATATTTCTGACTAACCAAAGTTTATAACATTATCGGGACCTTAGCGCGTTAAAAATATATTGTTGATTTACCTCGACGTTTCGGCCATGTTTCAATGGCCGTGGTCACGAGTAGACGATAACGTCGAGGTAAATCAACAATATATTTTTATCGCGCTAAAGTCCCGATAATGTTATAAATATGTGTGAAAGTCGCGAAAGTTTAAAACAATTTAACCATATTTTTTTAATTATCGGCAAAAAACATACATAAACAAACTCGGTTAAGCGGTTTAAATTTTCTATTCTTCAAGGGCTGTTTTAGTAAACACATTGGTATAACAAATATGTTGAATGACGGATACAGAACCCTCATAGTTTACTAAAAACTATCGAGCTTTTTTGGTTTACTTTCCCGTATAGGTATGTCACTTTTGTACGAGCAAATTGAAAAACAGTAGTTCAATAAGAATAAGAAGATTAATTTAATTACGTTTAAAGCGTTTTACTCGTTCAATGTCCATTAAATGAAATTGATAGGAGATAGAGTAATTATATAAAATTGCTAAACAGTTGTGATATAAATCATTTAAAATGGAATTTAATTCATTTTCTTATCTTCATCTTAAAGACAATGTTAAACCTATGTATTACTAACAATCTATGGGCCCTGGTCTGCAATAAAGTTTTTGAATTGAATAAAGAAAAGGTTACGAATACAATCACATGAATGAAACTTAATATTAATTTATTATAATATTTCTATGAAATTTAATCCGAGTTAACCTCGAATATAAGTATATACATTGAATTTATAACAAAATCATTGAAATCGGTTCACAATGAGTAATGAGCAAAGATATTGTGTAATATCAGTAATATGCACACAAAGAAAATCCGTCGAATTGAAACCCCTTCTCCATTTTTAAATTTATTTAAAACACATAGCCAAATCGGTCCAACCGTAGTAGGTAGTAGGTACACAAGTTTTTCAAATAACATTTCATTTTTATATCTACATATATGTAGATTAATTAAACTAAGAATAAATTAAAATTATTGTTTCTCAGAATCCCCGGTTATCTTAACCAAAGGTCTTTAACCACTAGCGTCGTAAATAATCGTCCGTCACTCGCTCTCGCCGCATTCATCACAATTATTCCCATGAATCATTATTGAGAAGTCGAGATTGTCGAGAATTATGAATAGATAGTTCGTAATGACTTCAGTGCAATCAGCAGGCTCTACCTGCTGATGGAAACTATTCTAAAAATCTTAAGCCGTCTTTTTAGTAATTTGTATATCTAGACGATATTTTATAAGTACTCAGTTAATAAATAAAATAAGCAGTATTACTGCAATGAAAAAAAAAGCTGACTACCTAATCAAAAAAGGCCATAATATTGACATGAAATTACTACAGGCTTCGTCAAATAAAAGTATGAAGTTTCATACTTTGAAATTTGATGACAAATAAATAATAATTAATTCATTATTTACATATTATTTTCCACAAGCTATGCTATCATCCTAGTTGGAAAGTTTGTACAATAGCAGGCTACCGTATTGGATATCACAAAAAACTCATGTTTAAATTTGCAACACTTCCTTAACAATAACAAACAGAAAACAGTTTTCACGATATCAAGAAGATTAAAAAAATAGCTGAATCTTAAACAAAGTCGCTATCCGTTCCTGTCTGTCTCCATAGCTTCGGCCGCTTAAGATCCTTCTGATCTGAACCATGCAATGAATTTTGATATGGTTTTCACATCGATATAAAAAGACAATAGATATGTCTACTTGTTCGGATTGTTACAAGCCCAGAGTCACCATTTTGCGACGGGGTGAAGCAGGTGAAGAGGGGCTTTCAATATTTAGCCATTGGTTTAACTTTGAATCTTATCGTAAGTGAATAAAGTGCTTCTAAGTTTTCTAACTAGCAGACACACGGCGTCGGATAGCAAAACTAAAAATATGATGCCAATTTAAAACGTACAAAACGCAGAGCTGTTTACTTGATAATTGGCACATACAGTTTTATTAAGGCTATCCAACATAGTCTACCAAATAGACTATGGTCGGCGACTCTGCCACTGCGTTGTACACAGTTCTATCGTTTTCTCATTTCGCTGGGTTTTCACTATCATTTAGAGCTATTTTACGGAAGGTTTTTATGCATACTGTATCTGAATTGTATAGAATAATATAAAATACTGGCTACGTGCGTGTGAAATTATATGAAATTGAGGACTGTCTCAGTACTTGTACCAAACAATGAGTGTACGCCGGAAGTCATACGAAATAATAGCGGTATTGTTACTTCCTTTTAAACGGAAAGAGCATCCAACTAAGTAAAAAAGGAAGTGAGGAACTCAATTTCCAACGACGGCGTAGCAACCGATTTCTCAAGAAAAAGCATAAGTTGACATATGCAACGTTATTTGCTTCACAATGCTACATTCCCGGAAATACACCTTCTTACGAGGAGGATGGCTTTTCTACATAAAGTCTCTTGGTGAAAACTGAGATTGCTTAGGATTCGTGACGTGAAATCCTAGGTATAGCTAACGACATTTATGCAACTTTAATTTTGAGAATACTGAGGTGACCTTTGGTCATAGAATTGTTGAACACAGGTAAGAATTTGAACTGAAAAGTGTGATAACGGCTTTCTTGACAGTTTTACCGGATAACGACGTGATGAGCAAACATTTTATAGCAAAGCTGAAAAAAATCCAATAAGTAGGTTTAGAGGAGTAACTATTGTGCCGTTCTTTTGATGATGGCCTTTGCCATTCAAGCGAGCGTGCACCGGCCGGCGCCAGCACGACGACCGCAGATCTCATCAGTTACTACTTACGGCATCTTACTCGACTCACAAGAATTTCTTAATGGCCCTCCCAAAGTAGAAAGTAACCGAGAGATTTGAGATCTCGAACGTGTCTCCAAGCGGAAGCTATTTAGAAGACGAGGCGAGCTCCGGAATTTACCAAATAACGACGGTAGTAAATGTTCGAGTACTAAAAGTTAAACACAAAGACTTTGGCAATAACCGTTCAAATCCGATGTAAGGAGCTTAGCTGGTTTAGCCTGGCTGGCAAGTGGCAACCTTCACGCATTCCGAGAACCGCCGACCGGTCGCTTCATGCGCGAGCTGCGCCGCTTTTCCCGGAAAGACGTCCAGTGACCGTTTCGATTTTTAAAATAGACACGTTCCGTTTCACGTGGGCCAATTTGGTATCTCGATTTATGTGCTGTTAATTAGATGTTGTGTAATCTTTGACTGAGAGGACCTATTTTTATCTCCGGCCGGACTCGCTTCCGAGTGAAAGGGATTTCCTACTCGGAGCTTGTTATACAGGTTATGTGGCGTTACAAACTTTCCTCCTTTAACGCTTTTACGTAAAGTTTCACTGATATTGTTACGTAATTTACTGTTGTCTTTTATGAGCTTAGGTTAGTTAGGGTATTACGTAAATTTTGCTTCCACTTACTAATTGTTTCGTAAGCGGTTCAAGCTACAAAACTTATAGCAACATCGAAGCACTCGTAATGAATCAAATCATGTCAAGATTTCCACGAACGCGAAATCTTAATTCGCTGCTAGTCTTATTTATTTAATGTTTATTAATTTTTTCTCACATAAAGTGTCAAAGCATATCTTGGGTTGTACCGAACGCGGCGCAATGACTTAATTATCATTGATGCATAATTCATGTGGTACGTCTAAGCGTCGACGTCACGCGCCGCACGCTTCATACTGGCACAACACAAGCCAAAGATGCTCGCTGTTTTATAAACATTGTAAAGTCCACGCGGACGAAGTCGGGAGCAAAGTTAAGCTATGGAGTATAGGTTTGATAAAATTGGCAACACTCGCCTCTTGATTATCGCAGTTTATCGATATTCTGAGAAATCATCCTTCGCGTTCTCGTTAATGTCGCTCTACAGTCATAGCAAGGTTATTTCAGTGTTTTAAGCCACTAAAGCGATGTTTATATTAAAATGCAGTGGGTATTTTTATTTTTAAGGCGTTTGACTGGATGTTTCAAAAAACTCCAACTGCGCGTAGACGGGGAAACGGCAAATTAAATTGGAATGGTTCTGATGCGACTCCGAGTCTTATTGGCAGCAGGCCTGGGGTTGTTTTAGAGTGCCGCGGATTGTATTGAAGCAGTATTTCAATCAGTTCGTTAGACGAAACCGTCGAGCGGGTTCGCAGTAGTCCGCCATTGAAATTTAAACTAGCCCGATGTTCTGGGAAAGCGGCGCGAGCGACTGTATCTTTTTGCTTCGTTTTCTCCGGTCCTAGCCCAACAAATCAGGAGATGCCCACCGTGCGAAGCGAATTGTGAATGCAGGGCTCTCAGAATCCTGGTGGTCGGAATGAAACACGTAATCTTGAAACAGAGCTATACCGCATGTCAAAAGTACGTTATGATTGAGATATGTTATCGCCTTTGTGTTAAATTAATATGCTCATTAGAAAATTGGATATCTATATCATATGAAATGAGCTTATTAATTAATCTAAGTTTTAACCAGGGGCATGTAATTCAGAAAAACTACCTAAACGCCTGCAAAACATACTGGAAACGTGTTCTAGCATCTGATATGTTTGAAAACAGACATAATACATCGCACGCTTAGAATTAAAGTGACCCATTTCTGAATAATACACTTCCCAAAATATCACCTTAATTAAAAGACAAAGGGTTTAATTTTGGGAAATATCATATTCAGAATTGAGTCGCTTTAATTCTAAGGGTGCGACATGATCTACGAGGAAAGAACAATGCACAATCAGAACTAGAGACTGTGTAGATGCGCGTGCGTGCAGTGCAGTATAAATCGTTGTTTATCTATTGACAGTAAAGTAGTAAAAAGCAAGTAACTGCTTTTAGAGTAGTGTACCTACACAGTAGTAGAGTTTATAGAGATCCATGCCGTCAACCCATTTTTATGCTATTTTAAGAACGCTATGTTTAAGTAGGTACTAAGATATAAAATGTTAGGGGTGGCTATGAACGGTAGACAAACTTTCCTGTAAAGTCCAACTAATAAAAAATGTTCAGAACTAGCTGGTGAACTGAAAGTTTGTTAAAGGCCTGTCAAAGTCCAAAAATAGCGTAATACAGGCTGCTCCATTTATATAAAAAAATTATAAATCTTTCAATAAATTGAGCCAATAAAGCGCTTGATATAATACGATGGAAATAATATGTAGACGCTGACTTAATAAATGGAAGCTCTTCGACAGCAACGTTCTTTGTAATTTGTAATGAGCATCCATTTTCCAGTAGGAGCCTGATATCCATTTTATCGTCTTCAAAGTTTAAAATCTTGACGTGGGTACAAGAAGGACATTAATGATTTCGTTTATATTTTAAAATGATGACTTATTTTTAAGTTTCATTTTTATATTTACTGCAATTAAGAATGAATATAATTATTAGAATACAAGTTATGTATGAATAATTTAACCTAATAAAAAAATTAAATGTCACCCATCTCATTGGAATTCGCATTTATTAAAATTTTATAAGTACGAGTACTTGCAGTTTAAAAGCTATAGGTAGATAACATTTAAGTAAATGTGTTACACGACTTCTCGGAAGTTATGTTTGCAGCGAGCATTACCCAAAGCACGGGGTCAAAGGCGAGCGCAGTTTAAAATTAAATAACCGCGCATAAACGCTATTGTCAGTGCTTCCACGAACAATAACGTGCATATATAATTTTCGAAATGAGACAATGCAGAATATAAATAATAAAAAATGAAGTCATAATGCTGGCGATTCTCATAACAACCCTTGGGTCGAAGGCTTCCAAGGATTAATTACGAGTTCCGAGTAGGGCCGCCACCGGGCCATTCGATTCTTGGTAAACTCGAATCGAAAAAGGAGCAAAAACCGACGCGCGGCGTTCTGAGAACGCATATACCTGCGCCGCGCCGCGGTGCGCGCGCGCTGCGTCTCCCGAGTCTTCTCAGTACTCGATCCACTCCACCACAACTTTTTCTACTTCCCAGCTATCGCATGTCATGCCCTCTATTGTTTACGTTTTCCTCTACAGGCATTAAGTAACGAGTCACAGTGAATTAACATTATTTAAATTGGATATAAATTGTGACCAGTTCGACGGAAGTTCGTTGAATCCATTTCATTAATTAAGTACATTACTTGGGTTGTTAATTTTCGTCGCTTTTAGCTAGTTATTATTTACAAGTAAGTTGTTAACTTTGTAATTAATCACTTTTTAGGAATTAATCAAATTGTTGTCAATGTTTTAGTTTCGGAGAATTTATATTTACGTAACTATTACCCACAAATCAAAAATGCTATGTGAATTTAAATTTAAAACCACGTACACCTTACCCCCTTTTTCATAAACGCTCACTAAAACAACTTTAGTTAATATCTTTTTCGTCCTTATCTCATTGTAAAGTTGTCTTCAAAAAAAAGGGATTAGTTAAAAGGCGTTTGTAAACTTTTAGGAATACTTAATAATTAACACGATTTCTAAAAATCAGTGGCCCTAACATAACCGCCCACGTTTAACTTATTCCGCACTGCTTCTCTTTCATATGCTACTAGTCAGGTAGAGCCGCACTTTTGGAAAAATTAGACAGGTGCTCATGTTAGGGCCACTGGCTCGGAAAACTTATAAAGAGTATATCTCTCTCTAGTTTCCATTTTTTTTTTAATTTGAGTACGTGCACAATCCTAAAGTTGTCAGAACATATCTAGCTCGCCTCAGCGTAAAAATCCACAATCGACAACCACCATTACGTTTACCCTCAGATCATCGTTTACCTGTCTCTCCAACTTTATGCAACGACCATTAAAAAAGTTATCGTTCCTTTAAAGCGAACCGATGCCATTATCCATTTGAAACAATAAATGCATAACAATAGATGATTAGACTCGGCATCTTTCTGGTTTAAAACGCTCGCAAAAAATGTCATTGTCTCCCTTTGTACATAAACAAAGGTGCAGTTCCCGGAGACGGTTTACCTCAGCGAAGTTCGCGGTAAGTTATAAACAATGTGCGATTGTCTAAAGGTGCTGATAGACCTGAGTTTAGCATTCACTTGTCACCATCGAGCATTCGCTGTTTTAAGCGTCTGCACGCTGCGCGTTGTTTTTGTTTTTTCCCATTTATTTTGTACTAGTGGCTCGCCCTGGCTTCGCACTGATACAATTAGGATGTAATAAAAACGTTTCTTAAAAAAAATGTCTAAATGACAGTTACAAGGCAAAATCCGTTGTGTGGTTCAGGAGTAAGCTGTCGAAGATGTGAGGACAGAAAGGAAAGGATAGCGACTTTATTTTATACGAGCAGACGCGCGCGACTTCGTTCGCTTGAAATTAGTAGCTTATGTCCGTCCGGGATAGTGTAGCTTTCTATCTATGAAAGAATTTTTGCAATCGGTTCAGTACTTCCTAAGATTACCCCCGACATACAAACAAAACAAAGTTTACCTCTTTATTATATTAGTGTAGACTATGCGAACATATACAACAGAAGATAAAGATAGGGAAGCATTATAACATTCGTTAGAGTGCTCATTACAAGTGAATTTTCAAGTCTATCGGTATCTGCACTTTAAGCGCAAGTAGCGCAACGCAAGAGATAGGTTGCGGTGGCCGTGTACCGCGGCCATGCGTGTCATCGGGTTCATGCGTGCGCGGCTAAAGGAATGATTATTGGTTCCGGCGATAAGCTCGCAGATAAGATTCGCCATGCTACGGAAGCTGAAAAATTCTTGGCCGATATCATCAGGGCTAATACCAGCGGGGCAATTCTCGCGTGAGTAGAGATGAAGTTACACTCGAGATAAGCCAAAAAGAGCTGTCAAATCCCTTCAAAATCTGCCACATTTTGACACATCTCGAACGTCAGATGAATCTCGATGAGCGCCAGAATTAGGGGCCAGCTCGCACCGATGCCATTTTGCGAAAAAGTCTGCCTCACTGCTCTGCAGATTACGTACCGGCTCCAAGCCGATACTGAAGACCATTGCTGGCAGTTATGGGTCACGGTTTATGAAGCATTTTGATCGTCTCATGAAAGCAATAGCCTTTAAATCTAGTCTGAATGAAGTTTTAAGATGTAATTCACTTAGTCAGTATTTATGCTACTACCATAACTAGACTACATGTTGTCTGTATAGATACTGATGAGACGTTTTATTTTATTTAGAATTAATTAATACCCATCAATTAAGAGCAGACTTTCAACATTTAATTTGTTCAATGTCAATACAGTTCAGTATTTTACGTAACTACGATATAAAAGGAAGCCATAGCAATACTAATGATGGGAAAATATTTAACGTGACATGAGTCAACAATATTAAATAAGAAGCGACGTGAAAAGTTGCGTAGAAATGATTCTTATAAAACCGATGTTCTTAATGAAATATTTTCTGGAGGTGACAACTCTAAGTTTTTGCAAGTACGATAATTATTATCTTCAAAGAAAGATCTGTCATATAGTACCGTAATATGGAACCTTTAAATTAGTTCTAGTTCGAAAATGAAGTCTGCGCGAGTCTAAAGAACGAACGGACAAATGTGTTTCCTAGAATATTGAATACGTAGGTACCTAACCTTACTACTAACATGTACTGAAATTGATCCAAGATTTAAACAGAATTTCAAACCAGGCAGTAAATATTGTCCCAATCGCTTAAAGCAAAATCGTCAAGTAACTTAGTCATGGGTTAGGTATTTCGTTTTAAGTAATAATATTAATTGACGATGTCATAAAAAATTAAACTGTTTCACTTTAAGTAATTTAACATGTTCCTTGTAATAAATGTGAATTCTGGCACTACACCACGTTAATTACGCATTTCAATTAAAACGCGCAGTTTGTCTAGACCTATAAAACAGCAGGCTTTAATCGAGTAGTTAGGTAGTCTACCATCTGCCTCCTTCTTTTGTTATTTCCATACGTTTAGCCGCGTGTTTTTTAAATGAAAGATTATCTGAAGCCGCTTATTCATGCTTGCAAATACCGTCTTTGAACCGGGATTATTTCTTCACGCTCTCATCCACAATTCAAAACACGACAGTCTTAATATCGATTTTATAAATAAGTACTTTAATACCTACATACTTAACAAAATATATATTACAAACTTCGCCGACCGGCCGTGAATCGTTACAAATCTACAAGAAAATACCGATTGGAAATATTTCATCACACTTGGATACAATATTCAACAACATTCGTCTTAACTTAAACCAATATTTCTACTTCGAAATCGGCATACCTATATGTAACCTTAAAACAATGCTACATATAAGTATGCCATATTTTTTTAACGGATGTAGGTACAATACTAATTCGCATAGCGCCTTCTGTAATCGTCTGTTTTGTCCTATCTTTCTATCTAATATCTGTTGATATGTGTTTGTGTAAGTTGATGACGTACTCGTATCGAAATGAGTTCGACAAGTTCAATAATGTGCCCTACGTCACTTGCTGATAGTGCACTTGTTGTTGTACGTATACGCGTAAGAAACGCGTAACGTATCCAATTGACCCGAGCAAGACCTGCGAGATATCGGTTGGCGCCGCTCGTTTATAGAATGGTATTTTGATTAGGTTCTGGTGTGTACCAACTCGAGCACGCAGATTCTGCCACTCTCCGGGAATGTTATTGTTAAATTTAAATTGATTACTTATAGTACTTATGCTATGAACGTTCACATTGTTGCTGTAAACTTTTATAATCACCTGGTAATTTGACCACCATTGGAGGTGTGAATTGTTGATTGGGATCCAATGTAAACGCCTTGAGTGACAACACAACACGGAAACACACAGATCACTTTATAATTACAAATATTTCCTCAAAACCACTTTACGGCCGTTTCGATTCTCGGTAAACTCTACAAGCAGTTTCGTAGAAACCAAGTGCACTGGAGAAAATAATTTGCGGGAATCGACGTCCGTCCGCGTGCCGTCGCAGAAACGCTTTCTAAGAACGTGCACATTCAATTTCACTCGATGTAGGTAGCATTTATCACAGATAACGATATCACGAGAGGTGAAAGTTCGGGAAGCGAGGCGCCCTGCGGCGGTGACGCGTCTCTCTCGTGTACAGAAGTAGACTGAGTGACTGAAGCAAACCGACCGAAAGTCGAAGGCAGCGAGGCAGCGCGCGCCGGTTCGACTTGACGGTGCACACGCGGACCGCGGGCCAGAGCGGGAGGCACGATCCACGACTCGAGCCGCTAACCGAATAGCACCTATATTCTAAACATACCACATGGTAACATAGTTCAGCCTCGACTCTACAGCTGGCGTCATCTAGCTTCCTCTCACCCCATGTGATCTATCATTATGAATCCGAAACTTTACGTCATAGGTGCACTACTATTCTACTATGCTTACTACTATAATGTGTTATTGACATTAGGGTAAATTCTTGTCGACACGCACGTATTTCCTACAGATTCCAAACCTCGAAAATACTTGGCATTATTTGTGTCATTTACTTCAAGGTAACGTTTTCGTCCGTGCAAGATTGGCAATCGACGTAGCTAGGGGCCTGGGTGAGGCCACTCAGCGCTCGTGACTCTCCCATAAAGGCAAACATGTTCTACGGTGTGTTGACCTCTGCCCGGCCGACGGCTAACATAACAATATGTGTTAAATTAACCTCGTATCTCTCCATCAATCATAATCTTCCGCCCTTCGGCCCGCGAGCATAGCAATGGAAAGTTCATTCACTTTTGGTCTATTTGTACGAGTGGGTGGGCCACGAATTTATAAGTCGTCGCAAGGGAGGACAGAGGCTCTACTTACTCGGCAGCCTGAACATAACTTTAGTATTTGGGTTTAAGCCTAAATAGTATCTACATATTAATAGATCAATAAAGTCCTAAACGTCCCTGTAACTTCGTATTGACCTCGCTAGTCGCTACCAAAAACTAACTTAAAGTTTATGATTTTAAATATATAGTATTAAACTGCGAAATTTCGTACTTGTAGTGTATTTATTTAATCGTTACACGCTATAGGTAGACAAGTCTCTAATCTTTTATTAGGAAGACTTATCACAACAGAATCTGCGATTCAGCTAATCAATCTGATTGCAGTTATACGCAACATGATCTCATCATAGATTACAGTTCGTGGAGCTAGCCGCCGGTAAAGACCCTTGTGCAACAAAGGGTT
Organism: Ditula angustiorana; assembly: GCA_963691745.1. Taxonomy (NCBI): domain Eukaryota; kingdom Metazoa; phylum Arthropoda; class Insecta; order Lepidoptera; family Tortricidae; genus Ditula; species Ditula angustiorana. The sequence goes on from OY829480.1 coordinate 12,556,984, forward strand.
TTCTCGGATCATCACAAGAGTGCTGTAACAATACAATAACAATGGGTAATTTCTCTCCTGCGGTTATAATCAATAAGAGTCGAGATAATCGAGCATTCCTCGAAAGGCGACGCGTGTGACATGCGCCATGCTTCTCCGAATAAGTATTTCTTGGTTCTGTAATATCATGCACGAAAGCAAAACTTTGAAATAATATTTGCTATGGTGCATGCGGTTAAAATCGCCAATTATTTTCTCTCTATGAAAACTTTATAATCTTGGGTGTTATTTATTACATTGTTTGTTTAAGTATCATATGTTAAAAAATAAGTGATGAATGAACAAAAATGAGCCGAAGGAAATAATATATACACAGGAAACTTAATAGTTATCTACATCACAAAAGTGCGGTAGTAGGAATACTAGCTAGGTACAGAAATACAAAACCTCTGGAACTAATGGATGTTTTATTATTGAAACTAACCTGCTACACACATCAGAATATGACTGTAGACGTGCAATTTTAAATTATAAACTGAGTACTAAATACTCGTATGTACTTACTTACACAACTTTAAAATTTAGTATTCATTATGTACAATCACCTACAGCACATTCCTCCACGCTCAGCTCTTTCATGTCATATCCAACCCCTCCATGAGTAATTTTAGATTATCGCATTAATGAGTCATATTAATTATTCTCTGTCATACAAAGATTAGTGTTGAAATTACTGCTAAGTAGATCCTGTTACAAACGTTTTCATTTTTATTCTCCAGCTGCGTGTACTTTATTTTTGCATGATAATTACACAATCAAAAAACATTGAGTCGGTATCACTTTGATAAAAGGATTTATTCCAGCTACTATCAGGTAAATAGTACCGTACGGGTTTAATCTTTAAAGTAAATTAAATGAACATTAAATTGTATCATAATATGTGATTATTAACAATTTTCATTTAGCTATACGTGTTATCTTGTTTTCCAACTTCTTTTACAACATCAGGTGCTGTGCTCTTGCTTGACATGCGTAGGACAATGCTTTTGCCAGTATTTGACATCTTTGTCTCCAGTTTTTACTCGTATGTTTTCGTACTTTTAACTGACTTTAAAAAAGGAGGAGGTTCTCAATTCGTCGGGATCTTTTATTCTTGTAAATTTTTGGGGCTCTGTCAAAGACTGGACCGTTACATTGAAGCTGTCTATTTTTGACACACTTATGTACAGTCAGCCTCAAAAGTAGCTAAACACTTAAGAACCTCGTTGTAGTAACGTATGAAATGAGAGTTGCTCGAATTTGTCATGTTACTGACAGCGACAAGGTACTATAAATGTTCAGCTACTTATGTTATGAGGCTGACCGTACAAGCTATTGTAAGTACATTATTTCAATGACATGCTCACAAGCATGTTTCTAAGACTAAAAAATGTATTGTTGTGCTAATCCAGGATGTGGTCTATCTGATTGGTTGCATTTCATCCAAATCCGTTAACTGTTTATTCGTGGTACTTGATATGATTCACCTTAAATAATACAATTGTGAATTATAGTTTACATTGTTAACTTTGATTGAGGATTGTTATAAAATAGCCCTAAACTTTACTCAGAAATGAAATCCGGGATTAAAAGTGGGAGCTTCCAGACGACATTATCTGATGACATGGCCTGATGAGATTTATCAAGCATAATACCATAGATACAGTTATAACCTAAAAAAAAAAACATAATTGTTTATTATGCATAACACCAAATGTTACAGTTATACTTAACATTAGTCATATCGATCGAACTCTACGTTTGCTCCCGTTTAAAGTTTTTAGAAAAGATCGGCCACTTGAAGTGACCCATAAATTAGCGCTTGTATCGGCGAATGTACGGGACAGATGGCGTCCACGTGTGGTGCGCACTTTCAACCAGGGCATATTTCGTTACTGCCGTGTGTCAGAGTACACAGCGTGCCGGAACAGTACATTTACCGCAAAACCTTTAATGTTAGCGATAATAACATTTTCATTAGCATTAGCAAATTTATATTATATTTTTGGCATCGCCGTTTATACTTCTAGAAACTGGCCCCCAGTTCTGGTGTTCATCGAATTCATCTAAAATTCGAGACATGTCAAAAAATGACAGATTTTGAAGGGATCTGACAATTTTTTTTGACATATCTCGAATGCGACTTCATCTCTACTGGCGCGAGAGTTGCCCTGCTCTTTAGTTGAAGTAAAGTATTAATAAATCAATAGAAATGGACAGTGTAGAGCAATGCAAACAGCATTAATTTAGTACTGTCCGTTGTTTGTCCGTGGTTAGGTACACTTACTGCCTAAATAGAATTGTGTAGTAACAATTTGTTTCTTCAAAATAGTTTAGGCAGTAATAGTAAAGACGTAGTACAATATAAATGCTGTTTTCTTACTCTACTTTGGCTTTTTTATTGATTTACACTTCAGTATTAGCAACACGGTGACTTCCAGCAGTTTTTGCACAGGAAGGATTCACTGTAAAATCCCTGATAGGCACTGTTAATTTCCTGTCAAAATACCCTTCACATATCTCAAGAAGATGTTGTCCTCCACTTGCCACACTTCGGTCGAGTTTGTGTATATTTAACTTTTAAAAATATTCTGTGTGCTGTGGCCTTCGTAATAAATATAGTGTAGAAAGCGAGCGTTCGGCCGAACGCGCTAAAATAAAAAATTGGGCGCCATCCACTAAGTGGCACGACTCTTAATACTGAAACTCGTAAAATCTAAAAGTAGACTTTAAAAATATTTTTACGGCTGCATTACGTAGTGTTTTTTTAATATAGGTACGGTCAGCTAAAAAAACAAAAGTAGTCCTCATCGTGTGCATACGTTGGCTATTTTCTTTGCAGCTGTCAGAATTATTTTGAATGGAGTTGTGCGCTGGCCCCTGGACTAAAAAATTATGAAAGGGGAAGTGACCAACTGGTCCTACCAGCTGATTGGGCTATAGGCCAAGTAGTCCTTAAAGAGATTTTGTCGTACAAAAACTTAGCTGTTGCCCGCGACTTCCTTCGCGTATAAATCGTTTATCGTTATACTGCAAGAGTTTTGTATATTTTCGTGATAAAAAGGAACCTAGGGCTGTTCTGGATGTGTAAACATCTCCCCGCCTTATTAAGATTTTTTGTTGCCCGCAACTTTTTCCGTGTAAAAAAATCAGCCGTTTGGCATTTCTTAAACAAATTTTAAAAAAACAATACCAATACCAAACATAGAAAAAAGTAACTTGTGCCTATCCCCAGTTTTAAAATTATCCCTGTACTAAATTTCATCTAAATCAGTAGGTACAATTGTTTAAGCGTGAAAGCTAGACAGACAGACAGACTATCGCATTTATTTTATAGTTTGGATGTAGTATTTTTTAAACACTTAAATTGTATTTTTGTATACAGTACCTACTATACAATAACTCTTTATTAATTTTATTTAGAGAAAAAACAAGACACACAAAAAGCGGTCGTTACGCTAGAAACGAATAATAATAAGCTTTCTATTGTTCTATTATTAAATAAAATATTCATCAATTGATGAAAATGGATTGTATGTAAAAAATATCTTTTCTAATTTCGAGAGTGCTCCAGTCGCCAAGAAGACATATTATGTATATGTGTATTTTTGGCGACTGGAGCACTTGATGTCTAAGCGTAGAGAGCTCTCTGCATTACGTTGAAAGTTTAAAAATACGAGCGAACAAATTCGCTGAGCATCGCTCTCGGGAATCCCATGTTTTTGTTTACCTTCCGGCACATTTTCACGCATTTATTTTCACAGGAAAAGTTTATGGTTAGCGCTCTTGTTTTTCTGTTATTGCTCGCAAGGGCAATAATTCATTCTGGGCAGTTAGCGGAGAGAATACGTGGATTACGATTGTACTCTTATATTTTTGATGATCTGAACTATTTACTAAGGTAGCCCTAAGAATATAGAGTCATAATAAGCCAGAGCATTTTTTTCAACCTTAATATTAAAAAAAAAACTTTTTCTATGAAATTCATCATGTTTGGTCAAGTTTCAAAATTTAAAAAAATACCTGTACTTAAATAATATGTTGTATAAATCTGTGCATCGATTAAAGATTAACACCGTATGTATAATCCCATTAATTCTAACAAAAAGCGGTCGGACATTTCACAAAATTATACAGCTCTGGAGTTCGCGAAAAGCTGAAAACCTGTGGGTACAAACATGGAAACTACAATTTTGCATACATTTGTGCCTTCCGCAGAGTACATAAAATAGTCTCATACAAAATACATTAGGAGTCGAAATACTATAATTCTAAAACAAAGTATATGTTAAAAGTATGCACCATATACATACAACTATATTACCGAAAACGTCTAGGAACAAATTAGGTAAGGTAGCCGCACTATAAATTGACAATGGAACGAAATTATTACGAAGTTCGTCATCACAAAAAATTTTCAGGTAATAGTTTCAAAAATCTTTATCTGATATTTAAATAGTGCCAACCCTGTGGGTGACGTCGTTGCACGCATTGTAATGATCTTTCAGTGTACGTTTCTTTTATTAGAATTGTAACAAGGGTTTAGATATATTCTCGGTATGTAAGATCCTCATTTCATATTATACTGAAGCATTCAAAGTAATTATCTTATCTGAGAACGCGGTATTCGAGGAACATCGTACGATACGCGGAAAGCGATGTTATTAGCTAGCATCCGACGACTTCGAGTACCTAAAATGCAGTTGAAAATTACAAATAATTTTCTTCTTATGGCAACCAAAATTAGTCGCCAGTGATTGATAAGATAGCAGTGGTTTTAAACAGAAAGAAAGAACTTAATTGAATTGTTAGTGCGGATTAAATTATCAATTATTGTAGATAGGTCTTCAAAATAACACAGTGGTAGAAATTCCGAGAAATGTTATAACATCTAGTAAACTTGTATTTAATTAACCTACATTGATGAATATTAAATTTACGATTGATAATCATTATCCGTTGATACTTGATAGTAATGACCTAATAAAGAACCTTATTTGAAGTCGATAACAAAAAAAAAACCTTTTTTCACTACCTATAGTGACGTAGATCTGAAAGTCGCGTTGAGACATAAAATTGGATTAAGTGCCTAACCTCAAAAGAAAACTAGTCATAATGCCACAGATTTCATTCATTTCCAGAAGGTATTCCCAACGTAAATTCTCTATTGTTGAGACGCATAACAAAACACAGGAAAATTAAAAAGTAATGAAAAACCACCTACAAACGCTTCTACGAAAATGTCGTAACGTCCTTCCCGTATGGAGGTGTCATTACCAATTTCCATGAACTGTACTGCAAGCCCGTATTCTGTGTCCCAGTTAAGCCAATTAAAACTGCATTAACGAAACACTCGCACGTGCATGCGCGTACGCAGCCGTGCCGACGAATTAGATTGCATACCCGTAGTATAGGTATTACAATCAGTAGCAATGTTTATCAGAGAAGTATTCGCAGCTATGTAGTAGAGTCGTGTATGTAGAGATAGAGTCGTATTTAATTCATCATTGCATGCTGCTAGTCAAACTGCAAGTGCAGACATCTGGAATCGTTCAGGAGCTGAACACTCATTACGTACGTAGATTTCTTAAGCTTACCTACTGCGAGTAAAGTTTTCTTCCTTCCATGCAATAACACTTTTAAAAAATAGTGAAGAACGAAAGTGCAGGTTATTATGAAAACTGGAAAAAAATATTAATATTTCTAGAAAATCATATCATAATACTATTACTACTAATTTCCGAAAAGTAGAGTTGGACGTAACTTAATAACAATTGTATTATTTTCAATCACATTATAACAAGATAGGTCACATTCATTTCATTAATGAGTTTGAATACCTATCTAATCGAAAATATTATGTAAATGTATTTAATTAGGTCGGTTACTAGGCTATTAGCCAATTAATGCTGTTTAAATTTAAATAGCAAATATGTTGATAAATCGACGATCTACTCAAGGCCATTCTAGGAACGAGTTAAAATGCATTACAGGGTGAGGACGAGAAATAAATTAAATTACAAATTGACAACATTTTATAATTCCGCATTGTCTATCGTATCTTTACATAGAATAGAATAGAAAAGTTATTTATTGTCACACACATATTCTACAGACAAAGAAAAACAGACTTATTTAACTACATTATTCCTAATTTTTAACAATAATACCTACTGATAATTAATTTACAACTACCGATGTGCAATTTTTGAATCTCACCGGGTGACTAGAGCTCACCAAAATGGCCGAATCTCTATCAAAAACGGCTATTTTGGTGAGCTTTAATTACCTGGTGAGATTCAAATGCAATTTTTGAATCTCACCGGGTGACTAAAGCTCATCAAAATGGTCGCATTCCTATGAAAAACGGCCATTTTGGCGAGCTTTAGTCACCCGGTGAGATTCAAAAATCGCACTCCAGAAATAGTGTCTGTGGCACTTGCTGTGAGAATGGAAGTGTGCTCAGCGTGCATGTGTTGTGCGCTCGAACTCCATTGGAGTCTCACTGCCACAGCGCTGATTTTAAGCACACCCTAATTCTCAGTTCGGCTTAACAAATTGGCGGGTATAATGTAAAAAAAACTTAAACACCATTTACTTAGTTCAGTTAAATAAAGTATACCATAGTATAAAGTAAAGTCACTATCCCTTCCGGTCTGTCCTAAATCCTTATAGTGTACGTTCGGCCGCATTCTCCTTCTACATCCTGCAACGGATTTTGATATGGTTTCCACTGTCATTTGGAGATTTTTTTACGGAAGATTTTTACGAGTATGTACATTATCTTCCCGATTGTAACCGTGCAAAGCCGGAGCGGGTCGCTAATTATATTTAATTTAATTTATGGAATAGGGAGTCAAACAAGCACGGGGTCACCCGATGGGAAGTAATCCCCACCGCCCGTAGGAACCAGCGATCTCAAGGGAGTCGCTGATCCATTGCCCGCCCTTAGGTGATAGCCCCCGGATCTCCCATTCACCGTATGAAATGCAATAGCAAAGTATTATTATTATTTCACGCCGGTATTCTGTGAGGGTAGTAATACCTCGGTCAAGCGGGCTCATTACAACGAGCGACTGGCTACAGTGTGACTTCACCTCTATGATTATGTAGCTTGAGGGGAGATAAATTTTAAGCCCTATGCATCTTTTATTTTCTCGAAAGAAAAAGAGGATAAATGGCCTCTTAATATATATATAAATAGAGGTAAGTATATAGTAAAAAGTATGCAATTACTAAATAAACATTAGATAGAAGCTGACCCCGACTGCGACTATAACCTGCGACCTTAAAACTAGTATGTCTTCTCTATAAGCCTAAGTGTTCCCGATAATATTGGCAGAGATGTCTTAAATGAATAGCAAATATAAAAAAAAAAATTATGGAAGTCGGTTAATAAAGGAACCACATACAAGGTACACGATTGAATTAAATTATCTCTAAGTTTTAAGGTTATCACTAGACTATTAGGTGGACTGGATCACTTGTTCGTTTGCCTTCCTATTTCATAGAAAAAAGTTTAAGTAGTTGTCCTACTGATCACGTTCAGCCATTTTGTTTCTATGTTATCTGATTGGCCTTGTTTTCTGTGATGGCGCCAACGGTTCCACCGTACACTTCCCCATTAAATAAACCAAGTTGTTTAACGCTTCCAACTTGGCTAACTCGTTTTTAGGGTTCCGTACCAAAAGGATAAAAAAGAAACCTTTAGGATACATCTTTGCATTTCTCTGTCACCGCAGCATGTTTTAAAAACATCTATAGGCGATTCGAAATTTGAAATTGTTTAAATATTTCTTACCATTGGGTATTTGCCCAGAATATGAATTTCACTTGTGTGAAAATTTCAACGGGGACTACTTTTATAATAGTACAATAATAATTAAAAATAGAACGATTTTTCTAACTAGAGTGCAGTTTTTTAGAAATTATTAGAAATCTTATTAATTTTATTCTTACGCGAGTTGTTTTGATACATAGTAATACATACATACATAATAATGCAAATGTAAGGCAAGATTCACGTTCAGACCACCAGGAACAAGGCGTACATCGTTGCTTAAAAACCTTAGAACTTAGATCTCCGTGCAGAGTTCCCAAGATTAAGATAGCCCTAATTAGCCGACCTCCAGTAAGAGATGCTAGCCTAGGAAGAAAATATATAACATAATCTAGTCCATAATCATAGTCTAGTCGTTGTCTAGTACCCATAGCACAAGCTTTGCTTAGTTTGGGACTAGGTCAATTGGTGTGAACTGTCCAGAGATATTTATTTATTTTTATTTATAATACAAATATATTGCAGGTACGGAACACTTGGGTAGCGAATCGACTCGCACGTGCCCGTTTTTTTACCAAGTAATATGCAAAGCGATGTATGTAATATGTATATTATTATGTATGTATAATTATACCTCAAAATGTAACTTACCTTGACACTATGAGAACAAGAGCAGTTAAGTTGACGATGTTTGTGACGAACAGCGTTATCTGCTGATAAAAGTTGGCTCAGTTGTTTAGGCCCTACGACAGAACATACGTAAATACAGACTTTCAAAACCATCACCCTTCCTTTTGGCTTTGCCATAGTTGGGTAAAAATAAGATTGTAAATTTCAAATGTGAAGCAGATTTGACTACTTGTACAGTTTGCAGCCGAAGTAGCCAAACACTCGAGGAAGTCAAAAAAATGTACCAAGCCTAGCCTTTATTCCGTTGGCAATAGGGACATGTGTAGACAGACATTTTTGACGTCTTCGACTGTGTGTGGATATGCATATCTAGTACTGGTGTTAACTGTTAAGTGTTGCCATGCATATCAAAGTCATAGAGTTCACTTTCCTAATTGTATTTTATTTTGTATTTGTACATTTTTGTTATTAAAAAATCAAATTTAAATTATTTATTATGTATATTTTGTTTTTAAATAAATGGTTTTTCTTTCTTTTCTTAATAAAACTGCTACAACTGAGGCTATATGTTGCACTCTAAACCAACCGGTAAACAGCAGTCCATGCACTGTTGTGTTGTGTGTGGAGAGCAAAACAGACGGTGAAATTACGCAAGAGGTATTCCATCCTAGCCCTCTGGGTTGACAACGCATCTGCAGTCTCCTTGGCGTTACGGGTATCTGTGGACAATGGGCAACTTACCATCAGGTGATGCATTGCTCGTTTACCTTCCAATTTTATGAGGAAAAAAACCCAAGTGTCTGCTACTGATTCGCTTGCTTTTTCGTATACTTGTCATGACTTGCCATTCAGATTCCATTCAAAGATAAGAAATACATATGTACGACAAAAATACTTATGCTAGCTATCCGGACACGCGAACTGAAATAAGGCTTATCATTTTCCTCATATATGTTATTATCTAATAGCTATTTCATAAGAATTTTAGAGATTACAAAGTGACGTCCTTGTTACGGGACACAAAAGCTACATTGAAGAAATACCGGGTATTATATCAGATGGAAGTAAGTCGTAGCAATAAGTGGAAACATTTGTGTTGAAGAAAAGAGTTTCCCGCTCTAATGAGTCTATAATGACGACCTTCCTTTTAAAATATCACAACTTATGTTAGACCCAACTTCAATTTACCTTTCTGAGCGACTCTGTCTTACCACAAAGTATATAATATTATACTAACTCATCTAAACTCATCTCGTCTTACTAAAGTCATAGGAAAGAAACACACTAAGAGATAAATTAAAATTGGGCAGTCATGTTAGTTTAGTTTCTAGCTGATACTCTATGGTGACTCGAGGCGCTTAGTAAATTCGAGGAACGACTAAAGAAGAGTAATGTTTCTGATTAAGACTGTCGTGACGTAGTTAGGTTTGGTTCCAAATATTTCCTTAAACTATTACCTTCAAAATTTATTTCACAAAACACTTTAGTTTTTATGTAGTTTGTTTGTTTTATTATATCTATGTTGTGGTTGTCAATAAATTGAAATTTCACAAAAATTATAATATCATTGCGTAAATAAAACCATTTTTTAAAATGTTAATGACTTTATCTCAACACTCTCAACCACAAAAGCGTCAAGGGCCTTCTTATGGCGTCACACTGAACAAGTCACTTGAACATGGATTCAGGAGCGATTTAGGCGGCTATTGCGGAGTCATATCATTCGGAGTATTGAGGAAAGGAATGATGATTATTATTCCAGTTGGGATAAAACGTAGAAGCAAACTACTCTACATGTGGATGGTTGAACCTGTGGACACTCTAAATCTTAAAGCTATATTATACTCTTTCATCGTAGGAGCAATGGTCATGATTATTTTCTCTATTCCCTGCTTTCTCTCTGGCTCACTGAAGGCAGCGAACATTGGTATATTGCTTCACTTACACAAGGTAGAGCTCAAAGTCTTACAGAGTCCATAAGTATACTTCGTTTTTTGGATACCCACTTATTTTACGTTATACAGTTTTAAGTAAGACTACGATGGAACTGTAAAATGTGTGTACTTCTGCATTTTAAACATAATTAACAATAGTAAGTAATATGACTTTCTTTCGGTATTAAGTACATAAAAAAAATGATGCGTAAAACCGAAGCTTGGGCTCAGTGGCGCTTGGGAGAGATTTTTGTCCAGCAGTGCAGCAGTGGACTGAAATGAGGTGATGTTAATGATATGATAAGGACAACCATGTTTCGGTTTAATCTTCGTATTACGTATTACTTAAAAACTTGTGCATATTTGACTGTTATTATTCGAACCCGAAGAACAAACGAAGTATACATAGAGCAGACGCCCTTAATTCTTAAACGATAAAGACTGGATGCAGACGATGCAGGGCTCCTAGATTGCCCCCCGAACAAAAAACAAACTATCGAGATGACTTTCAGCTGTAATAAAAACAACTGCGAGTAGGTGTTCAGTGGTTTTGGTCTATTTGTAGAGAATACGAGCCGATTAACCGCAGTTATCTAAATAATAAAATTTGCCTAATAATCAAAGTTCTGTGCGCTCAACAAAGTTCCGGGCCAATGGTCGGCTATTTGTATAAACTTGTAGGTATAGAGATAGACACTTATTCTGGCCTTCAACGTACTACTTAATTTTCCGGAAAGAGAATGATGTAGGCAGCAATCTATTTACATTGTGACATTTTTCGTTATATAATTTAATTACCGAATATAAATTCTTGAAAAAAATTAATATCCTATTAAGATACTAAGGTAATACGTGATACTAAAGGAACTTAAGATTACAAAGCGATAATACTAAATAAGAACAGTACGTCAGCCTAGCCGCACGGTGGGCTATCTATAATATTAAAACGAGAGTGCTGAATCCAAAACCTTGCGCATTATTTACTTACACCGAATAATTTAGAAATTTAAAACTGGCATGTATATAAATTATCTAGTACTATATTCCGGGAATCGCACAGAATAGGTATTCAAACGGAAATAAAACCGCATAAAAAACGTTCACATACTTATTCCAAACATTCGTGACACCAAAAAAGTTGCAAATTGATCCGCTGAATAATTGCCATCTGAATATTCTTAATCCTAAAGCCATAAAATGTTTTCACATGAAATCTTTACGCTAAATATAATGTAAAGCGAGTGTCATACTGTGGTGTCGTCGCACAACTCGTTAGCATTAAATTAATTATATACATGTATTCATGAATTCCCATTTGCCATGTGCTGTAAAGTCGAGAATTTATTGCGTGGGTATGGAAATGCACTCATTTTAGTTTTTAAATAGATTAGGATAATACTGTATCGTAGTATGGGGGGGGGGGGGTCTATCATCTAGTCACGCACAATGTCATGAAACTTTTAACCTCCTGTAGTTATAGAATCGCTATCCAACACGCGATCACTAACGGTATAATATAGTACCTATTTAATGTTACGTCGTAGTGGGTTTTCTATATAATTTCTAGAGCGCTGCAAGTTCTCAGTAACAACAACGCAACGCTAGCATTTAACTTTTTCACATCTTCCTGTTTATTGCTTTTCCTATAATCGGTAAAACCACACTCCAGTACGCGGTACAAATACATTTTCTCAGGCTACACTGTTGCGTACCTACATATTAAACTGAAGAACGTGTATATCATAAAAAACAGGCACATAAACACACAACAAAAACAAACATTGATGACAGCGTTGATGGGAATCGGTGCTTAAATATTATATTTTTTGTACAAGCTTCACAATATTTAAACATATTTATTTTTGTTTGAATTTTAGGACATATTACAGTGCCCATAACAAGACCGGCCAAGCTTAGTTCATCTGACTGTATCTCTAATAGCGTCACTTTCTTATGACACCAGTTTGACAAAGACGCAGTTAGGGATAAGTTACATCTGGGCCGGTCATGTTAGGGCCACTTTTACGGATGGAAAGCGATCAAAATCCTAAAGGGACTCAATCGGTTAAAGATTTCTTTGACTTACGTAAGTTTTATACCTACATGAAGCAGCATATGCGTCGTTAAAAATAAATTAATCAATTTAAGTCCGCGACCAATCTGTCGCGGCTTTCAACGTTTAAAGACCCATGCGTGGATGTATCGGCGTGGAAACATAAGCCAATTTGATAATCGCCACAATTCCTGCCGGCGTCTTTATCTCCGGTTGACTGAATTAGCCATTTTTTCCGTTAAAAACAGCATCTCACGGTTCCCCGTACCGGTAATCAGGGGCCTAATTACCCGCTTCGCAGTAGCCAGCGGTCCCTCTGTGCGCAGTAATTACTCTAGCCATTCGAATGTGTTTCGGAGAATTAACGCCAGTTTAATGTGCGAGCCCAATTACTTTTTACCATGAAGAGTAATTATTGCAGAGTGAAAATTGTAAGCAAAACAAAGCAATGTCCATTATGGTTTAGTTGTCGCCCTTAAACAGTCGGCGGGGACGCTCCGCCAAAGATAGCTGTAGCATCGCTATTCTTATAATCCTTTTAGCACTGGCCGTGAAACAAAGTATCGCGAAACATCTCTGCATCAATATGCAATATTTGTATGCAACTACAATTAGTTGCATACAAATAATATAGATTTAAATTTACATTCAGGATCATGGCATTTGTGTCTGCATTTTGCTTGTTTGTTCTACTTATAACAAGAAAGCAAAGCTAGTTGGCTGCATATGTGATTTCTAATACAAGTAGGAATTATAATGCCTTAACAAATACGTAGAATATTGTTTAGAGTTTTTACCCCAATTGTTTGAAGGGTTTTGCTTCTCCCAGTGTTTATGTTATATAGTTCCGTATGTCCATTTATTTGTAGGTACATAGCAGGCTACGCTATCGACGTCAGGAATAAAATTATGAAACGGCATGTTCTTTTTTTGTTAACTGTTAAGTTTCAAATATTTATCGGTCTCTTTGACCTTTAGTTAAAGGTACGAACATCAACTAAAAAAACAAAATTTGGTTTTCCATTTATAAAACATTTCATAGTTAATCGCAGAAATTTGCCATTTGATGTGTAACGATGACATCGCGAAAGCATCTTATCCATGAAAAATAAACTTTGCATGTCTATCTTATCGATAAGTCGGTCCAATTCATTCAGAACACTGTAAATAAACATATAGTGTGACAATGTACGGGGTTTTTACTACAATAAAAAGTGACAAAGCAGGTGGTTTCTTATTTGTCGAAAGCATTATCACTTATCCTACTATAATATTACAAAAGCGAAAGTAATGATGTTTAAATATTTGGATGTTTGTTCCTCAATATCAACGGCTGGACGGATTTAGATGAAAGGCAGATAGATAGATCATGTCCTGGATTAAAATATAGCATACTTTTTATCCCGTAAAATGTACAGAAAATAGCCTCACGCACGGTAAAAGCTCGTAATGTAAAACGTTTTCAGACACAAAATGCCAGTCTGTTAAACTGCGAGGATTTATAATAATTACGTCGAAATCACACAATACATTTTGGTGCGGTTTCCATTGTCATTAAGATATTTTTTTACGGTTTTTTTGTACATTAAGTACATCCTGATTGTACCCGAGTGAAGCCGGGGGGGGTCGCTAGTATATACGGAATAAAAACCCTAACATGACCAGCTCAGGATTAATTTATCCCTCCGTGCGTCTCTGTCAAACATGTGTCATAAGAAAGGGACGGACAAGAGATAACCTAACCCTGGCGAGTCATATTTGGTCACTCTACCACTTTTTTACACCAATAGCCGTGTTGACTTGACGAGCCACGTGAAATAAAAATACTATTAAATAAACGTTAATAAACTCATGCATAAGTAGTTTGTAACTAGTAAGTAACTCGGTCACTCGAAACCGCAGCGCAGAAATGAAAGGAAATTGTTTTAAAATAAATTAACATTAAAATAACTTCCATTACACATATCTGTAAAAATTAGACACATATTATAGAGAATTTTAATACCTAGCAATTGAACAGCTCATTACCACTACCACACTTTTCATCGGAAATATAAGTGCTTATTAAGTATTTTTAAACAAACCACAATATAAAAATCCCGTTGTGACGTCCGCAGAAATTTACGTAGAACGAAGGTGTGGACTTTCCACAGATTACTAGGTATTTAGTACATTTACAACTTTGAAAACCGATTTCATACATAGAGCTGTTGATGAGCCTCGTATTAAAATATAGACGGCGATTCTTCCCTTAATTTTCCGTCCTTAAATGTGTAAGTGGTAAATTTTCTGACAGTCATAATTGCTTCTTGGACTTTGACTAACATTTTCATATTAAAAAAATTTAAATTGGTTCACAATTGGACGAGACATCGAGTAACAAACACACAGAAAAATTTAGTAAAATATAAGAACCTCCTCTCTTTGTTACTTTAATACATAGTACACTTCAGATAGAACGTTGGTATGACAAGAAGGAGAAAGTTAACACCTCATCGAGTAGCTTGCCGGTATCTTGTCATCAGAGGTTTTTCCGAACCGGTGGTAAATTTTATGACATTCATAAGTGCTTTCTGTAAGCCTAATCTGAATAAAGATATTTTGACTTTGACTTTGAAAGAACTTAGCTATGTAGATGACATGATGTCGACGATTGGTCTTCGCTCGATGTTGTTGTTGTTTCTCGCGCATGCGCTCCATCTCTGCTGTAAAATGTAAGTGATTTATAGCCGACCCAATTTTCACTTCATTGAAAGTTTTTAAAACTTTTCGGAATTGGTTTTCCTCTCAGATGGCGATTTAAGGTTGTCTGTTGTTTTTGCGGAGTAACAAGGTAATTTCTTCCAGTATATGTACAATGCATGTTGTTAAAGTCTTACCCCCTTATTCATAAAAGCTTCGTAAACGTTTGTTAGTTAACATGTTTAATGTCTTTATCTGTCATTGTGACGTTTGCCCTCAAATGAAAGGGACAAAACATTTGTTAGCTTAAAAAGATTGTTAACTTTTTATGAATAAGGGAGTTAGTACACATATGCTCGAAAGTTCCAAGCATGCTACATGAAGGGTGTGTTAAGAGCACCATATACTAGAGAAGTGTGATCAAACGCCTGATAAGCATGCATAAAAAAAGCACATAGTTCTTTACAAATTTGATTTATCCTTCGTGCTTATCTTCGTGCAAAAACAAGTATAAGCATTAAACTTATATAAGCATTAATTCGGAAACATAACAATTTATTATGATCTATTCTAAGGCTGGCTGTCATCCGGAAATCCCCGGATTCTAGTTTAGAAAGTATATTATCATCTTTCGTACGAGTTTTTTACTTTGTACAACGTTTCTGTCTTCAAAATGTTTAATTCAAATCACATGTCTGTTTCATTGAAAAACCTATTTTCTAGTGTACCTAATTAAAAACCAAAATATTGGTGGCCTAACCTGACTGACCGAAACATAACTTATCCTTCAGTGCAGCTCTATGTTACTAGTGTCATAAGAAAGTGATGTGCAGAAAGATAGCTGAAGCTGTGTCGTCACTCTTGATGATAGGATTGCGGGGTTTGAAGTTTTGAAATCCATGATTTTTTACTTAACCTGTTTTGCTATTTATTGATTTATATTTTGCTAACAGATGATAATAATGAATAATTTAAGTTATTTATAGTTTTAGATTAACACTGGACGTCCTGAATGTATGTATTACAACAATTGCACAAATAAGAAAAGGAATCGTTGTGACCCCATTTTAATGAGAGAACAGTATTAAATTACCATTAACACATTTACGACTAAGGCTAGAATCGAATAATCTGCCGCAAACCAAGTATTTTACACAGAATAGATTAAGACTCGGTAGCCGGGTGGTGCATATCCGCCCGATTAAAAAGAATCAAAGCGCCCGCCGAGCACTCGGGAGCCGTGTTCACTTGTTACTGTGCAGGAGTGCGGAGCTGCCCATTTATTTATTTTTCATCTCTCATATTCGGAAAGTGGAACGTTACATAGCTGACAAGTCTGCAGAAAGTAATATCTGGATAGCGATTTTTTTAATCTCTCCGGGTTTCTAAAGCACGCCAAAATGGGCGTTTTTCATAGAAATGCGGCCATTTTGGTGAGCTTTAATCACCTGATGAGATTCTACAATTGCATTTGAATCTCACCGGGTAACTAAAGCTCACTAAAACAGCCGTTTTTCATAGAGATTCGGCCATTTTGGTAAGCTCTAGTCTCCTGGTGAGATTCGAAAATTGCACCCCTGGCGCCTTTTTTATACGTCTTTACGCTAGTATAAGTTCATGCGGACAGTAGGTATTAGGTAATAAATAACTAATAACACGAGTTGGCCTAGTGGACCGAACTAATTATCTTTTATGTTCATAACCAGCCAGTTTACAGAATTCGATGCTATTTCAAGTTTTCGCGGAACACCAGATTAGGATACGTAGAAAACAGACGCTTAATGACGCCCGCGTTATCACTAATTGAGTTATCATTATCTAAGAGGGATAACGGATACTAGCGAAATTTTCATGCGTAGTATCTACTACTAGTTTTAGGTATTCGATCTAGATTAGGAGGCCGCGGGATGTGACTTTGATAATTATCAACTAATAAAAGACAAAAGAATTCAACATGGGTTATTTATGTGAAGGTCTACTTAAAAATCTAAGGGATAATTTCGCTTTTGTACTAATTTATTTTACTTATAATCTTGTGTAGCGTGTTTTATGTACACAAGCTGTTTCCTTTGACTTCGTTTATCGCTGTCCCGTGGGAATTATGCACTTTTACGAGATAAAAAGTATCTTATGTGTTAATCTAAGGGTATAAGCTATCTCCTTTTGAAATTTATCCAAATTCGTCTAGCTGTTGTAGCGTGAAGAAATAACAAAAATGTAAATCATACACACACTCTCAGCTTTATAATATTAGTGTGATAAAGTGTTTATACTTACTTACTAATACTTAAAACCTTATGTTGTGTTATAAACTGTCTTTTGTTCTAGCTTGCTGCATTGGCGCATATGGCGCTTGCTGCATATGCGTTTATCGTGGTCAAAGCATTTCTGCCTTCCGCACACGCCCTGTCAGAAAGGGATATGCTTTATATACGCGACTAAAGCCAGCGTGCTAAGTCTTCTAGTGTGTAATGTTTGAACGAGCAAGTAGGTCACCTGTGACTAGTTTCACGAAACTACAAGTTACAATTTTACAAGTCTAAACCGGTAACATTGGTCATTATGCCCATTGCCATTGATTATTATTGACCAATTTTGCCGGTTTAGACTTGTACAATTGTAACTTGTAGCTTCGTGAAACGGGCCACTGATGGTAAGTGATTACTACCGCCCATAAGCACCCGCAACACTAAGACTTTTGCAGATGCGTTGCCAACCCAGAGGGCGAAGATGGTATAGGTACCTCTTGTGCCAGTAATTTCACCGGCTGTCTTGCTCTCCACGCCGGAACACAACAGTGCAAGCACTGCTGGCACTGCACTGCTGCTTAGCGGCTGTATGAGCGAGCAAGATGGATAAACTAAACGATAACTACTACTAATACTACTATGGATTTATAAACTTTGCATACTTACCCGTTTTAAAAATTCATTTATGATATTTAGTAGCGATTCCGTTGTGATGATCTAATATCAATTGAGGTAATAAATTAAAAGTATATTTGATAGTTCCTTAGGCTAATCCCTTTTATCTTCACTAGAATTCCTATTTGACGCAATATTACTCGAAATTACGTCAGATTATTTCGTTTCAGTTTCTGAAGTGATGTGATTCTATAACTTTCAACAGCCATAATCTCCATCAAGCTTAGCTATTTCTTAGAAAATAGATTTATATGATCGTTTCATTTCGTTTCTTTGTTCAGTCAATATAAAGTTACATCATAAATTGCATAACGTAAACTAAATTAGTCGCCAATAGAGATCGTCAATACAAAACCAAAAATAAATGGAACAAGAAAAAAAGCATCAATAATAATTATCATTGATTTCATACCTTCTTTTGTTTGCCAGCTGTGCCTCCAGTTCTGTGTACTTGGAAAATTTGTAATAAGTGATGTCTTAACTTTATATTATCTAGATCGAAAATTGCTTGGAATTGAAACAGATATTTTTTAATCAATTTGTTTGTGTCTACTCTAAATAACGTTTACGCGGAAAATATCCACGTGCTGCGTTGATAAAGTTATGATAAACATTGCGTAGATAACTTATTTGCTCAGGTGCCTAAGCCTTACAAAAAGAATGTATTAAGTGTGTGTTCCCTACACAAGGAAAGGATTTGATGGTAACAAATCATAATTAATCTTTATTAGAACCCATACAATAAATACCTTTAAGATGAAAATACATAAAAACAAATAAAAATTGCGTTGCGTAGTCACCTCCGACGTCGTAGTCGCCACCGGCATATTGCCCCAGAACCGCCGGAACACGACCTCCGTCGGCCAGAAGACTCCACACGCAAGCGCGCGGCGGACTCCAGAAGCGGCCTCGGGTCGCACACGCTACAATTTTAAGTAGAGCTGAACACTAGGAGAGGGAAAAAATCGTGAGGAAACCTGTACACACCTTCAATGCATATGATGGTGTTTGTTCATTTGCGATTATAGGCTACACGCGCGAATTATATGCTCGGAAGTTTAAAACTTAAATTTGAAAAAAAAACGAGACTTTCGAAAAATCTGGATGACACTTTTCTAAAATAACACAGTACTTTGGTGAAATGTTACTTGATACATACTTTTTATAAATTGTTTATTTTTCGTGTATTTAAATTGTACCCAACCCGCGCTAGGGCCTAACGCTTACTCACTTATAATTCTAACGCTGAGCTCACTTATTGTTCTAAAGCTTGGCTCACTTATTGTTCTAAAGCTTAGCTCACTTATTGCTCTTACAATAGTGAGCTAAGCGTTAGATTCCAGGCCTGTGCCCAGCAGTGGGACGTAGGTATAGGCTGGAGAGGGTGATGATGAATCCTGTTGGGAAAATATTCAAGATAAAACACGCCATAACGGCTGCCGATGCCGTGAGAACTCTACGTCTTCTGTTATCGGCAATTTCGTTCTCAGATTTGATAACGGGTTTCCGATAACTGGATACGGTGGGGACGAAGAAATTGATTTATTTCGCTTCCAAGAAGTTAAACCTTGAGAAAAATTAATTTTCTGTAGAATGCCTAGAGTACCTTAGTTTTCATTAAAAATAAATCTTAACTTTCAAAAACGTGAAAAAAAGTATATCATCCACATTCTCTATTTTCATTTCTTTTATTATTTCGTTGTTTGATTTATTGTGATTTTTTTGTAATAGTATTTTTACTTATTCGTTTATTAAAGACACATATTATGTTCATTCGCTGCGTGAGTTTGTGCTTTAAACATACTTAGTTACAGGCTCACGTTGTTAGAGGTTAAAACCTTTGAAGAGTAAAATCATAAATCCGTATTTGTTTTCAAAAACTTCTATTCTCTCAGTGATATCAAGGGGTCATTCCCCTTGAGGTTCGAGGAATTTTATCGGCGAACTGCAAATATGTATCCATCCATCAGAGATAGGACACATAACATTACAAAGAATCGGCGTTCAAATCCCTTCTAAAATCTTTGTTTGCTCAACGGAATTGCGCTTTAAACTATTTGAAGTAAGGTTTTCCTCCTACATTTTAGTTAGTATTTTTGGTGAGGTGTTCTCCTAAAATGATTGAGCTCGGAAGTTTACTAAAATAAGACCTATGTTGCATCAGACATGCTAATGAACTACATTTAATTGGCTTCTGAAGAGTAAATCTCAGAGAAAACATTTTCATAAAACTCGCTATGTTGTAGTGTATGAATAATACTCATTAAACTTGAACTTGAAGATAAAGTTCTGGGCCATTGGTTTACAAATTGATAAAATTATTAGTAACGCTGAAATTGCTGTAAGGATTAAAATTTAAGAAAAATATGACCTTATGGCCACATGAACATCGCTTTTACAGCGTTGAGGAGATTTTAGACTTTGCAAAGTGTAATAAATGAATCTTACTGGCCAATTAAAAAATTTACTGTAAATGTATGCTAATCATATTTTTATTTTCATATTAACGTTGATGATTTATTGTCAAACAGTGCTTGTTTGTTTTAATATTTTAATTTTAACGCGTATTTTCGTAACCAGCTAATGTTTCAAATATTTTTTATTGTGTTGTTGTAAAAAAACCTATAATTATAAAGTCTTGTATTCATATGTATTCTAAGCATATCTTTTCCTTTTTTGTTAATCAAATAGGGTTCATCCATTTCCGTACAAGCTGTGGTAAAGCTAACATTGCTTCTCGGCTGATTGATTTTAAAACCCGTTTGGTAATTCAACGCTTCGTGGGTGTAACCCACGCGACGTAGTCAAACAGGAAAATAGGTCTAAAATAATACCGGCAGGGAATGAATGAAATAATTTCCTATTGCGACATCGTCTTGTGAGTCTTCGGTAATTCCGTACGAGATACCCAGTCCATTAATTAGTACCCTTTGCCATACTTAATGCTCCGCCCGGAGAAAAATGTGATGAAAGGTAACAGAGATTCATAAGATTATGATTGCGGGCGGTTTTTGCTGTTCACTGTAGTGAAAGAAGTTTAGTAAGAGAAAGTTTTTATGTAAAATTTATTCTAATCAGGTTTTCGTTAGTAAATTGCATTCCTGCATGCGTAGCCGGGGCGGATAGCTACATTTAAAAGATAAATGCAATAACAATATTTACTTACATACTTAAGTAGAGATTTCCTTAGATATTACAGCGATGGGCAAGTTTCAGAAAGTTCTCAAAAAGTTTGGAATGTTCTCGGTTTTTTTTTCACATTGAAAGTTTCGCAGTTTTGGAAAGTATCAGCCATCAGTGGCCCAACATGACGAGCGAAGGTTTAATTTATCCCTCCCTACGTCTCTGTCAAACTAGTGTCATAAGAAAAGGACGCAAATTGAAATAAAATAAACTTGGCCGATCATGTTAGGACTACAGTAGGTATTACCACAAATAATATGATGCTATAGTAGTATTACCATAAGATATCATCAAACTGGAACAAATCAACAATGTAAAATAAAAATTATATATGAATAAGATATCATCTTCGCTTGGATAGCAGTGAGGAGGATGGCGTAGATTTTCCGGTGTGACACTACAAAGCTAAAAAGCTTTTCCTTATAGTTTAAGGTAGTGTTTTTTTATTGTACTGAGGGGGAAAAACAGATGGCATATGATGTTTCCGTGAGCCAGTGGAAACCCTGTTAAGACATGACGATACGTGGGACAGAGTAAAGTGCAAACGTGTACGAGTACAGTAGGTACCTAAGACCTAATTCAAAGACATTCGAGACTTTTGAGCTTTCAGTTACGAAATTCTTTGATGAAGGGTATTTTTTATATTTTAGTAGCTATAATAGGTACACGCTTTGCTTAGTATGAGATTTTTTTAACAAGTACGTTTTATTTATATTTTGGGATTAAATCATTTAGTGTAAATAACGATATAAATTCTTTGTGTAAAATGCCAATTTAAGTGTAAAGTGCCAATTTAAGTTTAATCGTATAGTTTACAAAAATAAATATTAAATTTAATAGAATTATAAACTAAACTTACGAACTAACTTTAAAAACACAATAAAATACAGGTTACAAAAGGTATAACACACACGCCAACTGGTTGGATATATGCTTTATATCCGCGACAAAAGCTAATGTTCCAATAGCACATAAGAGCTATAAAGGCTGTATAGCAACTGTATAAAGACTGACACGTCAATACAGCTTATGTAACGATCATTGTGCTAATTGAGGGGCTAGGACCTCTGGTCCATCCGTAAAGGCTGAGTAGGTACCGTATAAAGCACTTATTATTATATTAGACCAGCGACGCGCCCCGGCTTCGCAAGGGTACAATCGGAAAGTAATGTATAGTCGACCAAGAAACTGCTTGATCACTTTTCGACCATATTCCAAAGAGATAAGGTTCAAAAGTGGCCAAGCAATTACTTGGTCGACTGTACATAAAAACCTTCCGTAAAAAAATATCTAAATGACAGTGAAAACCGTATTAGAATCGGTTGCGTGGTTAAGAAGGAGAAGGCGGCCGAACATACACTATAAGGATTTAGGACAGACAGGAACTGATAGCGACTTTACTTTATAGGTACTATGTAATAAAATAAAGGAGACAAAAATGTGAAGAAAATACATACGAGTATAGTAATTCGAACTACGACCAACAACAATACGTCTGTTATTGTTGAGATGTGTCTTTGTTTACATAATATTAAGTAAACATATAAAAGCAAACTACAAATGAAACTTCTCAACTCTTATCAAATCTATATTCTTCCAAAAATTAGTTTCTAGAAACAATAACGCGCCAAACTAGTTGTACACCAAAAACACAAATCTGACATCTTCTCTTTTTTTTAATTTTCGTTTGACGTCTGTCAAACGTTCAGCAACTGACATGGCTTCTCTAACAATTGGCCTAGAACAATTTACTTAATCAGCACTATTTATAAAATCTAGAAAACAATGACTTTTAACCTATATTTTTATAACACATAACACTTTTTTAACAATATCTAACATTCGGCCAACCTGACCATACTCAGTTTGTCCTCAAACTTATCCACTTTTGAACACCATATTGGCATCACTACTGCTATATCTCATTAATATTATTATGTGGTTGGCATTTTACACCTCATCATAACAACAAGTAATATAACTGAATAAACCTTTCCAGACCGATTGCATTGCATCAAGAACTTCACCCATCAATCCGGGCCACCCTTGCCTTACAATTCACATGATGGCATTGCATCGAGGACTTCACCCAGATCAATCTGGACCACCCTCGCCTTCCAATCGCCCAATCATACGGCATCGAGGGCTTCACCCATCCACCTGGGCCACCCTCGCCTTCCCAACATCCTAATCAGACCGCAACGAGGGCTTCACCCATCAATATGGGCCACCTTCGCCTTCCAGTCTACTTAAAGGCATTGCAGCGAGGACTTCACCCATCAATCTGGGCCACCCTCACCTTCCAATGGCTCTAATCACAACTTTAGCTATGTATACAACACAGCGTTCGGCCGACCTGACCCTATAGGTTTGTCCCCAAACTAATTTGTATACTAGTTATCCAAATAGCATGAGCTTTCTTACTTTAGTAACGATTACCACATAAAAACTAACAATCTCAAAAATCTTGAATACTGTATCGAGGACTTCACGCTTCAATCTCAATCAACCACGTCATCCTCGCCTTACAGTGACAAATAGATTAGCTGTACTAGCAGTGACAGGTGAGCCATTGTAATCTACCAATTTTATACCTAATTCAGTCTCTTAATTTATTTACTTCGTTACATATATTAAAACGAACATCTATTTAAATAATCATCTTTATGTAATATATACGAAAACATTCGTTATCAAAATTAAAAGGACAAGACATTATTGATGACGCTTGAATAATATATAGCTAAAAACTTCTTTCTATTTCTTTTTTTTTATCTATTATTTTATATATATTTGCAAACAAAGTTTAATGAAAATGAATTAAATTACTTTATGAACTGGGTGACTCATCATCGGAACTATCACTTTCTTTATCAGCAACGGTAATCCACGGTTGTATACGATCAACTGCCCACACATTTTTATATTTACCCCTTGTTATATTCATACCTGGTATGTTCGTTATTTCGTAACGGTCATTACCTAGCACTTTGCTGATTTTAAATGGACCTGAATACTTCGGCAATAACTTTCGACTTTTACCATCATTCGCAGGTGTATTTTTCAATATTTTTACTAAGTCCCCCACATTATATAATTTAGCGGTTTTTCGTGTTCTATCAAATCTTAGTCGTTGATCTGCTTGATCTTTTGCAATATGTTCATTAATTTCCTGTCTAATATCATTCACATGCTTATCATTACGTCGTGTCTCTATTACAGCCTCACCTAAAACTCCTTCGCCTCTATTTAAAGGACGTTTATTGAATAAAGCCTCAGCGGGCGTCTTTCCTGTGCCCTTATTAAGTGTATTGTTAAGTCCCCATTGTATTTTACCCAGTTCTAGGTCCCATTTGTTCTCGCCGAAACGGTCAGTGTAAGCTCTAAGACTATCTAAAACAGTGCGATTATAGCGCTCTACTTGACCGTTTGCGCGAGGCGAAGAGACAGCATTCAACACATGTAGTACCTCTAACTCCTTACAAAACCCGTTAAATTCAGCTGAGGTAAAACTCGTGCCTCGGTCCGATATTATTCGGCTTGGGTGTCCGAAAGTATAGAACACGTCCTTAAGTGCTTTGATAGTAGGACCCGATTTCGTGTTACGCACTGGTTTAATGATGCAAAACTTCGAATAACCATCTACAATTAAAAGGAGATACTGATTTCCAGATCCACTTTTAACAAAAGGCCCCAGGTGATCCACATGGACCGTGTGAAACGGAATATCAGTTTTAGGGATACTGTGCAAGTATCCCTCTTTAGGACCAGCGGGTTCCTTCCCAAAGGCACAATGTAAGCACGACTTTACGTATTTATTAATGAACTTTTTCATTTTCGGAAACCAGAAATCTCTCTTTATTTTTTCCAAAGTTTTTTCCGCTGAAAAGTGACCTATTTCGTCATGATTACGTTGGCAAATTTGCCACCTGGCCCCCTTGGGCACAACCCATTTAAGATCATCTCCTACTTTCCGATACACACGACTGTTTTTGACTACGAAATTTTGTTTTATATCGGCCAAATCTTTATACTGTGGATCTTCAAGAGCTGAGCGTATGTGCATAATTTTTGGATCGGTCATTTGCAGACTTAATAGCCAATCATCTTGTGAAATTTGCAGTACTCGTTGAAGATGACCATTAACGTCACCATCATCAGCAGTCATAATAGAATTTCTGCTCAGCGCATCCACGTGCTGCATGGTGGAGCCTGGCTTATATTCGATAGTACAATCATACTCCTGCAACGCTATCCACCAACGCGCCACTCTAGGTATAATATCTCTTTTGGTAAACGTTGAGCGAAGAGCGCTGCAGTCGGTAATGATCGTGAAACGTTTGCCTAATAAATATACTCGAAAACGATGCAGCGACGCAATAACGGCCAAAGTCTCTAATTCATAAGCATGCAGCTTTTCCTCATCAATTGTAGTTTTACGGCTAAAGTAAGCTATTGGTTTGAAAATTGACGTTGGAGTTTCTTTTTGAAATAAAATTCCACCTAAGCCAGATTTGGAGGCATCACAATGTAACTCTGTAATATATTCAGGATTGTAAATCCCCAGAATTGGGCGTTGAATTAATTTCTCTTTGAGAATTGTAAATGCTTCTCTTTGCTGTTCGCCCCAGGTCCACGGAATGTCTTTTCTGGTCAAATCAGTTAATGGCCTAGCTATAAGTGAGAAATGTTCTATGAATTTTCGAAAATAGCTGGCCAGTCCCACAAACTGGCGGACCTCATGCACATTCCTTGGTTCCGGAAACAATTCTACAGCTTCAATTTTCCCTTTGCCTGGTCGAACCCCCTCCTCGGATATTTCAAAGCCCAGATAATTTATGACAGTTTCGAAGAATTTACATTTCTTCATATTCAATGTCAGTCCTGCTTGTCTCAACAGTTCAAATGTTTGTTTAAGCTTTTGAATACATTCATCGAAACTCTTACCAGCGATCAGCAAGTCATCCATGTATGCCACTGCACATTTCTCCTTTGACTTACCGAGCATCTTATTTACTGTTCTTTGCAATACCGCAGGACAATTTGCTAACCCGAAAGGAGCTCTGCGAAACTGGTATAAACCATCTGGGGTAATAAAAGCAGTTAAATGTTTGCACTGTTCTTTTACAGGGATTTGGTAATAACCACTAGCCATGTCCAAACTGATAAAGTATTTATTTCCACTAAGTAGATCTATTTGATCATCTATGCGTGGTAGTGGAAATAGATCCTTTATTGTCTTCCTATTTAGGGCCCTATAGTCCACGCATAGACGATAACCTCCCGTTTTCTTAGATACCAATATGACAGGGCTAGCATATGCTGATTCAGATTCTTCTATTATTTCATTATCTAGCAGCTCTTTAACCATGTCGCGAACTAATTCTTTCTCTGAATGACTCAACCGATATGGTCTGTATACAACCGGTACATCATCAGTTAACTTAATATCCAGTTCAGCCAAATGAGTGCACCCTAACTCTGACAGATCTTGCGCAAAACAGTCGCGATATTGGTCAATCAAATTAAAAACAACTTCCCTTTGTGTACTGTTTAAATCAGGATTGACATATACATTGTCATGATTTAAAGGTTTTAAAGTAGCACTTGTATCTATCAGTCGTACATTTTGAACCGGTGATATAGTTTCATCAAGACGAATTGTATAAGCTCGGGCTACTACTAAATTTTCCGTGAAATACAAGGGAGTTTTAGACTCCGTGATATTAAGAATAACAATGTCACATTTACCGTCTGTCAATTTGTAAACCCCCTCTTGAACACAATATTCCATCCCCTTAATGTTTCGATAACTTCCCTTTATATAAATATCTGCATCTGTAATATCAGTACTATAACATCTCAATAAACCTATCTCACTGATTTCAGAATCGGATGAAACATATAATAAACACTTTTCACTGTCCAAAATGTCGGGCTCAATTTGTTGTAAACTATTGTCAAGTTTTCGAGAAAATATGTTCAATGAACTTTCTGTTTTTGTTATGACTATTTGAGGTTGCTCTGTAAAATTTTGGCCTAATAATAAGGGTATATGGAGATATTTACCGTCAATGACATATGCGCTGATTTCAGCTTTTACAGAGTCAATTTGCAACATAAATGTTGTTTTACCTAACAATGGGATATTAATTCCAGCAATACCACGAACTACCGGTAACTCATTGTGCTCTACACTTAATTCTAGCCTTTGAACAGCATCTTGTGAAATGAGAGTACAATCGCTCCCCAGATCAACAAAGCATTCCAATGTATGAGCATTATTGATGCAAGCCTGTTTGTGATATTTCGCATTATTTGCTGACATGCTATCAATCAATAAAACACGTTTCTCACTACCTTTTAAAGTCTTCTTTAATTGACAGTCATTACCAGTATGTCCAAACCTCTTACACTCCTCACATTTTATTATTGGCTTAGGGCACCGCTGCATCCTGTGCCCTCTTTCATTGCAGTTAAAACAAATTACCGACAGAGGAGTTTGATTATTCAGAGTACTATTTTTATGACATTGGATGGCTTTGTGACCAGGTTCATTGCACTTGTTACAAATTATGTGAGTAAAATTTGTTTGCCTATTTTTAGCCAAATAAGGGGCTCTATTCATATCTTTGTGTTCTTTACATACATCTTTAAGATATTTCAATAAATCTTCAGGTTCTGTAAAACGGGCCGATGAAGCACCAGCTCTTATAGTGCGATCCTCTATACCAAGGATAATACAATCTGCAGCCTTCTTCCCAAAGATCTCGCATGCCGTTAACAGCATAATTTTGTCATAATAATACTCATCTACATTTTCGCCATATTTTAAGGTTCTCTCAAGCATTTCTAATAAAAGAAGGCCATAGTTTGACTCACATGGAAAAGCTTTATGTAAAAGTTCCTGCCACTGCGCCCAGCTATGCAGAATAGAAGTCTGAGCCTGATACCATTTCTTTGCATTTCCTACCAGTTTAGGAAGGGCATAATGTATGGTGTGAGCCTCATCCCATTTATATATTTTAGCACATTCATTGACTTTGGCCAACCATGAATCAATATTGTGATTTTTCACCGAAGGGACGAACTCTGGTATCATATTCAAATTAGTGTTAAACATTGGCTGTATGCTAGGCTTGACAATAGATTGTATTAACTGTGAGACATCTTCTAGACTAAACAACACGCTCTGACCTGATATGCTGGTTTCGCCTTGTACCTGTGGGCCCTGCACTATGGGTGCAGGTGTTCCGCTGACTGCAGGCGTCGGTTGTGCCCCACGGTCGCCACTGCTCTCCTGTAGGATGACTCCACTGGTACCAGTCATTCTCGGTGTGCAGCTTGCAGTACTTTCGTCGATAATCACGGGTATCACCTGTTCTGTACTGTCCCGCGCGGTCGCAGAAATTCTTGATAAACGTACGTTATCCATGGCCATGTTGTCTAATTCCGGGGTTTTAGTCGAGTCACGTAAAGATTTTCTTTTATGGCTTGAAATATGTGAACATTGTGAACTGTTTCGCGAACGTTTCGATGTCTCTGTAGACGAACTGTTACGACGGCGTTTTGGTCGTTTTCGCCCCATTGTGAGTGAGTTTGAGCTCTTTTTGACCACTTCTGATAAAAGCAAACTACAAATGAAACTTCTCAACTCTTATCAAATCTATATTCTTCCAAAAATTAGTTTCTAGAAACAATAACGCGCCAAACTAGTTGTACACCAAAAACACAAATCTGACATCTTCTCTTTTTTTTAATTTTCGTTTGACGTCTGTCAAACGTTCAGCAACTGACATGGCTTCTCTAACAATTGGCCTAGAACAATTTACTTAATCAGCACTATTTATAAAATCTAGAAAACAATGACTTTTAACCTATATTTTTATAACACATAACACTTTTTTAACAATATCTAACACATATTATTACAAATATAATACATTATAAAATACATAGCGTTCTGGTACCATTTCTAGGTATATAGAAAGAAAAAATGTACTGGTATAATTAATACGGAAAATAACGAAGCAATTAAAACAAATGCTTAGGTATATTTATTGTTAAATAATAGTTCGCTGTAAAAATGTCATCCAGTGTTGAGTCAGTGCCATTGTCTGTCACCATGACTCAGCTATTTAAAGTTAAGTAAAATTCCTTCATCCACATCCTTGTTAATGTCAAATAATGACTGAATAGTGGATCAGTAAAAAAACCGCCCAAGTGCAAGTCGAACTCGCACAAGTTACCCATGAAGGGTACTGTACAAAAAACACTGAAAAGAATATTATATCTTGTTTAATTTAAAGCTTTTTTTTGTTATTGTGAGCGGCCAGTCATTGTCATGTTTATTTCGTATCATAAAGTCAGTTCCTTGGCAAGGGACAGGGAAAAATGGCGGTTACTCCACCGACAAGCGTTAAGCTCTTAAATTTTATGACGATGAACTCGAACAATCATACATTTTTTCTGATTTCACATACTTAGTATAATAGATTATACTTTAAGCCATTAGATACCGGAAAAAAAGAAAAAAACGCGTGACTTGGCAAATCAGGCAATACCTTAATACTTTAATACAAGCCTCTAGCCAGCGCTGTGGCCATAGACCTAGACCTGCGTTCATCATCAGTTGATCACATAAACCCTTAGAAATACACTAGACTTCTTGAGTGTGCACGTGAGAAAGTAGTCAAGTTACACAAGTAAGAAAAAGAAAACAATTTAGCACAACGCCATTTGTTACCTATTTTGAATGTCGGATATCCCCAACTATGCCCAGTTTAGTTTAAACTTTCGCATTATTTCGAATAGCACTTGGACAGACTCGTTGGTTACACACCAACGAGAGTAGTAGGGATTCGCCGGTTCTGGATCACTTTTTTGTCGCTCAAAATGGCGGCTTGGGGGGCAACGATTTCTAAAAAAAAAAAAAAAAAAAAAAAAAAGGTCAACACCCCATTTAAAGCGATTGGACGGGGTCTCATCACGCTCCGCCCACTCTTTCTGGTATATATGTACTTCCATTGCAACATAATAGCAACACCTAATCACATACTCATAAAAGGATACAGACCCTTTCCTTTGTTATGGACCCACCTTTTGTTAGGTTCAGCTTTTTACCTGCGCCCACTTGGGGGTTCGGTGCCGACCTTTTTTTTTTTTCCTGGGTACCTGATCGCCCGCCACGCTCCGTACAAATAATACCATGTGTTTTCGTAAGTCCACTTTCTATTCATTATTCTATCAGCACATAAATATCCTATCGCATTACTATCAGGACTATCTTAAATCTAACCTAACCTACGTTTTGGAGAATATTGTCACGCTATATGGTACTTGGTTTGTACTTTTGATTCGCAACTCGATGTTTTGTAGACATACCTTTTGACAAATTCTTATTTTGCAAACTACTTATTTTATTCTGAAGCCATAACTTTCAAGACTATCATAAATCTAACCTAACCTAACCTACGTTTTGGAGAATATTGTTACGCTAAATAGTAAATGGTTTCAGTTAAAAACAAGAATTTTGTTGCTTTATTGCTTTTTACTTCTAATCTTACTAAGTACTCCTTAGAAATACTAGTTTTAACGTGTTTGTTACGCAATTCGATTATTTAAATACTAGTCAAAACTTGTAGGAGTGCCCTATGTATAAAGGATATGAAGAACGCAGCCTTGTGTTTCGCTTACACAGTAGGTACTATTCTACATTTTGTGGACATATTATATAGCTTAAGTTTATATTATGAATATATATAGATAGAGAGTTTACATAATACAGTAAACGGTTTCAGTAGTTTTATTGTTTTCTTTGTATCAAACGCACCACGGTCTTTTATTATTCAATTACTTAACATCAATACACTATGCAAAGAGAGCTTTTTGAAAAAACAGCTAGTTTGAACGTGTTCACTAGGCGAACGGTTTATTTACCTGGCTGTCGTCAATAAGAGGAGCGTTATGTTTTTTCGAGTGTATGGCTTTGAAGATACTGGTTTAAACTTGTTAAATTGCACTACGCATAAAGGACCTCAAGAACGCGGGCGGCATCGTATAATTGCTTTATTGTTGTCTTTGTATCAAAAGAACCGCCGCTGTCTTTTGTTATTCAACACACCGCGTCTGGAGAATACGAGTTTATACCTGTTCACTAAGCGAAGCCCTTCTTTCAAAAAATACGTGTCCCAACTTGTAGGGATTGCGCTGGGTATAAAAGCGCGCCATCACATCTCGACTTCATTGCGCCCCAAAAATTCTCCGAGCAAGGTCTTCGAGTAAGAGAGTCGTGAGTCGTGAAGTTTAGTGCAAGGTTGCTGAAAGCAGTGTTTCGTTGCTGAAATGGATGTAAGTATGTAGTCATAATTTTATGTGTGCCCACTTATTTCAGATTTTGATTGATTGTAACATAACCTTCATCTATTTTTGTGTTTACCATGTAAATCTACTTTGAAGGACCGTTTGAAGAATGTTTTTATATTGTTACAGGAAAACACATTTAAAAATTATTACTATCCCGACGACGAAGCAAGTGATGAAGAAGGAACGTTGGCCTATAAAGTCAAAAAAGCTATTGCTAACACTAACAAGAGGCCTAATAACAGCATAGATGGCTTCTTTGAAAAACGGAAGAAAAGGAAAGTTGCAGTAAAGTCGTCGAGCGTCAGCCAAGCCACTGCGGAAGGCGTGGCTTTTATAAAGTCCAACAAAGACGATGCATCATACGCCTCACATCTCATAAAAATTGAGGTGTATGATGCGCGGAAAATAAAAAATATTCCGCCAACGGAGCATTGGAAGCATGCGGAAGTGCGTGTTAAATACTACGCTCACTCCGAAGAGGACGCTCACGTCGAATCTACGAGGGATGTGATTTACCAAATCACCAAACAGTTAGCGGACAAAAGTGATTGTGTAAATTACGTTATAGACAATACAAAATAAGTGTAAAAGTAGTTTTAAGATCTTAATTTGTTCCTTTTATCTTTTTTTACTCGATT
The DNA here is from genome assembly GCA_963691745.1 of Ditula angustiorana. Classification (NCBI taxonomy): domain Eukaryota; kingdom Metazoa; phylum Arthropoda; class Insecta; order Lepidoptera; family Tortricidae; genus Ditula; species Ditula angustiorana. Next base: position 12,589,191 of record OY829480.1, read on the forward strand.
GTGTGCGTTTTGTTTGTTAACTTTGCTTTATAACTCGTACCGAACATTTTTCTTTGTATAGCGAACACCTTTTGTATTCTAAGCTTCCTTTGTAGTTATTTTTTTCCGACAAAGAGTCATTGTCTTTCATATTAGATAAGTAACACAAGTTCCAAGCGCCGATGTTCATAGTATAAATAGACCATAGCCTTGACTTTGAATATAGTTTTAATGAATATCATGTGTTCATTTTTATGTTTTATCGACAAATACACTTCCCTTGACGAAAATGTAGACTTAACTTAGAACAATAAAAGAGTTTGTTTTATATTTAATTGTTTATTTCAAAAAAATAGACTTAAACATATTTCTTACAATTAGATCGTTACATAGAGAACTCTCAGTAAACAAATTTACCAAGTCACACATAGTTTTTCCTTTAATCTTAAAATACAGATAGACTAAACAATATTCCCCGCAGACCGAGGTAAAAGGATTTTGAAATGAGTTGTGGTTATAAACCCATCTCCTGGAATTTCTTTTCAAAAATAGCTTATGACTACCTGTAGGTTTTCGACCAAATGAGTCAAAATATTCACCAATGCCATTAATATCAATGTGTATAGCTATCCAGTGAGACCCCGGTTTTGAGTCGGGATCTAAATTGCTTATAATAAAAGCAGGTAAATTAACCCAAATAGGCAATCGGTTTGCAGCAAAAACATTTGATTTAAAACTGGAACTTATTTTATTCATACAGAGCTGTATTTCATTTGTATCCATGATAAATATAAATTTAGCTGCTTATTAATGATTCTGTTAACAACGTTTAAGATCAAATGATGTATCCTTTTTAAAAACAAAGTATTTATTAACTGTTATAATCCACAGTTACGTCACGATTCTTGTTTATTTCAATTACATTATCAAATTCTGCGTATACAATACAGTTAACAGTTTGACTAAGAGACGAATCAAAGCGAACTTCTAACCGTACACTTCCATGTCTGACGAGATTCCAATGTGACGTTGAACTAGCAGATAAATCAGGAGTCAAATCAAAACATAGCAAACAATATCCGTCTCCGTAGTCTGTTCTACTTATTGCGTTACCTTCGTTGTGAAAATGAATACCAGTCCCAGAAAATAAAGTGTGATATGGTGATGCTATTAAACCAGAGCTAAATGATGGTTGTAATGTTCTAGAAGGTATTTCATGACCGTCTACATACAAACTGAATGAATTCATATTAAAATGTTGAAAATTGAAAGGATTCAATGCTAAATTACCGTTAAACGCTGAATTTAAGACAAAACCGACAATACATCTTTTAGGAACTTGTCCAAGGAATATATTATCTAATGTTTTACCTTGCACACCCGCCGGTATTGTCAGAACCTTAACTTCCGCTCTTGTTATAGGATACTTTGCAGTTGTTGACGCTAGTACTTTTTGATGGGCTAACAAAACGCTAGGGTTGACTCTTGCTCTTCTTATAATAAGACTAGCATCCATTATTTGTACTTTAAGTTTTTTATCTTGATGACAAATAAGATTAAATGTTTCTTTTGAGCGCACTAACTTAACACGCATTTCTACGCCATTTATTAAAAATTTCTCTTGGTTAAACATGTCACCATGCAAGTGACCAATCATTTCAACTTGTCTACTCTCTTTGACAAATTCCATTCTTTTGTGAAACCCTTTGTTCGTTGCGTCAACGGCATCCATATGATGTGCAGTATCTTCGTACCACAATCCACAAGTTAGATGAGATTCTTTGGCTGCTGGACCATAGTTAAGAAGATTCTCCAAATAAGCACGATAGGCATATGTGTTGTTCGGAGGTGATATGAGTTTTTGATTTAAATATATGTCGAGTTGGTTGAAAAGGGAATGCATCCAATTGTTAACAGGCGAAACTTGGACATCTGCTTTTAAATTGGTGCCATCCTGATTCAATACTTTCGCATTGACATGCAGTAACGTATGTGACAAGTCAATATAGTCATCACCTGATCCGGGAACTTGAAATTCTATAGGGCCGTCGTCGTTTAAAGATGAAATTGGTTTGTAATGAACCCACTGTCCACTTTCAATACTGGTTTGAGTTGACGGCAGGGCAAATATATCTAACTCAGATTTTGCACATTCACATGAATGATTATGTAAGAATGACATTATTTAATATGAAAATATATCTTCGACGTTATACTTTTTAATTTTTTTACTTCCTCTTCCTCGTGATGCTTTTAACGGAATGAGTCGTTCTCGTCTTTTAGTTGACATTTTATACCCAGATCCTGACATTAGAGAATCAATTTTTTCATCAGCTTTTCTTTTTAAGTTAGCACTTGCATCTTTGAATCGAGACTTAATCGAACTCTCCATAGGACGTGAATTTACCATATCAGACAGCAGGCCGATCCCCGCATCTAATGTTTCTTTCCCTACAGCCCTAAAACCACTGGATAACAAAGGAATCACAGACCTAAATAGCCCACCCAAAAAGCTTCCAATCCCATGACCTCGTTGAAATGGAACACCTTTATAGACAATTCCTACACCAGAGCCAGCTTGATGTAAATAATAATGTTCATATGGACAAGAGGCAGACGATCGTTTGTGAGTCATTTTATTCGTTGAAAATGTAGCTTCACACAAGAAGATCCAAATTGAAATGGTACTCTGGCCCCGGTAGTCGTTCTTATATCTATTTCAATCGTATCGAACTCTCTACGTAAAACAGGTACATAATGAGCAGGTGAGAAGACATGCATTTTGTAAGCTCCATAAACGAACTGAGTTGGATCCAATGGAATTATTCTCAACAATGATGTTATAACATCCCCCACTACTTGCGGTTCAATGATATCGGTATACACAAATATTTGTGATGGTAACCCTAAATACAAATTTACTGGATTTTTCCCAATTGAAATTTGTTTTAAATTAGATCGTGGTTTGAAACCTAACTGCAAACTCAGTATCGGTGATGTTATGATAGATGTTATATCTTCAGTTGCAGTTATAGCCACCATTTTTGATATTTTATCACACCTAAATTTCACCTTATTTTTTAATTGCGGGTTTTCATTAAACGCGTCAAGGAAAGTGTCAACGCTATCATATGTAGTAGCGGGTATGTGAGTTTTTATATCTATGATTTTGTCAAACTTGTCATTAGGTAATCGTACTTTCTTTTTTATATAGATGATATTTTCTTGATCTTGAACATTGTACATGGAACGTGGGTATTGAAATTCCACTAAACCAACAACCCATTCTCCTTCTAATTTAACGGTCTTAGGTAGTTTGGTCATGAAATGGGCTGTTGTATTATCAGTATAATAAGCCGTCGAGCTATTGCTTAACAAAGTTATATAAAAACTTCCTTCACTCATATTTTTTCTAAGTTTGATGCAAGAATCCAAGAATTAAATTTACTCGGATAACCTTGCCACTTCACTAACACTTCCTTTCTGCCACCAACACGACGAGAGCGTATTATTTTATCAATTTTATACTTCATGGAGGGGTGATAAGTTGTTTTTTGTAATTCTTTAGAATAAAATGTACCTACGATTGGTTCACCATCCAAGTCCTTTAAGGTATAGACAAGTCTCGGAGATCGTCTAATGATTGCATCAATTATAAAAATTTCATCACTCCAATTAGTTTCATAACCCTTTTGAAATATATGTTTATATTTAGTTATTCGGACATGATCACCTACATTCAGTTTTGTGGTTTCTAATGAAATTTGATTGTCTTTTTTTCTATCATATAAGTTACACCAAACAGTCATGATATTATTAAAATTAACATCAATTGGTCGCATTTTGATACTAGAATGATAACTATGGTTATAAGAGTGAAGAAGATCTTGTAATATATTAGTGTAGTTGTAAGTATTTCTATGAGTAAAATAACGCCACATTTTCATTTTAAGAGTTCTTTGAAACCTTTCAACTATACTTGCTTTAATGTCTGGATTATTAGTGGTGTAATAATTAATGTTTTTGCTTTTAAAGTAGTCTCTTACCACCTTTGAAACAAATTCTGTGCCTTTATCGGATTGGATATGACGAGGGGTAGATTTGGCTTCTGCAAATATGCTTTCAAAACATTGTTTAACTGTTTCTGAATCCTTCTTTTTCATGGCTCTTGCAAAAGCATATTTACTAAAAACATCAATAATACAAAGAATATATTTATATCCATCATTATATTGACTATAAGTACGCATATCACTGAGATCAGCCTGCCAGAGTTCATTATAATTAGATAGGATGTATCGATTCCTAGTAAATCGTCGGTGGACAGGTTTATGTAAAGTATACGTTTCCTGAGACTGTAACCATTTTTTTACTTCCTCCTTGCTCATATTACCTTTCATTTCCTTCGCTAACTTATCTATACTACTGTAACCAGCTGGGTTGGACACATCGTAGTAAATCTTATTTATATCTAATAGGGGGTCCATTTTTCCCAATCTAATTTCTTTTTGGTCGACTCAATTGTTTTAGCAGAAATAGGTGTAGATGCGTTTTTTACTTTAAATGATGAATCCCTTGTATTTTTAGAAGATGATGATGATGCGCGAAACTCGTTGGTGTAATCTCTCTTCATATACTCCAAGTTAACAGGATTACCAATACAAAATGTAGGAACTCTTATATCTTTTAAAACCAATGCAAATTCTTCCCAACCTATTGGTTTTGCGCGTTTTAGAGGTCTTGATACATCGTTTATCAGATCGACAATATTGCTATTTGGGATCACTCGATGGTTTAACACAACTTCCCCTCCTGTCTTCCACCAAATTTTTTTTTTATTAAGGATAATAATGTCCATTAAAGTTTGGGTTTTCGATCGATAAGATTTCGGTATTCCTTGTACGATATGAGATGGAGTTAATTCCACAGGATAGTATTGATTCGTTTTATCAAGTGGTGGTGTAGCAGGAACATCATCTTCCAGCAAAGTTGGGCTTGCGACTGAGTCATTATTTGCATTTTCCTGCTTTTTTAACTTTGAATCTAAGTCACTGTTGAAGTTGTCTAAGTGATCAACTCCATCCATTACTATTGGTATTTTGAAAGGCTTTCGATCTGCTTCGGCAAAATGTAAAAATCGCTGCAGTGCTTGGGAATATAATGCCCATTTTTCACGATCATCCATTTTACTTTTCAATATTTTTTTCATCTCTCCATCCAGACGAGACGATGAGTTCTCTGATAGCTCATTATTTTTAAGTCTTTCAATAAAATCTTGTTCTACCAAAAGCATTTTTTTTGTGTTCTCCATTTTGGTTATAAAGAGTTTATTAAAGCACTTAAAACTGCACCTAAAATAACAGGTAGAAATGCACCACCCTTTTGAATGATGATAGTTTTTCTTAGTTTTTGTTTTCCCTTTGAAACTAGCTTGCGTAATATGTTCTTGTGTTTATTTAATTTAGATTTTTCTTTTTTTTCTAATGGAATTTTTCCTTTTAGCACGTTATAAATACACTCGCAAATAATATTGATTTCATCATCATCACAAGCTTTGAGTAAAGCCGTGCGATATTTTGGTTTAAGTACTTGCAACGCTTCAAGTAAGTGTTTATATGTGCTCACACTCGAGTGCATCATTTAGAACTGACTAAAACTTGTTGATTCCTGTTATATTTAAATCCTTTTTTAGGAATGTAAACTGTGCAATATTTATCGAACGGAAATATTTTAGTTTTGAAACGACATAAGTCATCTGTATTTTGTTTCAGATCAATCATGAGATATCCATGGGCATCCTTAGTAGCATCTTTATAGGCTTCATCCACGAATTTTGAATTTTCAGGATAAACTTGTCGCGACAAGTATCGTATTTGAGTTTTATCTCTAGGATTTTTAAAATATACAATGTAACTTGTGTTTAGCGAGATGTCACGTTGACCTCGTCCCTGGTGAAATATATTTTGTGTAATATAAAACACGCTTAAGTTTCTGTGATGACTACCCTTCGTGAAAATATCAACGATCCGTCCATCTGACTCCCTCATCAAATCATCGATAATAAGAAGTTTAGGTTGCTTCCCATCAAACATGTTAATATCAGGTATTCCTTGACTATAATTAACATTTTCCAGATTGTACAAAGGTTGCATTTCATCATAACACCAAATAACTTCCGAAAAATTTACATCGCATAGTACTTTGCAATCATTTAAAAAGTTTGTGACAAATTTTGATTTTCCACACCCACTGGGACCAGCAACAATGGCCGTAAAAGGGTGACAAAAGTGAATCATTATATAGATCTGTTATACGTGTTGAATCTAAAAGTACCAAAACACTAATGATTTTTTTTAAAGTCCAAACAAGGTTATATAGTTTTGTCACACCTGAATAATGTTTAAATAAAAACACATGAAATTTATCTAAACACTTTATTTAATTTAAAAAAAAGAGTAAATTACATCTTTCTGTAATCTTATAACTAGTCCATGCATAATACTACAAATAAAAAACTTAAATTTATAAAAAATGTCTAAAAACATTCTGAAATTTTATAATTATACATAAATTACAACTTTCTATTATCTTATTACCAGTCCATACTCAATAATTACAAAAAATGTTACAAATTTAGGAACAGTCGCAAGTACAGAAAAGTAATATTAACACTGAATGTCCTTTATTCTGTAGTGGCCCCAAGCAAGCGTGTCAGTGGAATTTTCTAATAAATATCGTTTTGTATCACTGTGTGATAAAGATATTTTGTTTATTTTTTGTGTAAATATAACATGTTTTATAGACCTGAACCGCAACATTTCACACAACAAATTATCTTTTTTGAACAAACATGTTTTGTAATTGTCAATGTTAAATTTTTTAGTAATACATTTATTAACTCCTTTTGCTTTTGCTATAAATTCGTTTTGTACATCCATTGCATACATTTTTGATCGCAGCCCAATAAACTCTTTAAAAATTTTACCATTATTTTCATCTTTAAAAAAACCCAATTGCTTTTTATTTACTAATGGCAAACCGTATTGATTGTCAGGAGGATAATCAGAAGTATCAAAGTAAGATTCTAGATCTATTAGTATATCAGCGTAAAAGTTATCCGTAAATATTTGATATACCAAACTGTCCGTGTCCGTGTAAAGCAATTTCAGTTTATCTGGATATTTGGTTTTCATGAAGTCATAGTGAAATTCATACATTAAAGTTTTTGACAAATCTAATATACAAAATCCTAAATAAATAGGTTTGTTGTACAAGACTTTTGTTTTTTTCAACTGTACTGCAACCAAATTCTCCGAAAATATAGAAAGGCTGTGAAATTCAGGTCTTGCTATTAAAGATTGAACTCCTTGAGTTTTTCCGTGGTTTTGCCAGTGGTTAAGTAATTTAACATTCACTCTTTTATTTATATTTTCCATAGTTTTACCGAAAACAGAATTGTTCATGAGTTTGAAGAAGTCTTTTTCAAATTCTGATCTGGCCAACGAACGCATGTGTGTATTTAAATCGATGTAAGTCTTTAACCATGCCTTTTGTTCAAACTTTAAAATTCTGTGAATTTTTAGCAAACGTAAACCAGATTTTAAACATTGTTTTAGATTTCGATAGTGAATCACATAGTTCACTTTGTTATTTAAATTAGGAATCAGCTTTTTTTCTTTGGTATCACCTAAACAAACGTTTTCTGGACAGAATGGTAAATCAGAATGTAAATCGTGTAAGTTATTTGGGTATTCCAAATCAACTTCTAAAATGTATCCGTGTTCAGCATCATCAGAAACATTAAAATCAGTATTATTATCCACCCATTCAAACTTGCCAATGGGAAGGCATTGTGACATTGCCCAACCGTAAAGATTATTTGCATCTAGATACATCAAAAATGAAGATGGTAACGTAGGATCATATTCAGACATAAATATATTATTAGCTTTCCCATGTCTGTTACTACATTGAGAAATACCACCTCTTATGTTATTTGCGATAAAAGAAATTTTGTCAATGTCCGTTAGAAGTTCTAGATTAATTTTAGTAGACATTAACATAGCATCCCAACTTAATCCAGGTGCCGTGTAATATTGTGCAGGATCCAATCCATATGTTTCTTTACAAACATTTCTAAAATTTTCAAACACATCTGCTAACAACAAAACATCAGTTTTTAAGTAAAGATTTGAATAATCCCCCATGTTTTTACATTTAAAGTGATTCCATACGTCACGTGCATGTTTATAATCATTTTCTGAAATGTGGTTATCATTTAATGAGCTGTAAAAATCATCGTGATTGGGAAGACTAACCAATTCTAATGATTCAAAAGATGTCATATGTTCATATGGATATATTCCTTTTCGTATTAAGCGTTTGAAGTCTTCTTCAGATGGAAAATTTAACCGAAGTTCATGAAACTGATCGGGCAGTAAATTTTTGGCTAACTTATCAAGACTGCTACTCATAAATTTTAAGGAATCAAGAAATCTTAATTTCATTACATGGTTATTGATGTGAAATTGCTTGGAGAAAGAAATATATTTTTCTTTGTTTTGTGGGATAACTTCTATGTCCCCCTCTTCAAATCCAAGCCCGTGTACAATAAAATGAGCATCATAGCTACTCAAATTGTGTAAAAACACAGGTAAGAAATTAGGGGTTCGATATTTCTCAGAACAGGATGGATGAGCGACTCCTTCAAAAGCACCGGTGTGTTGGTTATGAGACACAATGAATTCTTCATTTAATTTTTTTTCACAAATGAAACAGGTATCACTTTGTGCTATGGTTACTTTATCTTGTTCCGTTAAGGGTAAAGGACATTTTACAAAAGTGTTCTTTTTGCAAATGTTCTCTAAATCTTTTTTTAATAATTTCATAAATAATTCGGCACAATTTTGACCTGTGTATGTTCTATATACAGATAAACTGTCATCATATGAACATTTAATATAGTATCCAAAACTGTACATTACATGTTCCTGAACATTGGTTGTTGAGGATTTATTCGGATCGTTGATACAAGTTTCAATGGGTTTTAAAAATGCTTCGAAATCGGCATATATAACAAATGGTACCCTGAATTTACGATCGTAGTTATTGAATGATATTTGGTTAGAGGGAACTAATTCATTAAACCAGTTTCTTTTACTATCGTTTTCAGAGGGTAAGTTTGTACATACATGAAAACAGTCATGTTTTTGATGTTTCTGTAAATTTTCATGTGACGTGAAATAAATTAAACAACCATCACATAAGTGGATTGCATGCTCTGACGTCGTCATTTGTTTTGATACTAATCTCGATAGACTTTTTATGTAACAATAATGGCCCTTAGTACCGTGATTTAAATACAACAAGTTTAAATGGATAGTTTTCCTACTTTTCGTTAAGTGTAACGGACCAATAACTTTATTTTGCTTGCTTTTCGAATCGTACTCCAAGCCAAAAACATTAATGCTTAGATCATTCATTTTCTCGAATTTATGAATATCGTTTATTTTTATTGGGAAGGAAAGATTTTCAAATTTCAATTTATTTCTGTGCAATTTGTACGACGAGACCCTGTTAGAGTTGTTATTTGGCTCATATAAACCTGACAGTATAGCCCAACGGAAGCATTCATGGTCTTTGTTTTTAACGTTGATAACTGCTTTTTTGTTTTTTATATCCAATGGTAAGTTTATGTAAGATGAACCACGCAAAGGATTGAATTTATTGATATTCATGTCTAAGTATTTTATTTTAACTAAACTCCATCCGCTGTCTTTTTTTTCAAAATTGGTTACTTTGTTAACAATTTCAGTTACAAGTGATGCATAAATACCATCTGTGGCGTCCCCCTTGCAAACGACGTAATTTAACGATTGAAAGTCAAAAATATTATTAAGTTGCTTAGTTTGTTGTGTAAAATCTGCATTAAGAATGAAATTTACTTTTACGACAGTTTGTTCTGCTATGGATCGTTCTAGTAATTTAAACACTTTTCCCTTGATATTATGCAAAAATAATTCTGGTGTTTCAAATGCATTGGTAGTAACGGAATCAGGTAAAATTCTGTAAGTAACTATTCTATTCCCGAACGCGCTTTCAATTAACTGAACGTTTGTAAATTCCTTGTCAGAACTTATCACGTTGTTTTTATGAGTATTACTTTTCAAGTGGTTGGAATAATATTTTCTAGATACTGACACGTGACACACAGGACATTCAATTTTGTGATTACTTTCTGTACTCACGTTTTGGTGTCCAACTGATACTGTTGATGTTGCCACAGCAGCGTAGCTAGTTGAATTGTTCAGAGGTTTTTTTTTCTTTGTTGGTGGTTCGGCAGTCACAGTTGACATTGCTGTTCTTTTTTTATTTACACCTCCTCGGCCAACTTGTAAAGATCTGCAAAAATAAAACAATTATTAATATTACAAATTATTGACAATTATAAAATAAACGAAAACACCTAAAAGTTTAATACTAACTCATTTCTCGTCTACAATTTAAGCAATACGCTTGCATTGGCAGTACACCATCAATTTCATCGGATGTGTCTGATTTATGAGTATGTATGATGTGTCCACTGCATGGCGTGAAATATGGCATTATCTCCGTATCCTCTAACCACGAAACTGGTAAAACCTTCCTTAAGTACCACATCCTTATTTGATGATGGAATTTGGACAAGATCAAAGATTTGTCTAGGCTTGTAATTTCACTTTGAGATAGATCCAAATTGAAATACATCTTAAAAAGTACTACTCCTACGTCGAGAGAACAGTAACAAATGATTTGAAGCAACTGGCATTCGGTTTAAATACCTTAAAATCCACCCCTACCAGCTACAACTAGCAAAAAACGAGTTGAAACATGTTTCGGTAAGATGGGTACCCATTACAATGACACAATATAACAAAGGTAATAAAGGTAAGCTATTAGCATCAAATGAGTTGAAGCATGATTCAGTAGGATGGATATCTATGACAATAGCACAATTATAACAAAAGAAAATTATAACAAAAGTAAGTAACCTACGTTTTAAAATATTCTTGTTCCACTTTTTCGCAGAGTTCGTATAGCCTTTGGTCTTCAGTAAGCTGGTCAAGTTGTTGGTCGAAGAAGTTGCAGCTCAGTCCGTCCATTATTATGTCTTCGTTAGAATGTGTTTTTTTAAAGCGGGCTATGGTCTATTTATACTATGAACATCGGCGCTTGGAACTTGTGTTACTTATCTAATATGAAAGACAATGACTCTTTGTCGGAAAAAAATAACTACAAAGGAAGCTTAGAATACAAAAGGTGTTCGCTATACAAAGAAAAATGTTCGGTTCGAGTTATAAAGCAAAGTTAACAAACAAAACGCACACAATCGAGTAAAAAAAGATAAAAGGAACAAATTAAGATCTTAAAACTACTTTTACACTTATTTTGTATTGTCTATAACGTAATTTACACAATCACTTTTGTCCGCTAACTGTTTGGTGATTTGGTAAATCACATCCCTCGTAGATTCGACGTGAGCGTCCTCTTCGGAGTGAGCGTAGTATTTAACACGCACTTCCGCATGCTTCCAATGCTCCGTTGGCGGAATATTTTTTATTTTCCGCGCATCATACACCTCAATTTTTATGAGATGTGAGGCGTATGATGCATCGTCTTTGTTGGACTTTATAAAAGCCACGCCTTCCGCAGTGGCTTGGCTGACGCTCGACGACTTTACTGCAACTTTCCTTTTCTTCCGTTTTTCAAAGAAGCCATCTATGCTGTTATTAGGCCTCTTGTTAGTGTTAGCAATAGCTTTTTTGACTTTATAGGCCAACGTTCCTTCTTCATCACTTGCTTCGTCGTCGGGATAGTAATAATTTTTAAATGTGTTTTCCTGTAACAATATAAAAACATTCTTCAAACGGTCCTTCAAAGTAGATTTACATGGTAAACACAAAAATAGATGAAGGTTATGTTACAATCAATCAAAATCTGAAATAAGTGGGCACACATAAAATTATGACTACATACTTACATCCATTTCAGCAACGAAACACTGCTTTCAGCAACCTTGCACTAAACTTCACGACTCACGACTCTCTTACTCGAAGACCTTGCTCGGAGAATTTTTGGGGCGCAATGAAGTCGAGATGTGATGGCGCGCTTTTATACCCAGCGCAATCCCTACAAGTTGGGACACGTATTTTTTGAAAGAAGGGCTTCGCTTAGTGAACAGGTATAAACTCGTATTCTCCAGACGCGGTGTGTTGAATAACAAAAGACAGCGGCGGTTCTTTTGATACAAAGACAACAATAAAGCAATTATACGATGCCGCCCGCGTTCTTGAGGTCCTTTATGCGTAGTGCAATTTAACAAGTTTAAACCAGTATCTTCAAAGCCATACACTCGAAAAAACATAACGCTCCTCTTATTGACGACAGCCAGGTAAATAAACCGTTCGCCTAGTGAACACGTTCAAACTAGCTGTTTTTTCAAAAAGCTCTCTTTGCATAGTGTATTGATGTTAAGTAATTGAATAATAAAAGACCGTGGTGCGTTTGATACAAAGAAAACAATAAAACTACTGAAACCGTTTACTGTATTATGTAAACTCTCTATCTATATATATTCATAATATAAACTTAAGCTATATAATATGTCCACAAAATGTAGAATAGTACCTACTGTGTAAGCGAAACACAAGGCTGCGTTCTTCATATCCTTTATACATAGGGCACTCCTACAAGTTTTGACTAGTATTTAAATAATCGAATTGCGTAACAAACACGTTAAAACTAGTATTTCTAAGGAGTAGGTACTTAGTAAGATTAGAAGTAAAAAGCAATAAAGCAACAAAATTCTTGTTTTTAACTGAAACCATTTACTATTTAGCGTAACAATATTCTCCAAAACGTAGGTTAGGTTAGGTTAGATTTATGATAGTCTTGAAAGTTATGGCTTCAGAATAAAATAAGTAGTTTGCAAAATAAGAATTTGTCAAAAGGTATGTCTACAAAACATCGAGTTGCGAATCAAAAGTACAAACCAAGTACCATATAGCGTGACAATATTCTCCAAAACGTAGGTTAGGTTAGATTTAAGATAGTCCTGATAGTAATGCGATAGGATATTTATGTGCTGATAGAATAATGAATAGAAAGTGGACTTACGAAAACACATGGTATTATTTGTACGGAGCGTGGCGGGCGATCAGGTACCCAGGAAAAAAAAAAAAAGGTCGGCACCGAACCCCCAAGTGGGCGCAGGTAAAAAGCTGAACCTAACAAAAGGTGGGTCCATAACAAAGGAAAGGGTCTGTATCCTTTTATGAGTATGTGATTAGGTGTTGCTATTATGTTGCAATGGAAGTACATATATACCAGAAAGAGTGGGCGGAGCGTGATGAGACCCCGTCCAATCGCTTTAAATGGGGTGTTGACCTTTTTTTTTTTTTTTTTTTTTTTTTTTTTTTTTTTTTTTTTTTTTTTTTTTTTTAGAAATCGTTGCCCCCCAAGCCGCCATTTTGAGCGACAAAAAAGTGATCCAGAACCGGCGAATCCCTACTACTAACGAGTTCTTTGTATGTGGATTGTGGATATGCTAGTATACTATGTTTATGTATAAAACCGTCTCATAATCATTAGCATCACTTAGACGTATGGTATCAAGTATCAAGGTTTGACATCCTTTGTAGTCTTTTGTCCTGACATCCATTGTCCTGTCCTTAACGTCTTACGACTACGGCAAAGCCAAAGGAAGGATTATGTTTTTAAAAGTCTATGTGTAATAATTGATTCCATATGACTTCTATTCACGATTTTGATTTGTTTTATTTATAAAGCGAGTATTAAATTGGCATGTCCTGCGCGGCAAGCAGTGGGCGGGGCATGGTGTTAGTTCACATCTTTATATAGTACCTATAAAGTAAAGTCGCCATTCGTTCCTGTCTGTCCTAAATCCTCATCGTGTATTTATTAATTAAATCTTTATTGCACAAAAATTAACAATAAAATGTACAAAAGGTGGACTTAATGCCCCAAGGCATTCTCTATCAGTCAACTCGTAGGCAAACCAGAGACAGTTGTGAATAGTGCACAAATTACATAACAACAAAATTTATGTATATGTATGAACCTATGAAACATATACATATACATACGAATTGGATACATAAATACATACATCCAGTGTATGTTGGTCACCTTTTCCTTCTAAATTACTCAACGGATTTGATACGGTTTAACTGCCACAGACAAGAAATTTCTCATAATAAAATTGGTTGTAATAATGCTGGTCATTTCCAACGGTTTTTGAACGCGTTATTGAGCACTTATGATAAGTATGTGTGTTGTGTAGATAAAATATTTTTCGCTATGACACGACTGTCCTTTACCGGCGGGATACACATATTCAAATTAAATCAATGACATAAAATAAACTCATTGAAATTTCCTTCCTTGTATAATAAGTATGTAATACTACATCTAGAATTACATATTACAAGGAAGGAAATTTTAGTGACGATTAAAAATAAAAGGCATTATTTTAATATTAGGATATACCTTGTATATCATTTTATGCGATCCGGAAATACCGTGTTATGTCAAATCTTGTGGTTTAGCCCGGTACGAGTATAATAATTATGACATCGTCGACCGATATCATCGTGATACAGAAATATGTTATTACCCACCTGAAGAAAGAGTTTTTTATAATGTAGTAAGGAAAACAAGCAAGTGGGTCACCTGACAGACAGCCAGACAGCCAGACATTCGCAACACCAAGGTTATTGCAGATACGTTGCCAACCTAGAGAGGAATACCCCTTGTGCCAGTAATTACACTTTCTGTCTTGCTCTCCACGCCGGAACGCAATAGTGCAAGCACTGCTGCTTAGCGGCAGGATTAGCGAGTAAGATGGTGGTAGCTATCCGGACGGACGTTGTACAAGGTCCTACCACCCCTAAAATATTACCTCACCCGCAGGTTATGTTTTTCGTATGTATGTACCTATGTATAGGAATATATGGCACGCTTTAAGGCCTAACTAAATGATTGATGGATGTCGGTCGGGACTGTTAGATGTCGTTAAGTTCATCTTAACTGTGAGAGTAGGTAGTGCGTAAGTGCATAAAATTTTGATATGGCGTTAACAATTAAAAAAATTGGGGGGACCGACTGCCGCCAGGAAGGAGGGTTATTAAATTATTATTAATAGCTATATAAGCGGCAAATTAAAGCTAATGAATAGTTTTTTTTTAGTTTTTGTGAAAATGGTAGCATAAAAGTATGTATACATATATGTATATACTTTTATGCTTTCATTTTCACACAAACTATATCTCTACCTCTCTTGAGGTTGGAAAAAATAATAAACTGCTGAATTTATAGCAGAATCCACCAGAATCTTCCATTTTACGAAACGTTCGAAGAGAAACAAACTTTAGAAAGTTATGTTGCAAAATATATTTTCCAAGTATCATACATAGTCTTCATTCAATTTCAAACCAAATCCAACCAACACCCAGATTACCACGGAAAAACTCGATTACTGCGCAAACCACTGCGCGAGAAAAATTAAGTACTTAGGTACTTATGCCAAACTTAGTTTTCCTGCAAACTAAACATGTAAGTTGCAGTTTGTCATTGAGGTTCTAGTTCTGTCATACATACGCGTTCATGGAACGAGCGCGGGCGCAGCATGAATGCTTCCCAGTACGACGCGTATAGTCGACCAAGTAATTGCTTGACCACTTTTGAACCTGATCACTTTGTAATACGGTCGAAAAGTGGTCAAGCAATTTCTTGGTCGACTATACAACACGGTACACGGAGCAAGCGCGTTTTTGCTCCCCAATCCGATGAAGACGTTAACTACATTCCTGCTTCAGTTCCGGGAAGGAAGACATTTTTTTAATGATTCTTTTTAACACAGACACTCGTACTCCTACAATACAAGGTTGTATGCCTAATGTACATTCAAACAATTTCGTTCATAAGCCACTGTAGAATGTTGTCGCAATGTGTCATCGCTAAGATTTTATGACATTTATTCAAAAGTCATTATGACATTCATTGTGAAAAGGTGACCTTTGAATCAAAATGGTTGCCACTCTAATATTAAATAGTGACGTTAAGTATTTCCCTCATCTCCCGTATTGTTGCATTGCATGCATCCACTATGCTAAGGAATTATGGTAGTGGATTAGTTAACCATTGTTTTAGTATAAATATCTACCAACAACTGCTTTTGTGGTATATGACAAAAGCCTTCTAGTGAGTGTTGAAGGTATTAGCGACCATAAGTGTAAAGCCGACTTGTTTTGAATGTAAATGGAGGAACTTCACTATAATGTTATTTGTATATATGTTATTTGTATTTGTATGTATATGTATATTATTATTTTATATCATCTAGCTTCTCTGTTTTATTTATTTCTGCACCACCTACCATCTTGTTATCTTAGTTTTTAATTTCTATCTCTATCCAAAGGTTGTCTGGAAGAGAACGCTCTCAAGCGATAAGACCGCCTTTTGGATACCTATATTAAGCTTTATCTGTAATTCTGTCAAATTGTAATGTGGTATTCAATAATGCATATTGTATTGTATTGTATAATGCGCAAGCGCTGCACGTTCCTAGCGCGCAGCGTCTGCGCCAGCTCCAACTTCATCCTAAACGTAACGCAAATAGATGCTGCCTGTAAGCAAAGCTTAATAATGATTAAATGCATAAGATATCCATTTAATATGATAATAAAATATATTAAAGACTGTTATTATTGTAATTATATTGTATTTATCGTAGTTTTCAGATATTATTGTTATGTTTTTTATGGAGTAATAAAGAATACTTAGAATTAGAAAGCATTAAAGACTGAAAACTAAGATATGAAAATTTCCTCATAACTTAATTTAATTTCAAATTTAATGTAAATAACGGAAAGTGTAAAGGATGATAATTATTTAATAATTGTGTAAATCTTTGAGATGCATGTATTGTATGTTGAGTGTTAATCCTTAAATCAAATTGAACTAATGATAGTTTTTCCGTCCGTTCGGAGTTTATATAATGAGTGATGATGATGACGGGTTGTTTCACCTCCCTAAATGAAAGTATGACTGACAGACTGGTTCTGCCAGTAATACTTTCATAAATACATTTCATACATTTCTTAAATGTCGAATGTTAATTTAATCGAAAAGTTTTTTCTTCTGAAACTGTTACCTTTTAGGGTTTTTTTAAAGCCATCGTATAGAACTCACTAGGTTAGGTTTGTTTTATAAAAATCCTGAAAGTTTAATGTTTTAGAAAGAAATACTTTAGATCAAATGAACATTTAAAACATTCGATATTATATGTTTCGATTTTAATGTACCCATTCAGGACTAATTGCAATTATAATATCTGGTAGAGTACCTAATAGGCTTATTATTTGTCCTTATTGTTTATGAAATTATGACATTTATTATTCAAACTTTTGTTCTTTAAAAATATCCAAGCACGTCAACTTACCTAGATTTAGTCCCAATACTATATGTTTGCCGTCACCTGTGACGTCAGAATTTCCTTAACAATGACAAATGAATTGTTTTTTCCTGCACAAAAATTTTCAAGATCATGAAATAGAAGTCTCTAATAATTTACCTCATTCCTGTTATGGCGTCAAAGCCAAGCCATCCTAGCAGGCTCCCGTTACCGGGAAAACAACAACGAACTGACAAACCTATCATCTTACAAAGAGTTCTGAATTAGACTCCGAAGACACCCCGCTTTGATATATTTAGCTGAGAGAAATTTCGTTCTTGGTAACGTCAGATTCTACGTAACCAAAGCGAAAACAAGAGATTGTGCGCAAACATTTAGATGGAAGTATTAAATCCGGATCTTTACGACTAACGACGCTTAGAGGCGACACAATTTTACGACAAACTTTTATTGGTTCAAATGAATTATTAGTTTAAGAGTCATCGCATGTTTCTATCTAATAAAGCCGTAGCTGCGGTAGCTGCACAAAAAAGATAAGCACCTTGTCTTCATGTACCTATTGTCAAGCTAATAATTCGTGGTATCGATGACAGTTGATTAAAATAGGTAGTGGACTCAAGTTAGCAGTCATGACCCCGTTCGGACTGGCTCTGCGACCCTAATCTATTACCCCAGTTCTAATTTATCCTGGAGTGCGTCTCTCTATGTATAGGTAACTTGTGTTGAAAGAAAGGTATCCACTCAAGGGTGTAGCCAGGATTCTGTGAAGGGGGGGAGGGGGCAGGCGAAGAAAATATTACCTTCTTAGGTACCTCACGAACCATAATGCAGGTATGCATTATGGTTCGTGAGCATTCCTGCTAATTAGCTACATCTTCTAGAGCGGGGGAGGGGGGGCCAGCTGCCTACCCATGTCTTTCAGTCAACCAAACTGAATTCTAGGCCACGTAGAACCTTTTCACAACAGATATCATTATGACTGTTATAATTAACGTCTTAATATTGCAGCGGTGACTCATTTCGACCAGGTTCTACAGTGACCTAGAATTCAGTTTGGTTGACTGTACCTCGCTACGCCCTCGGTCATCCACTTAGGGATACTTAAGTTGAATTGGGCGGCGATGTAGGGGCACTAGGCAGAGTAAGGTTAGTTTCAAATCTAAAAAGCTCATCTATTAAGAACCGACTACCAGCAGCAAGTAATAAATTATACAAAAAGAAGATGAACAAACTTCTATGCTAAGCCGAAAGAGACTATTTTTAAATTTAATTTAAACTAGGTGCCGATTCAAATTCAACAGTTAATGTTAAGCAGCAATGAAAAACAAGAAGTGTAAGAAATTCAAGGGCATCACAATCAGAAATGCTTCCAAAGTGTTTGTAAACACAAATAGAATTTCTCAGAAATTTAATTAGCTGTTTATTTCGATCCAAGACCTTGGCGCCGGCGACGCGCTGCGACACAAGTATGTACTGCGTACTTATGTACCAACACGCATAGCATACCTACTCTTTATGCATATAAATATCTACTTTGTTCCATCATCGCCCATGGTTGTTGATTGATCGATCACGTACTATGTGTTCATTGAAATCTGAACGACAAGGCGAGCGTTTAATTCGTCTCTAGCAGTCACTACCTACTGCATATTTTTCTGTGTAAACATCACTTCTATTAATTACTGGTTGCATGACGGCACGAGGGGAAATACGACAAAAACTCATTTATTTTATAGTAACGACCTGCCCCGGCTTCGCATGGATTCAATCTCGTTATATTATTATTAATGATTATATTATAATAAGCTCACGCCTGTTTCCCTTTGGGGTATGCAGAGACCACAGAACGCTATTTGCTCCGGTCCTGGCATACTTCCCTCGCTTCCTCCATATACATTCCTCTCTCTCTCTCTCTCTCTTCATACATTTATTTATTTATTTATTTTATTTATTTAAACTGACCTTCCGTACAAAAATCCTGAAATGACAGTGAAAACCGTTTTAAAAATCCGTTGTGAGGTAAAATTCGAATCGAATCAAAAAATCGAATCGTATTACTCCTAAAACATATTTATAAATAATATAAGGAGTAAGCGGCCGACGATTCGATGGGGACAGAAAGAAAGGAAGAATATAATAAAGAAGACGCGGTGTCAGTTATGCAGTTGCTAGTAGTCTTAGTAGCACGACTCTATTGACACAGAGTTAATTGGTTTAAAGCGCAATTAATGCAAATAATTATTGTAAAAAACACAGAAATAATAACAATTATTATTGTTAGTATAGGATTATTTCCCTGCCCTTCTAGAGACCCTAACATGACCATCCCAGGTTTAACCTATCCTACCCTACCTGAGTCTCTGTCAAACTAGTGTCATAAGAAAGAGACGACATAGAGATAAACTCTGATAAACGAAACTTGGCCGGTCAGATTAGGGCTACAGGGTATCAGTACTTGCCTCTTTCTTCGCGAAATGGATGTAAGTTACTGCTAGCACATTATATGCAGTAAATAAATACGATTAAATCATTTCTATAGTCATAAATGTAATATTTTAGTTGCAAGATATTTAACTCCTGCTCAATAAATAAGTAGCTCTTAGCCGTGAAAACCTGCCTATCCTGTTAAGAATTACATTGTATCTTTTATATTATCTTATCATCAAAATATTTTTGATGCCGCTTGGTCTGGTTATTTTCCCTTAAAAAACTATTAACGTGTGTGTGGTACCCACATCAACCCACTACCACATGGACTGGAAAAATAAGTAACGGTCAGTTCACCCCTTTCTGACACATGAATCGATCGTACTAGTGATCAGCAGGGTGATGGTCACCCCCTTTTCGGGTAGCACATCTTTTATCTGAACCATTCATTTCTCTAGTTTTTACCGTCCACCATTCAACGTCATGAGGTCCGTATGCTTGGATGAACTTACTCTCTTTTCCGAGGACAGAATCAGCAGCCATTAGCCATTACCGCCTTTTTCTGCCTAGCCTCGGTCTTACCTTTTCTGCAGAATTCGTCGACTAACAGAGTACCTACACAAAAGTGGCGTCTAGTAACGAGGTGAAATTACGCAGGCACCGACGTCGGCGGTGAATCAACGGGCACACACGTGGATACCTCGTTGATACCTATTTTGGGAAGTGCCCAACGTCACCGCAACGTCACAAGGAGTAGGCGAGTAACACTGGGGGCGTTTCATTAGGTTTTGAGTGGTTTTACCGAACTTATTTTAAAACGTGCCTAATGTAAACTAGTTACATACATATGTTCTAGAATTATAAGTTTTCTATAGGATTAGGCTAAAACTAAACCAATGGACTTAGGGACAATGGGTTAAAATGATGCAGGTATACCTCACTCTGTAGGCATTTACTACAATGCCATATAAAGAACCTAACTAGGCATAAGTTTCTTCTTCAAACTATGTAATTATTTCTTAAAAAAAACTCGGTCGGTATTTATGATTGCCGTAATTCGTAATCGTGTTGTTGCCAAACATTATTAGTTGGTCTAAACCGACATACTTCTACTACATTATATGTAACACGTATTTATTCCTATATTGTGTTATGAAAATGCCGAACTGTCCTATGACTACTATTAATTCCCTCTCTCGGTTTGCGGCTCTCGACTCCAATGGATGATCACACCAGGGAAACCACATTCGCAAGTTGGGCATAATGTTTAGTCAAATCGTGTTCAAATCGTATTTCAATACGAAAAATGATACTCGACGGAGAATTATACAAATATAGCATCATTTCTTGTATGGAAATGAAAATTCTCGCCACAAAAAATTTTAAAGTAGGCCTTGCGGCCTTGTTGACTTGTAAAGATTGTTGTTACTAAAAGATTAGTGGATGCGGCTTTGTCTTTTTAACGGAATATAATATGTAATTCGTGTCTAAATATATACCTAAGTTAGCACTCTAGTACTCTTCCGATCCTAAAACAGGCATACATACATTGAAGTTTTTCTGTAGTTTAACATTACAATAAATCTAACACGTATCAATAAATAATTCAAACGACTCAAAAATACGTAGTGGTAATCTTATTGCACAAGAGTGGCATAAGAGTGTTTGGTACATACTTGTGTGATGTTGCATGTACACTGAAACATTAATATGCCTTGCTAAAACGTTACTATTTTTGAATTAACTTTTATTATAACTTAAACATGATACAAGCTTTGCTTAGTTATTTGTAGAATTTTCCAGTGATCATTATTTACCTGTTTATAAATATATATACATATAAATAATATACTTATTCATTATAATTTAAAACCATCAAACCACATAAAAACCAAATATAAACTGAACATTAAATAATTCCCATAATTTTACAATTACTAACCAGACTGCATTTCCAATTTAAAATTACCGAGAATCAAGTAAGTTTTGTCCTTATCTTGCCCTAATATGGAATCCCTGCCGGAAACGACAGTATAATAATATAGAGGTATACCTACCCATTCCATCTCCCTTTCTAAGTTTACCTAAATACAGATTTTCGAAGTGAAAGTCATGGATTGATAATTAAGTAGGTACATGATTTTGCATGCACACACGCGTACCTAAACCTACAGGTATGCCTACAGTGCATTCCGAAAGACATAGCAAAACTATTATGGGGTTCCTAATTTTTCTATGGAATCCTAGAAATAGTATGCAATATACTATTATACTTTGCAGAATTAGATCGTAATGATAGGAAACAAAAGGTAAGTGTAGGTAATTTCGCATTTCGAGTCAGCATTATCGAAGTAAGAGCACGATCATTTAATGGAGTTGACATCAATTGCATTTGTCCAGGAAACGAGAATTAAGTACAGGAAAACTACTCTCGATCCAACAATATTGTGAAATAATGACGCTCTTTCGTAGAACATGATGCAACTCGTTACTAGTGGAAAGCAAATCGAAGACGTTCGCAGCGTTTATTCACTATGCTTAGGTAGTTACAAAACTTAGGCAACTTGGCCTTTATAATTCAACTCGAGAGTCAGCTAACGCGAGTAAATCACGAACACGGAATAATATTAAATTATTATTAAAGAATGATATATCAAAAGAGAAACTCGACTGTCACAATTTTGCAGTGCGTCGCGCCATCCAAGACTACATACTTATTAGACACCCCACAAAAACAATTTGAAAAACAATGAATTCCGTCAGTGTCTAAACCTTCATTTTGGTCCGTCTTTATCTGTCTTTGTAACGTTTGCCTTCGAATGAAAGGCACAAAACAAACATATTTTAGGTTAAACTAAAAGAGACTACCACTATTAACTACTGAAACTACTAAATTATAGCACTCAGAGCCTTGCAACTATCAACCCCCTAGCCTGGGACCCCCCTGCGATCACCTAGGGTGACATTATTATTCACTTTACTTAAATATGAGTTGATGGTTTGTCGTAATGCCAGTTTCCACTCGAGCGGGTCCCCTAACAAGTGTTTTGTTTAGTATTTCGGAGACGTAGCGACGATAATTCGGGCATTTTGTCGAGCCCGGCGTGGGAAGAACCGGCGGAAACAGCCAGTACGCAGGGGTTGCGCACCGTAGCTTTGACTGTTAATATTAAATACTAGCGAACGCGTATGACTTCGTTCGCGTAGAAAATTATTAGCCTATGTCTAGTGTAGCTTTCTATCTGTGAAAGAATTTTTGAACTCGGTTCAGTGGTTCTAGAGATTACCCCTACATACAAACAAACAAACAAAGTTTACCTCTTTAATATTTAGAAAGAATAGAAAAGATAGTGTAGATGTTTTCTGCGCTTATATTTTAAAGAGAACAGTTTTGTGTGTATTTACGTAGGTATTAATTATTTACACGAACATACCAACTACGTACTTACTAGAGATACGCCGAGTAATACTTTTGCCGAGTAACGAGTACCGAGTTTTACTCGGTTCAATTTTTTTCAACCGAGTACTCGGCCGAGGAACTCGGTTCAATCAAATTCCCATTTTGCGCGAGTAACCAAGTACAAACAGGTTCGCGCCGGTCGAGCGGCCGGCTCGCGTTGATACACCCCTCACCCCGCCCGCGCCTTTCAACTACCAGTCACTTGAAGTTTTGTAACGGTCTGGCTTTGGGTTCAGCAGCCCGTCACGTTCACAAATATATTTTATACTGAAGTATTAATAAATCAATTATATTATCTCTTGAGATATGGCCCGCCACAATATATGCACCGGTAATACTACTTAGAATCCCCTTTGTAGGGAAACCTTTAATAGATATAATATAAACTACTCGCACATTAAGCACCTATAAGGCACCTACATTAAGATATTAAGCTACTTAAATGCTATCTATAACGTTAACAATTTGTCTCTGTTTGGCTAAAGAAACGTTAGGCAATTAGTCCGGCGCGGTCATTTCTGTACGAACAAAAGTCTGTAGGCATGCCCATATAAGGAGGTAAACAAACCTGAAAATAAAACTATATAAGGAGTCAGACTTGCTGGCGCCTACGAAGCTAATGACGCTAATGTCGCGAAAATGCCGACGCCAATGACGCTAATGAAGTTAATATGCTGACGCTAAAGAAGCCAAAGAAGCTAAAATGCTGATGCTAAAGAAGCCAAAGTAGCCAATGAAGCTGATGCCAAAGTACCTGAAGACGCTAATGATGCTAAAGAAGCTAAAATGCTGATGCTAAAGAAGCTAAAGGAGCCAATGAAGCTAAAATGCTGATGCTAAAGAAACCAAAGTAGCCAATGACGCTAAAGACGCTGCTGCCAAAGTGCCTGAAGAAGCCAAAGAAGCTAAAATCACTGACGCCAAAGTACCCGAAGAAGTCAAAGAGGCTAAAAACGCTGATGCCAAAGTGCCTAACAAAGCTAAAGGCGGTAAAGAGACTAAAAACGCTGGCGCTAAAGTGCCTAATGAGGCCAAACCGCTCTTCTGAGACTATAAATAGACCTCAAAAGCGGGAGTAGAGGACTCTTCTTGATTTTTCATTATTTGGCATTCAAGCCGTGAGGACGTGTGTTACGTTGTATATTATATTGAAGTGAAGTGCCGTTATTGTGTTCATAAACCGAATTGAACGAGGGAGCGCTGCGTTATGGGTGAGATCTTTCCTATTTAACTGTATTATTTGTTCAAACTAAAGTGTATTGTGTGTATTTCAGCGATCCTACAATTTGTTTCACTTGTTTGAATTTAACTTCAATTAGTGTTAAAGTAAATGTCTTGGCAAGATGAAACTTGCATTTTGCTGTTGCATTAGTGTTAACTTCATGGCTCGACCGGAGCGATCCTTTGGACGGATACCTAACATGGTGACAACGAAGTCCTCTGGATTTAAAATCCAAACGGTTGGATGCTCCAAAATGTGGCCTCTTTTGGGCATGGGTCTTCATTCTCGATAAACTTTAATGATTATCATGTTTAATCCTAATTTCTTTTAGACGTTTATTTCAGGTCTTAACTTTAATTACTTACCATAATTACCTTCAACTATTTACCATAATATATTTTATCTTGTGAGAGCAATTCTGGCCTATGGTGGGATTTTATTGGTTGATTCTGTAGCATGAACAAGGTGCTATTTTACAGTAAAAATACCTTATACTACATTTGGTTGGAATTGTTAAAAAATAAAACAAAACCATCCCATATATTTGTTCTTTCCTAGCGAAGCAAAGCAAGCTTAGTATTCCTACTACCAAACGGAGGGGAGTCCTATATTAAGGTCTGACCAAATACATTCATTATCAATCAGATATCCTTCACTACAGTCAAAATATGACTTTGTTCAAGCTATAGAAAACATAGACTTGATGTATACTGTTATTGGTAGATGAAAGCCTTACCTTGGCTAGAAAGCTTATACTTTACTTAGTAAAAGTAATGACTATGGTTTAAATAACATAAATTATTTAATGTCTACAGGACTAAACTTTATTATAAAGTACTTATAATCAAATGAAGTATCAACAGCATACTTACTTTCATCGTACTTACTGTTTCAATAATACTATTGACTTTAACCAAGAACTTGATATTATAATGTTAATTCACTATAAGAACAAAGATTCTTATTGTCCTTGCTTTAGATTGATAAAGTCAAATCTATTGAGTTTCTTGCGGCATTTCTTCTCAATAGACTCCCTTATGAAGTGCTGGTAATATTTGCTAACTACAGAGAGAGAAGCTAAATTACCTTATCCTATTTGAAATAATCAAGAATAAAATCTATGAAAGAAATACTTTTGCTTTATGCATTTCTATGAAATAATATTATTCTATAACTTTGTAATCAATACTGGGTTATAAAACTGTTCCATAAATATGGCAGAACCCAAGTCTCTCTCTTTAAATAATAATAAAAGTGGAGGAGAGACGAAGTAATGTGACGGTCTCACTGGAAGGTGCGGGGAGTGGGCACTTCCTTTACCACAAAAACATATTTGCTAATAAAATCACTAGAATTCATTATTATAATATCAAACATCTAATCAGCCTATTTCTATAATCTTTATAAATCAACCTCTAACTAAGTATCTATCGACTGATGTTATTATTGAATCTATTTCACGTTCAACGCTCGTAAGCCTCGGCAATATTTAGACGTTACTTAAATAGGTAGATCATAGGATACTCTAAGATGTAGGATGTTCATCTGTAGCTTAATGGGTACCATTTTTACGCACTAAAAGAACCGAGGTTATTTACGGATCACAGCGAAGGGTTATCACCACTAGACGAATCACTGGCCAAATCTTCAATCATCAATCTTCAATAAATCTTCAGTTAATTTTAAGTATTAGTTTTAAGCGATTAAATCAAACAAACTCTCCATACAATCTCGAATAATTTAATAATAAAACCTTCTCCATAAAAGCTCCCAATTAAAGTCTCCATATAAATTCAATAGTACAAATTAATTCAAAAATAATTCCAAAATAAAGAAATTAAAAACAAATCAAAAACAAATAAAATAAAACAATATTTAAAAAGACGATTTACTAGTCCGGTACAGTTTGCAAACAAATACTTCACGTTGCGCGTCATAGTAGATAAATAATTGAAAAGTTTGTTAATTAACGATAACGATTGACTGTGTGTAGTACCTGATCAGTGATGACCTGATTTTGATTAACAAAATGTTGTTTTAATTATATCGACCTTAATATATTGCTTTTATTAAACCGAGTATACTCGGCATTCAAACCGAGTTATTTGGCCGAGTACGAGTATCAAAAAACCCGCCGAGTACCGAGTAACAACCGAGTACTCGGCCCATCTCTAGTACTTACTAACTCGACATGAAAAAAAACTAGACTGTAAAATTAGTCTGGACATTGCAACACTAGTCAAGGATGACGATCACTAAAAAAAATTATGCAAGCTGTCGAATTTGGTAGTTTTGCTTGGCTCGTGTTCACAGTTGAACTTTAAATAGACATTTAACATTTCGAATATGGATAATTTATAGTCAGAAACAAAAAAATATATCCAAAAGAACAGACCAGGGGCAAATGTAGAAAGTAGTAAAAATATAGTAAGGCATAATTTCCTTATTCCAGCCTTACAGTGCTCGACCCCTGACGTTTAACGGTGAGTGCGTGAGCGTGCGTGCGGCTGCGGCGCGTCGGCGCGACCGTCAACTGCGGCGCAGCTTGCTCGCTCCACAGCTAGTGCACTCATGTGGGAAACCGCTATTATCTTAAAACTTTAAAAAAATCGACCTAGCGAATTGAAACAAAGCGTCGTAAATAGTCTGTGGCCCTGATATGACGGCCCAAGTTTATATTACCTTTATCTACGTTTATTTATTATTAAATATTTAATAAACTTAGACGGTTATATCAGGGTGTAAAGAAAACATTGCTGCTTATTTCAAGTTTTATGATAACTCAGCCCAAAATCCTAAACAATCAACAGATTTGACGTATAGTGCGGATCCAATTCTAAATGTGAAACCAAAAATTCTTAATTGTGCTTGTGAAGTTGCCATTGGCTACCTATACATAAAGTAGCTTCAGCACGAACAATGAAACGGTACTTTCGTGTTGTGTATACTGGAAGGCCCAAAGAGAACTGAATGAAAAGTTTTTTAGACAAAACACCCGTCGTTTTTGATCAGGGTTCAGATCTCACACATTTTGATGAAAGCAGTCAGTAACAGCGATTGAAACAGCTATTGCTAAAGGGCCGTGCCTCTCCCAGAATTTCAGTTTAATTTCCAGCGGTTTATTGAGAAGTGGCTCGTAAGTTGCGCTGTGCCTGCGCCCGCGCAACGCCAGTTCCATAGAACCGCGCAGGAAGCAGCTAAACGGTGTTATTTGCTTCCCTCCCTTTCCCAATCGTTCCGCTACGCTACAACCATGTTAACTAATTTAAACTTTGTTGTAAGTGTTAGGTATTACTTGAACAGTTGGCATAGAAAGTGGTCTATAGTTTTTCGCCTATTCCGTGTTCCCGGTACTGACGGTACAGAAGAAGAATTGAATTGTGATAAATGACAAAAGTAACAAACCTTTACTCCCTTCACCGATCTACATTATTATTACAGTTCAATTGTTTGTAACAATTAAGTGCATAGAAGTGTAGGCTCCATATCCTGAATTATTATGTTAAGCCATTGTTATTAAGCTTATTAATATTAAAAAAGAAAATAACCACTGTACTAATAGCAATTAAAAACATAAACAAACTCAGCTAAAAAGGGTTCTTTATCTAAACCTTTATAGTTTTGACGGTCCGTGTCCGTGTGTGTTTATGTGACTTTTCTGTCTGTATGTAACAGTCAGTTTAGAAAGGGTGAAAGTGAAAGTTACAACTAGTTAGCTGGAATTTGCGCTCGTTTAAATATCTCTGCACACAGGAACCAGAACGCTCATACATAACAATACCCACTTCTCCATTAATGAGTGTGAAAAAGTCTGACATCTTAGAATCCCGCCGTACGCGCATTCCGAACAACACAAGGACAGAAAATTTCGGACTCCGGCCCAATGGCAAAGAAACCCTAACTTTTACGGCTTTAACGGTATGCACTCGATTTCCGTGGGAGATGTTTGTATTAATTAAACATTATCTATTCTGTGGTTAAGTCATCTGCGAGATAGGTACGTCGAACAATGACAGATTTCGAAGGGATTGGCAGTTGTTTTCATGCGAAATCGTGAAAACCGAGAATCGCCCCGCAGGGCCTCACTAGACAAAGCCACATCAATACAATAGGCGATGACACGCTTGATGTTTTGTTTAAAAGGAATCCCCTGCGGGGACTTCTTTAACTTCTACGAATGTAGTAAAACCACTAAACTAAGTAGGTACACTATAAGGTACTTGTATTTTGTGGTCAAATTCGCACGAATCATCGCATGCGATAACTCGTGATTCCACAAGGGACTTATTCCAAGGCAAGATACCAGCAATAGCTAGTCTGGATACCAGCAATAGCAATAGCAGTAGCAATAGTCTGTTAATTATTAACCGACGAAAAAATAACGGAAGAGGTTCTCAAGTCGACCCGTATACTTTTTATTATTTATGACCTTACGATTATAAACATTTGCCGTATTATACCTTCATGACTTGACTATTATTATTATTTTGCACTGCAGTTGTACAATTGCACGACTGTGAAAGACCTTCGCGCTGACAGTCATTAGAATTACATAGGTACTCAGAAACTACGCTGCAAGAAACTCAACAAAACGTATTTCAAAGAATATTATTCACTTAATTTAGTTGCACTCAATTATTTGAATCAGGACGTACATTAAATTGCTTCATAAAACTTTAAATTATACAATACCACTATAATAATACTTATTTCAAGATACTATACAATGTTTTTTTTTTTTAAACCGGCCAAATGCGAGACAGACTCATGGGCCGAGGGTTACGTACAAACTTAATAAGTTGACAGTTGATCCACAACTTAATACACCACCGTAAAATTTGAAATCGTTATAAAATCAATGCAGTCGTTATTAAGCGAGTTTATGTCGTATTGACAACTAAACAAATCGTAGAGACATCTACTGGATTAAAAAAATATTTAATATAAATAATTAACGTTGCCTTGAAGCTACTTTTTACCCCATTTGACGACACTGGATTACCAATATATTTATAGGTATTATTATACATATATATATAGAGTACCTACATCATAATTCGGCATATCAGGAAAGGATAAATAAATAAAATAATAAATATCTTGGGACAGTTAACACCAATTGACCTAGTCCCAAAGTAAGCAACTAAAGCTGCTTGTGTTATGGGTACTGGACAACGGATATAAATACTTAAATAGATAAATATATACTTAAATACATATAACATCCACGACTCTGGTACAAACATTCGTATATGGAGTTAAACTGAAAATCGTGTCAAAAATCTGATCTACTCAATCAATGCATCGACTGCGCCCCTAAAGCAGAGCCACTGTACATAAGTGCATAATGCACTATAATGACACATCTCTCTGTTCTACTATATGAATGTCCTCAACAGCTTAAGTTTAATTTATCCCATAGGACGGCTCTATCTAATCATTGCCATAAAAAATGGATGCGCTGTAAGTTAAATTAATAATTGAGCGATCATGTTAATGTGGTATTCAATAAAGCATATTTGTATTTTATTTTTAGTTTAGCGCGACAGTAGAACCGCCTTGTTATTCTATAAGGGCAACAGCGAGCGCGACGTCGAGAAATCGCTGTCTCGCTTGCTCATGCTGACGTACTGGAGCAAGACAGGGCACTACCTCGACGTCGAGCTCGTCGCTGTTGAGTCTAGAATCACCCCCCTAGCAATTGTATAGTTATTATTCTAACCGTTGACGAAATTGGTTCCCAGGAACCTATTACCTTGTTCAACTACTCGTATCGTACAGTACGGCTTACGTTGTTGCTTCTAATCATATTGTCCATTGACAATATGTTATCGCACATGTTTGCTATAATTATGCTATAACATACATAACTCTATCTCGGTTAGTCTATTCAATACTGTATTGTATTGTACTGTATATAAGTACTACAGTTCGGTTCAATCTTAGACGAGAAATGTAATTGTATTTTCGTTTAGACTGTATTGATTGATTGAAAGAATGTT
This sequence comes from Ditula angustiorana, assembly GCA_963691745.1. Classification (NCBI taxonomy): domain Eukaryota; kingdom Metazoa; phylum Arthropoda; class Insecta; order Lepidoptera; family Tortricidae; genus Ditula; species Ditula angustiorana. Next base: position 12,619,754 of record OY829480.1, read on the forward strand.
TACTTGTAATGCTGAGTTTCTTGCTCCTAGCAGACGCCATTTTCAAAGCGCTGGTAGAGTCAGTAACATTTCTAATTACGTTAATATGATAATTGGAACGATTTCATTTGTTTTCTTCATTTTTTGTTAAAAAATGGGTAGGTACTGCGGGTGGTAGGACCTTGTGCAAGGTCCATCCGGATCGCTACCACCATCGTGCTCACTAATCCTGCCGCTAAGCAGCAGTGCTTGCACTGGTTGTGTTCTGGCGTGGAGAGTAAGACAGCCGGTGCAACTACTGGCACAAGAGTTGTTACATCTTAGCCCTCTGGGTTGGCAACGCATTTGCACTGTCCTTGGTATTGCGGGTACCTAATAGGCGGTGGTGATCACTTACCATCAGGTGACCTACTTGCTTGTTTTCCTTCCAACTTCATAAAATAAAAAAAAGGTACGCGATATTAACTTTCAAATTGTTTTTTCTTCAATATCAACAAGCTACAAGTCGCGAAATCATAAGAAATTATTCGAAAATGTCAGGGGCGTATTTACCCTAGGGCCAACCAGGCCATGGCCCGGGGCGCCAGGCTGCGAGGGGCGGCCGCCGCCCCTAAAATGAAATACTTATCGTCATTTAATGGGGCCCCAAAGCTAAATGGCCCGGGGCGCCAAATCTTTAAATACGCCTCTGGAAAATGTGTCAACCACCCACTGCATTTTACACTTATGAACGAAAGCGCCAGCTGTTAAGTATTAGATAAATATATTTTAGTTTTAACTTCGTTTTGTTTCAAAATGTGTATCTACGTGTTAGACAGTTATTATTTTGATCTTTTAAAAAAGTATGTATAGTATACATAAAAGTGTAGAATGAATCCTACAGACAAGATAGGTGCAACCCTAAGAAGCCCGTAAAGCGCCCAAGGCTTAAATGGTTTTGACGTATTGGATACAACTAATATATCCAGCATCCCAACTAAGGGCATATTACCAAATATTTATGTTATAGAGAATTCTTACTTATGAATATACCTTGACCTTCATATCCGTAAAGTAAGTCAGCTTCATAATGGCTTCTTGTTAGTTTTAACTGACATACGCAACGCGTAATAAGACAGTTATTTGCTAATAACCATTCTGCGAAATTGCCTTGGCTTATTCCGACACGCCATGCCTATTAAATAAAACTGTGATAATAATACTTAATTATTATATTCATAGAAGTATTTCGTATAAAAAATGCTAGCTTGCAATGAGAAGATATAATGAGATATATATGAGATAGCTTTGAGATATCTAAATGCTGTTCGTAAACACCTTGATGCATTGTCAGTAGGTAGGTACTACCAACAAAATGGAACCCTGACAAGACAAGCCAAAACCTAATATTTACTCTTTATTGAAAGCTATACGGAAAATAATACTCCACCCCATAGTACCTGACCCACCGCAAAACCATGTCGAATTGACAGAAGTGAAATAGAAAGAGATTTCTTACGATTTGATTTATGACATCACTTTGACATAGTACCATGGTGGCTCAGGGTTCAATTTTGTTGATTGTACCTTTTGTACGGTCAGCATCCGTTATATTCACGGTCGGAGAAATGAAATAGAGAGTAAGAACTAGTGTAGATATGTCTGCTATTGCACCACAGGCCCCCTATACCACAACAATTAAAAGTGACATAGTTGTATAGTTTTTCGTACAAAAATGTGACAAATATGTTAATTTGTAAGTTTGTGTTACTCCTTATCCGTTCTCTTCTTTGTCTCCTCTTTCTGGTTATTTGGAAGCAATCATTTTATGCGATAAGACCGCCTTGCGTACTTTCTCTAAGTTATACCTTTTCGTGTTGTGGCCAATAAAGAATTATTTATTGTATTACTGTATTAGTATGTACTGTAGGTAATGTATTTTTTTATCTTCATCGACTGTCGAGCTACATCTGCTGTTGACTGTGCCAATTGTACTTATAAATCTGTGGATTACAGCGGGATGTATAAAAAAACAGCGGGACTACGGTACATCTCAATAGCATTTTGTGCACGTACACGCATAGATATCAATCCGCGCATAAAAATCTTTTTATACTCCAACTTCAAACAACAAACAAGGCTCTTTGAAAAAAAATTATATACAAGTTCTTCAGTTCTAAATATAACACGGAACTTTACAAATACGGCGCATGCAGCCGTCCGCTAAAGCAGCGGTGAGTCCCAGGCTCCCAGCACTGCGCCGGCGACGTCAAGATGCTGTTTAGGCTAAAGCGACTACGACTGAGGGACGACGAACGACACACATCGCTTCTTCATGGTCGCAAAGAAACAGTCTGTTTGAACCTCGGCAAACATCATCGAGGCGCTACAATATCGCAGCCACTCCACTTACACTACCAAGCGTGACCTGGCATGCTTCAGCCCGGGTTTTTAACAAATAGTAAGTGGTAATACGAGTATAATAAGGTGATAATAAGTTAAATTGAAACAATGGTTAAACATTTTCCAATTCTTCTGAACGGCATAAAAACTCTTCAGGGCACAAAGAAAACTGACTGGAAATAATCTAGACTATTAAAAAAGATTGGATACAAATATTTTTCAAATTCAGAAACAATCTTAGGAACAAACAAGAATGCCTTAGTATGTTATAGAATTTTAAACTAAACACACCATTCATGTAAAAAATCAAAAAACATACTAAAATAAAAACCCAAAAATTTTTCAAAATTCTCTAGTGAACTTAGCACTAATTTTAAACATATCTCGCGTGCGTATTCCTGTATAAAGAAGAATGTGCAGCTTTCCTTGCGGCTGGCCATGCTGTGGGCCCTGCGGACCCTGCGGCCCTGGACCCTGCAGCCCTGGACCCTGTTGCGGGCCCTGTGGGCCATGTGGGCCATGCGGACCATGCGGACCGTGCCCGAAGCCTTCGTGTCCCCCACCGTGCCCACCGCCTTCGTGCTGCCCACCGCCGTGCACGCCGCCCTCATGCTGCGCGCCTCCTTGTGAGCCACCGGTGTCGTGCTGCTACCAGCCGTGCCCGCCGCCGTCGTGTCCCTCACCGTGTCCTCCGCGGTGTCCTCCGCCGTCGTGTCCCCCGCCGTGTCCGCCCTGCGGCATGCCGAATTTCTGCCCGTGCCCGCCGTTCTGCAGGCCGTGCTGCACGCCCTGCTGCAATCCTCCGCCGAGCCCCTGCCCGCCACCATGTCCAGAGCCGTGTCCTCCTCCGTGCTTCCAAGGACCCCTGTACTGAGCAGGGTTCTGCAGGACCCCTGCACTGAGCTGTCCTGCGAGACCTCTGTACTGAGCAGCGTCCTTGCTTGTGTTGGTGAGGATCCCTGAACAGAGGCGTAGTGGTAAACGGTGTATGATATGATAGAATGCGCCGCCTGATGTCTCCGTTGTATTTGATAATTTGTACGTCTATTACGCCAACGTAATGATAAGAATAAAATGTTTGTTGAGAAAAATGACTTTTAATCTTTACATTTACTACTGTAAGAGTCTTGTGCAGATCTTTTTGACCTATTCGACTGGAGACATTTCTGCTACAAACTCCTACAAGCAATGTTTAAGTACAGTCTCCAATCAAATATACTCGGGGACAAAGGAACGCTTACTGGCGTTTTGCCGAATTCTTTTCTCTAATAATGTCCCTGAGTGTATATGGAAGCGGTCAAGGTACTCAAATGTATGTGAACTGCACCGACTTTTTTTTTTATTTTGTAATTCGTACACCCACCACCGGCTCCACCTACAGTGGCTGCAGTTTCCGTGGTCCGATATGTAGGAAACGGTTGTAACCGTGTTCCCATATTGGATAACTTGTCCGCTTTGAGATATATGAGAAAAAAACCCAGTAGTCCCATAATGGAACTAGAGAATGGAACTAAAGAATGGATACGGGGCCAGCATATGCCTATATTTAGGCAATCGAAGACGTCAAAGCTAAGCTACATACGACTAATTGTTTTGTTATTGTTTGTTTTACCACCCGGTAGGACTTTGTGAAAGGTCCGTCCGGATCGCTACCACCTTCTTTCTCGCTAAGTTGCTGCAGCAGTGCTGGCACTGTTGTGTTCCGGCGTGGAGAGCATGACAGCCGGTGAAATTACTGGCACAGGAGGTATTCCATCTTAGCCCTCTGGGTTGGCAACGCATCTGCAAACTCTTTGGTTTTGCGGGTGTCTATAGGCGGTGGTGATCACTTACCATCAGGTGACCCACTAGCTTGTTTGCTTTCCTATTTCATAAAAAAATTGTGAAGAGAGTACAGGTAGAAATCTGGATAGATCTTATTGACCTAAACGAATCTTCAGCTACTTTGGCTGCTGTCTGCCTGAAAGAAGCATATGTTGCATTGTTCTCTACTCCAATAAAACTACAGAAATTCGTGCAGCGCCTAAAGGTTTATTAAAAACACACATAACCAATGAAAACTAAAGCAATGACAAGTGATCAAGTGAGGATTAGCTGACGAGAGTATCATTCAGCCGCAAGAGGGGCCGCAACAGCAGCCGCAGAGGCCACCGGTGCAGCCGCCGATGCAGCCGTGGCCGCAGCTAAAGTAGGATCCGGCCACGCCGCCCCGAGCCCTGCAAACAGATTACTTCATAAACATACGCTAACACGATGACAACTAATAACTTTTCAACGATATGTCAAACAGAAACCGATAATCACAGCCAAGCATAACTGAATAGCAACGCAAATTGGCGTGGAGAGCAAGACAGCCGGTGTAATTACTGGCACAAGAGGTATTCCATCTTAGCCCTCTGGGTCGGCAACGCATATGCACTCTCTTTGTTGTTGCAGGTGTCTATAGGCGGTGGTGATCACTTACCACCAGGTGACCCACTTGCTTGTTTGCCTTCCTATGTTGTATAAAAAAAAATGAATTTTACACCAGCCGACGTTAGTCTCTTTTGCGTACCCACGCAATGACTTCAATATTCTGCGGGTGGTAGGACCTTGTGCAAGGTTTGTCCGGATCGCTACCACTATCTTGGTCGCTAATCCAGCCGCTAAGCAGCAGTGCTTTGCTTGCAGTGTTGTTTTTCGGTGTGGAAAGCAAGACAGCAGATGAAATTACCGGCACAAAAGGTATTTCATGTTACCCCTTTAGGTTGGCAACCCATCTGCAATCTCCTTGGTGTTACGGGTGATCGCTTACCATCAGGTCACCCACTTGTTTGTTCACCTTCCTATTTTATTTAAAAAAGTCTATCTGTCTCACAGCTTTTTAAGTATACATAGACTGATTCACGTATGCTTTAACTTTAGGTTCTCTTTCTACAAAAACTACTGAACCTTCACTTAAACTATGGCTAGAATAAAGATTAATGCATTAACGAAAATAAAAATAAAAAATGCACGTAAGCTACGTAGGCTCTTTTATATGTCTGAGTGGTGGTAGACTCCTGTCCTGAAGTTCCTGAAAATAGAAGATTCTGCATGACAGTTACAACAACCTCGGCCCCGGGCGGGTCACCTCACTACAATACTTACGTTATTAACAGGAGTGTGAACCCAGCCCTAAAAGCGCTCCCCATATAAACGTAACGTTTTAAACCCTCTCAACCTTAACCTATCGCAATGATATTTTTTGTATGTTGTCATTATGCCCGAGAACTAGGTTTGTATGTTTTGATTTTTTTAATTTTCTCCTTAAATTTGACAATATTTGCATTTTATGAATTCCATACAAAGTAAAAAACGTCAATATTTTTGAAATTATAAAGAATATTTTAAAAATCAAAACATACAAACCTAGTTCTAGGACATAATGACAACATGCAAGAAAATTATGGCTTAAGGTTAAGGTTTAGAGGGTGGAAAACTTTATCGCCGTTTGTATGGACAGCGCTGGGTTCACACTCCTGTTAAACCTATGAATAACATTCTTGCCGCTTACTTCCTGCCTATACATTATTACTTTACTCCTTGCTTACCCGTGTGTGACATCCCCGTGGGCCACGGCCACGCAGCACGGGCCCACGTTGCAGTCGTCGATGCGTTGGCCCATGGGCCCGCAGGGGCCCGCCATGGGCCCCTGGCAGCCCAAGCAGCAGTTACGGACTGGCATCTTTATGACTAGAACGGAAAAATGTTATGGGGGCTCAAAAGTAAATGTATACAGCTTAGCCCTAAGGTTTACGGCAAAGTTTACGAGTACGCTAGTTTATATATTATGATTTATTATGGCGGAATATTTACCTTATATAATTTATTCAACTTATTGATAAATACACGAATTTGATATTTTTTTCAAATATTTATTAAATTTTACGTTTTTTTGTAAAAAGTGTCAAAAAACAAATGCTTTGATGGCATCCCTCAACGTCTGTACGACAGAAAAAAGAAAAGAGTTTCTGAGCAGGTTTTAAAACTTAGGAAGTATAAGCAGGTAGGAAAAAAACCCCAACTGGCTGCATTTCAAAAACAATATTAAATTTGACGTTGAAAAACTTAACATTCACTCACAAAAACCATAAGACACAACTCTCATAAAGAATACGTATTAAATTTCTTAATAAAAATTAAAACTACAAAAAAACTGCAAATAAATTCACTAAAGTTCAAAAATAAACATCATTTTTCGTACAAAGTCGAAATGCCGCAATTTGGATGTTATCGGGACTTCAACATTGGCACTTTCGCGCGGTGCCCGGGCGGCTGCGACCCGCCGTGCGTGCCCGGGTGCTGCAACCCGTGTGTGCAGGGCTGCTGCTGCTGTCCGCTGGGGCCGTGCTACAACTGCCACAGCGGCGTCGTCCCGTGATCGCGACACTCAAGTCGGTCGCGACCCGTGTGTGCAGGGCTGCTGCTGCTGTCCGCTGGGGCCGTGCTACAACTGCCACAGCGGCGTCGTCCCGTAATCGCGACCCGTGTGTGCAGGGCTGCTGCGCCGCCCTCGGCTTGTGCTACAACTGCCACAGCGGCGTCGTCCCTTGACCGCGACACACAGGACGGTAGCGACCCGCGTCTGTAGCGCTGGTGCTGCTGCCCCGGCCTCGGGCCGTGCTAAGTGTCCGTGTCGGGTGAATTGACCTTACGTTGCGATAGATGAAAGTTGAAGTTCGATTGTACAATGATTGTTAATAAAATATTAAGTATTTTAAACTTTGCCTTTTCTATTTATGCCAAGTTTTAAGAATATCTAGGGTAAAGACGCACCATGGAGCAAGCGGACCTCGTTAAAAAGAATTCTCGATTATTCAGACCAGGATCGACCGACTCAAACAGAATACCACCACCGGACTGCACCGGAATTACTTATGTTAGGTACAGTCTGCTGTAAATATATATATGTACTTATACAGCCATAACGTCAAAATATGTATACATCGACCTTATATTTAGTGGTATAAAGGTGTACCGGTACAGGTGTGTAACGTATATATATTTATGATGCTAACCCTACCTAACATATGGAACTATACCTTTGTTCTACGTCTGCCTTAAATGCAATATGCCAAATTGAAATTCTCACCCTGTTGCGTTAAAATAAAGTACAAAAAGGGATACATCGTTGTGTAGCCGACTGTACTATTGTTAATTGTGTCGGTGACGATGCCGGACGACGGTTATATTCGTCCGTATCACCCCTACGAAGTTGCGTTCTGCGTTCCCGTTCGCTACCTATTGTTAGCTATTACTTTTGCCATGATCGGATTGGTATGTGTGGAGCAAGCTTAATGCGGTAAACTTGCTCTGTCAGGCATGTGATGAGAGCTTTATTGAATTAGTAATACGATCGGAACGCGTGGTGGCGCCACTAGAAAACGTCAATCGAAAAAAAGAAAGAAACGGTGCTGAAGTAAATAAACAAACAATTAAGATAAAAGTTGCAGAAGAGAGTTAGTTTTATCATATCAGAAGTGTGGCTACCCAAGTTCATCCTGATTTTCAAGTAAGTCACGTATGAATCGATGCTGGACATGAATTGAAAACTTTGTTTTGGAACAGCTATGATGAGCTTGTCTTCACAATAACGTTACTATTTCGTTTCTAATATACGAAGAAATTACCTAATTTATAAGGAACATTATGGTTCCACGCTAAAGAAATAAGTATGACATGTAATAACAATATTAGGAGAATTGAATAGAAAGTCCGTAGTATTTTCGACATTCTAGTACATTCTAAGTGAATTTGCCCATTATTAACCTTACAGTAAGCAGTAAGATGATCTGCAGAGAAGCATACGTTTTGGGTTAATTAGATATTTCTACTTTTAAAAATTTTATGACTATTACAATGTTACTCGATTCTGCAGGTGATGTTTAACATTATGGTAATTTCAGTCTTAAGTTATCATACTTCTTCAGTATCTACAGTAAAGATTAAGTACGATTACTCAAGTCATTATAAGTTTTAACTGTCATAACCATAAAACTTGGAATATGCTTAGGCGCCCTAGGTGCCCAAGTGACAAACTAATCGTATATGGCAAAAAAAAAAAAAGAAAAAGATGTTTAGCTATAAAAGCAGACATGCACATTTATTATCTGGTATTCATGGTACAAGTTTTGCATAGTCTGATCAAGGTTAAAGTTTCAATGTTGGTTTGGGCACAAACGGTACAATACAATTTTTGCAGTCAACAACATACAAAAGGTGTTAACCAACAAAGTTGCCATATGATATTCATTCCAAAGATAAGAGAGTAACTGGTATAATATAAACATGCACTTGCATAATAATTCATAGAATAAATCAAACTATTGGTATGGATTGTACCACAATACTTAATTATTATTACTGTCATCATTATCTAAATAATAAACATTATATTTAACTTATTCGAACTTTATTTGTTTATTATTTATTTATTATTTATTCAAATTTTAACTATGGTTTATAAGGGCTCCATAGTCAACCTATTTTGTTTGTTTTCGGTACTACATAGTGATGACAGATCCAGGTACACCGCCAATGAGATGCATCATGGAGGGTTGTGAAACTGAGCATGGCTTCAACAAGAAAAGACCCAAAGGTCTTGTACTTTCCAGATCCCAGACGAGTGATTCAGATCATAGACATAAGAAATCTCGACACAGGAACCATCAAAGGAGGAATAGAAGTCCGGCAGAATCTAGCTCCAGTACTTCATCGTCATCTTCTAAGCGGCGTCGTAAACGCGCAAAGAAACACAAACTTAAGAAGAGACATGACCGGAACACTTCAGAGAGTCGATCGAAAAATGAACCTCAAACGGAATCATCAATTTTGTCACAGCTGGTAGCAGCATTAGAAAGTAGAAATTATACATCAACTAGCCAAGGAGTCCAAGGATCACAGAATGTGATACCAGAGTTCAACCCGCAAGCCAAATCTCAGACAATGAAGGACTGGTTGACTAAGATCAACGAATCAGCGAGCATATATGGATGGTCAGAGAAACAGATAATATATTATGCTCTGCCCCGCTTATCTGGGCTAGCGAAACGCTGGTATGATGGATTGACAACTGTTAAATTCACATGGGATGAGTGGCAGGAGAAATTAATGAAGGCATTCCCTTGCAGAGGAAACTATGCAGAGACACTTAAAGAAATGTTAGCACGCAGGAGTAGAAAGTCTGAGACTCTTGAAGAATACTACTATGACAAAGTAAGGTTAATTAATAGATGCAGATTTATTGCTGGACCAGAGGCAGTTGACTGCTTGACAGAAGGTATATTCGATAATAATATACGTATGAATGCTCAAGGATTGGATTTTAAAGAACCTGAAGAGGTCCTTACATACTTTAGGAAAATATCGACTAAACAAGACGAATACACGCGGTCATCGGGTAATACACGTGTATCCGTACCTCAAAAGCGTTTACACAATTTTGAAGATAAGACAAGAAAAACAGCAGACGTCACCTGCTTTAACTGTGGGGAAAAGGGACATTACTTCAGTTCCTGCTCGAAAGAATTGATCAGATGCAGCAAATGCAAACGGTTGGGTCATAATAATCCACAATGTGACAAGGCACCTTATAATGCAGACAAAACTCAGATAGGCTCAAACCTATTCAAGACCGTCAACAAAATTGAAGCTTCACCAGCAGTATGCAACAAGTATCTGAAAGAAGTGATGGTGAATGGGCACACAGTAAAAGGATTCATTGATCTGGGCAGTGAATGCACTCTACTAAGCGATGTAATGGAAATAGACATTACACATGAAGCTAAAAATGACAACTTACCTGAATTGAAGGGATTTGCAAATGGGTCCATTAAGCCTAGTGCTCAAGTAAAAATAACAATAGAAATAGACAGCTTAAAATGTATTGTTGATGCTTATGTTGTACCACAAGTCTTGCTGCCTTACAACTCTAAAATTTTAATTGGTCAAAATCTTACGGAATTACCAAATGTAAGAGTATATAAGACTGACACTGAATTGATCTTATTCAAGTCTCTGGATAGACCGGCACAGATAGTCATTCAAGACTCAGTCGAGGTGAAAGGTACCATGGCTGTGCCAGTCGTTACTCAACAGTGTATGGGCAAAGTAAATTTATATATTGCCCCTGAAACCTGCCTCAAACCGGGATCCGAGTACATGATTTTACCCGGATTTTATATGTTTAATAATGGATATGCAAATATAGTCATAATGGGGCTATCACCCACAATTAACTTGCCAAAGGGCCTACTTGTGGCAAGAGGGCTTATGCTTCCCGATTTCGTATTGGATAAACCAGGCCCCACACCTCAATTATGTAATACCATAATCCTAGAAGAAAATGCTATTCAACCAGAAAGAATAAATACGGATACTGAATTGGAAGACAAACTGAAGAAAGACTTGCATACCCTGTTGAATGAATACAGAGAATGTTTTGCGTTTTCCACTGCTGAGCTTGGAAGGACCAATCTGACAGAAATGCACATCAAAATGAAGGATGACACGCCTGTTACATACAGACCTTATCGTTTATCGGTTTCAGAAAGGTCAAAAGTTAAAGACATCATAGAAGATCTTTGTGCTAATGGCATTGTCCGTGAGTCAGAATCGGAATACGCTAGTCCGATTATTGTTGTGCCAAAGAAAAATGGAGATCTGAGACTATGTGTCGACTACAGAGCACTCAATAAGAAGACAAGCAAAGACAAGTACCCAATGCCTTTGATCGAAGACCAAATAGATAGTCTTAGCGGGCAAAACTTTTTCACTACTTTGGACCTAGCCTCGGGTTACCATCAAATACCCATAGCCGAAAGCTCAAAACACTTAACGGCATTCATAACACAAGATGGCCATTTCGAGTACAACAGAATGCCTTTTGGGCTATGTAACGCCCCAGCTATTTTTCAAAGATTGATTCACAAGGTATTGAATGCAAAGAAGATACCTGGGGTGCTTGCTTACATGGATGATATAGTGATATCATCAAAGACTATCGCAGAAGGAATGGCAAAGTTGCGACAGGTACTTGAGGCTCTAAAGGAAGCGAATCTTACCCTGAATTTGAGTAAATGCAATTTCTTCAAAACTAATATTAATTACCTCGGCTATGAAATTTCCGCACAAGGAGTCCGACCTGGTCAGAAAAAGACTGAGGCTGTGGCTTCATTTAAAAAACCTGAAAACGTACATGAGATCAGACAATTTATCGGCTTGGCCAGCTTCTTCCGCCGATTTGTACAAGGATTTGCTACAATCGCGAAGCCACTAACTAGCTTGACAAAAGCAAATGAAAAGTGGATATGGGGAAGGTCGCAGGATGATGCCTTCTCGAAAATCAAGGAGATTCTTGTCTCAAGACCTGTATTAGCAATCTATGATCCGGCGCTTATAACCGAGCTGCATACTGATGCCAGTCAGGTAGGTATAGGCGGAATTCTCATGCAGCGCGTTAACGAAAAGGCCCCACTGCGAGCTGTAGCATATTTTAGTAGACAAACGACGGCAGAAGAGCAACATTTCCACTCCTTCGAACTGGAGACATTAGCGGTTGTGATGTCTCTCAACCGTTTTCGCACTTACCTCATTGGTATTGAATTTAAGGTGGTAACCGATTGTAACGCCGTGCGACTTACCTGGGTCAAGCGCGATCTTGTACCCAGGATTGCGAGATGGTGGCTGCAAGCTCAAGAATTCAATTTTACAATTGAGTACCGACCAGGGACACAGATGACCCACGTTGATGCGCTTAGTCGCAATCCGGTTGAGCCAGCAGACAACCGTGTTAACCGTGATGCAGTGGCCTGCAGTGTGTTTAAAATAACGACGTCAGCTAGTTTAGATGATGTGCAATATACGGACCCGCATTTGGTCTATATAAAATGTGTGCTTGATAACAACTGCGCAGAGGCTAAGGAAATCAAGAATGACTATACACTAAAGAACGGCAAGGTGTATAGAAAAATTGATGATTCCCTGAAATGGGTAGTTCCTCAGGACGCAAGATGGAAGGTGTGTCATATGTCCCACGACGAGAGCGGGCATATGGCAATTGAAAAGACCTTGGACAAAATGAGACAGACATATTGGTTCCCGCACATGACGGCATTTGTAAAAAAATATGTGAAAGCTTGTATTCCCTGTGCATATGCCAAGCAGCCAGCTGGTAAAAAAGAAGGCTATCTTCACCCTATACCGAAATCACCTATACCTTTTCACTGCGTTCACATTGACCATTTAGGGCCATTTATAAAGAGCAAATTGGGTAACACGTACATATTGGGTATTATTGACGGTTACACGAAGTTTATAATATTGAGAGCGGTTCGTAACACAAAAAGTAAAACGTCTATTGCAGTTCTTAAAGATGTTTTCGGTATATTTGGAGTTCCGCAGCTACTCGTTTCAGATCGTGGAACTAGTTTTACGTCAAATGAGTTTGCGGCGTTTGCTCAGGAAATGGAGTTCAAACACATCAAAAACGCGGTGGCCATGCCCAGGGCAAATGGCCAGATTGAGAGGTATAACCGCACAGTATTAGCATCGCTAGTTGCACTTACACACGGAGACAACGATAAAGAATGGGATTCCCACCTTAACGCAGTCCAGTGGAGCTTGAATAACACGTTGAATAAAGGAATCGGCAAAACACCTTCAGAAGTTATTTTTGGCAAGAGAACAGTCGGCCTTGGCGAAGCTCATCTTCATGATTTAGCCACTCAGGGTGGACCAACGTTAGACGACATTAGACAAGAAGTAGATCAAACCATTATGAATAACCAGAATGACATGGAGAAAAGATTTAATCAGAAGCGATGTCCTGCAAAAGTGTACCAAGAAGGTGATCTGGTATTGATACAAAAACAATTGAACAACCAAGGTGAGAGTAACAAACTGCTACCACGATACAGTGGACCATACAAGGTCACTCGTATCCTTGGTAATGACCGTTATGAAGTAAGCAGTATAGAAGGACATACAAAACGATGTTATAAAAATGTATATGCTGCAGATAAAATGAAGCCGTGGATAAGTTTTAGTTTATCTGAGAAAGACAAAGAGTCTGGTTTACTGTCAGTGGAAATGGATAAAAATGTTATAGCGGATGGAGGGACCGAAAGTACACAGGTTGAATATAGTAACTCAAGCGAATGTGAAAATGATTAGTTTAAAAAAAATATATATGTTATGGTGATTCGCATTATGATTAGGATTAAACTGTTTCTTCATTTTACAGACCAATGATTAGTAAGCTAAGTATAGGTAAATGGTTCCTAGTGTGATTAAATAGATCTTCCCAGGTGCAAATAGTTGAAGCATTATTAAAGAGTAATATTGTGATCTGATTGAGATAAAAGAAGTTAATAGTTATCTTTTTACTTTTATTGGGTTTAATTGTAATTCATTGCTGCATATGTATGCACAGACAGATTATTTTAATTGTATAGTTAAGGGCATAGGTAGCCTAGTTAAAAGAAAACTGTGTATGAGATTTACAACATTGAGCCTAATAGTGTCACAAATTGGTTTCTGAGAATATTTTCAATTATTGATGTTTGAATGATTGTAATGAGTACTAAATAAAACAACATGATTATTGGTTTTGATACTTTTATTTATAAAACTACACCATCAACAATAATTAATAAGCTTAGCAACTCTTTTAGAACTATTGTATATGCATGTCATACTTATTGCAGTATCTGGATCAAGTGCTAAAGATTTTTTGTTTGTTTGTATGTATGTAAATTCTAAATTAAAACAATGAAAAAGGACAATTATTTTTACATGATTTATTACTGTTGTATTCTGGAACGTTGAGTAGACTTACGTCCCTACTTACCTTTGGCTGGTTGCCCGATGAAGACGGCGGATCTTGGTGAGTTCACCTATGGCCGATAGAACTGGGGAAGTGAGCAGACATCTCAGTTGGCATTTCTGGCTCCGATGGCTCCCAGTATCGGGAACAGATCTCGGCAAGAAGGACCTGCCACTAACTGACGGCTCAGGACGGGTAATGATACACTAATTGATCTTGTATTGTCTCACAGTAAAGAAGCAGAGCTCGGAGCTTGCCGATGGCTTCTACTGTATAGGGCAGAACTCGGAGTCAAGGTGTTCTGACCGGTGGCTTTCAAGATTGAAAGTAGATCTCGGTACGAACATGCTTACTACCGACGGCTCATATTTAGTACTACATGTTGATACATTGAATGATCATAACAATGTGTGAGTGGTGTTGTAAGAATGAGGTCATTCTTAGACAGGGGATGGCCGAAAGGAACATAATCTATCATATGTTATCTCCAGTAACTGTTTACCTAATTAAAGGTATTGTATTAGGGGCGTTTGATCTTTGGTGTGTTTAGTCTGAGGTCAGACTAAGGTCAGAATGGCCGAATGTTAGCTATTACTTTTGCCATGATCGGATTGGTATGTGTGGAGCAAGCTTAATGCGGTAAACTTGCTCTGTCAGGCATGTGATGAGAGCTTTATTGAATTAGTAATACGATCGGAACGCGTGGTGGCGCCACTAGAAAACGTCAATCGAAAAAAAGAAAGAAACGGTGCTGAAGTAAATAAACAAACAATTAAGATAAAAGTTGCAGAAGAGAGTTAGTTTTATCACTATTGACTCGTCAAATTATAAATAATGGCTCTACCCAGAATAGATTTTGATCGATTCTCAAAATTAATAAACGGCGCTCGAAAATAGACACAATGACATTGAAGGGGGATTATTTTCGTAGAAAGGACTCCCCTCGACCCCGGCAACAGGATTCTATGAAAACGTCACCCCACTGGCTCAACAAAAAGCGTCCAATTTACTCAGGCCTTCGATACGCCATCTTGATAAAATGAATAAAGGTCTTCGCTAACTGGTCTATCTATCTACTTCTGCTGGAGTTTTCAACGAATTCAGGTCATGAGCCGCGTGTCGTTTGGTCAAACCACGCACTTACCAGCACGCAATATACTTATGGGAATAATCGGTTTGGATATGATTAATTCTACTAAGCCATCCCCGCTTCTGTGAATTCGTCCTTTTGCGAACTGCCGGGGGGAGTTGCAAGAACTCTCCTCCGTTTAGGTTGCCAACCCTCACTATATTACCTATACATCTAGTATCCTACTAGTTGGGAGTCCGAATACTATAATTATTAGTAGCCTAGGCGAAAGTGCTGTAATTTTAACGCGAAAAAATTAAGATGAAACTATAAATTATGCTGTCATCTGTTACTATAAGTGTAAAAAGACTCGAAAATATCATGTTTGACGTAAAAAAAAGTTGACAACCCTACTCTACCTAATTTTCCTGTTATTTGTTTATTTGTTCCTTTTTAAATGTAACCCTAGCAAACTTTCAAGTTGCCAGAATTAGATATTGCCCGTTACAAACAAGTTGTAACCGTTACCAATAAAATAGTTGATTGCATAAAAAATATAGCTGATGATACAAGAACGAGTACAACAAAATTTACCAGGGCCCCATTTCATAAACGCAACAGGCGACAGATGACAGTGACAGTTTGCTGTACATTATAGTGTCTACGATTTAACATCATAGTGGGCAAGCAATGTATACCGAATTGTCACTGTCACGTGTCGCGTTTATGAAATTGGGCCCAGGAGAACATATTCTACGCCTAGCTCGATCCGGTTATAATAATAATAATTGTTTAAAACCCATAGTTATAATTTAATTGTTAACATTAGCACGTAAGGTTTAACTGTTAGTGTTAAGTGTTTCAGAAATAAATAAATAATAAATAATTAAATAAATTCCCATTTACTGTAGGTACATTGCATTCTGGTGCTTGTAACACAAAACTTAAATTACACTTGCTACAATTTACGTATTTGTGACATTTTTGTATGAAAAACTCTACAATTATGTCAAATGTAGCACTTGTAATTTTTGTGGTATAGGGGGCTGGTCGTTTTTACGAAAAAACGGTCGGTAACTCTGCCCTGTGTTGCATTGTACACTGCAGTTCTATAGTTTCCCCATTTCGAAGATTCTGGTAGTATCTGTTTAGTATTTTTCCCATGTCCCAATTTACCAACTGCTTGTATTATTTGGCAAACAACTGCACTAAAAGTGGATAAAAACAGGTAAGACGCACAATACCAGTCATAAATGAGCATATCGCGAAGCCATCGCTCCGTTCTTCCGGTGCTTATCTGATGGCGACGTCTAAAACTGTGTTTCCTGCACCTAGGGCTGCCATCCGTCCGGTTTTTTCCGGATTTATCCTAGTTTGGAGTCCTTTTCGTGTCCGGCAAAAAAACACGATTGATGATTTTTTTTATATTAGTCAATTCATCAAAACAGTTCTAAACAAAGAAACACTAAATGACGTCAAGCAAAATTGGTTGTGTAGGAAAATCCTAACAAGGCAATTTAATCTAATTTATTTCAGGGATATTGCAAGCAACACAAGCTATGCTTTAAATAAATAAACTTATCTCTATAAGATCACTTTGGCATTTGCTTGTCTGACTGTTTATAGGCCGTTTTTTTCAGAATCAGTGTTATATAGAAATTTGACATTCCATTTTCCATTAACCATTTTGGCCGCGTCGTTGCATTTTATCAGGTGAGACGTCATGCAAAAACAGTAAAAAAATCAATTAATTTTGAGAAAAATACATACGTTTTTATTATTTTCTGACTATTTCCGTTCTAAAACTGATGTTTGGTTCTATAACGACCTAATTGAGCGACTACTCCACTACGTAAAAATCTAAAAACAAAAATAGCGACCGCCTCATTTTGTGCAACTATCAAAATCAAGTTATTTCGAGGTGCGCAGGTCAGAAACCCTCAGAATGCGCAAAATTGAGTCGCAGTTCAACTGCATCTCATATTATTATCATTATCACCATGGCTCGACTCGCACTTGATCACTTTTTATTATAAAACTAGTAGGTATATTTTGTCATATTCGTTCGAGGATAAAACTCATTCTACCCCAATTTCCGAGGTTTTTGAGTTCTTGGTCCGGGAACTGCAATTCACACGATGGCAACCCTACCTGCACCTTGCTTCACCGAAAGCGGTTTAAGCAGTGGGTTCAAGTTAAACCTCTCCAAAATCGCCATTAAATAAACATCTCAAGAATTGCTAACAAAACTAGAACTATACATCATGTTACGCTGTTTTTAAATTTAAGACGGGTAGCAAAAGGAGTATGTAAATGGTAGAATACAACGTATGTCTAGTCTGCGGTTAGCTTGCGGTTAGCATGAAATTAGCACGCGTGGCCGCAACTCGCTCTGGCTTCTACATATATGGTGGCTATACCTATAATTTAATGTACCTATAGATATGCCTCTTTCTAACAAACACAATTAAAAATAAACTAATTGATACCTGCAGAAATATGGATTATTAGCATAGAAATCTAAAAATAGAGACCAAAATTTAAGTAGCTAATCTCTTTACTTTAAATAGATTTACTTTATATAGAGCTGGCTGGCAACATAGCAAGAAAGTCATAAAGATAGAATAAAGTGCACCGGCTTCTAAATTCGAAATCATTTCGCCGTCACGCAAAAACTGGCTTCTGAATCCATCCAGATATCTTTTTCGATTCAATTGCATGCGTAAAAATTTTAGTTTCTTAACTGTTTTATAGAATTTTTAAAGAAAAAAAGTACAATTCGTGCTAAAGAACCAGCATGCCCGTGTATTATGGAGGGTACGTGGGGGGCCCGCATGCAGGCGGATACCTCCTGGTGTCCAACGGCTGTAGCCCGACGACTGGCGGCTGCCCGTCCCCCGAGGTTCCCTGTTATGGACCACTATGCGGCTCGTGTGGACCAACTTGCTGACCCAGTGGACCAGATTGAGGTACATACCTAGATGTTTTTTTTTATGCAGTTCACCTGATGGGAAGTTGGGCATCGCCTATGGAAACGTGCATGCGTTGTGCTTAAACGAATGAAGGCAAATTAAGACATATCTGCATTTTTTTGTAAATTAGGAAGGCAAACAAGTGGGTCACCTGATGGTATGTGCCACCGCCACCCGCGTATAGACACCCGCAACACCAAAGAGATTGCAGATGCGTTGCCAATCCAGAGGGCTAATATGGAATACCTCTTATGCCAGTAATCTCACCTGCAGTCTTGCTCTCGACACTGGAACACAACAGTGCAAGCACTGCTGCTTAGCGGCTGGATTAGCGAGCATGATTGTGGTAGCGATCCGAACGGACCTTGCATAAGGTCCTACCACCCGCAATCAATTTAATCATATTAAAGTCAGAAATGAAATCAGAGTTCCAAAGTTGTTTTTTTAAAAAGCAAAGGACAGATACATAAGCTACATAGCTTTGAGTGCATTGTACAGTTTTACCAAAAATATATTGAGCATCGGCAGTATTCGTTTGCGCAGAGAAGCGCAGACCGGTTTTCGACAGTAGCCGAACATGTGAATAATCCATATTGTACTTTATTTGCAAGCGCAACTGGCCGAGTATTGCTTCCTATGCATTCTTAGCTTTGTCCCGCTTACACAATTCGTACACTGTGCCGCACGGGCTGCCGCTATGTTGCTCCGAAGTCGATAGACGAATAAAAGCGCAAGAGTTTAGCGCGCGTAAAATTCTACTTTATCATTGGTAGATCGAAATTTCTCGCGCTACTAAAATTGGCCTACTGCGCAGGTACATCGTGGCATAATATATTTTTGGTAATACTGTAAGGTGTTTGTTTGACAGCCGTACGAGCAGACCTGCCTGCAGGAGAACGTGCACTTTGTGGTGTCGTTCGCGGTGCTGGCGCTCATCGCCGGCGTGTCCGTGCTCGGGTTCCTGGCCGACGCGCCCTGCTCGCGCTCGGCGGCCGCGGCGCTCTTCCATCCGTGTGTCTTTTAATAAATAGTGTCCTATACAAGTTTTTTGATTTTACTGTCATTTAACCCTTTGAACACAATAGCCTTTAAAATCGACGTACCTGATGCGTAGAGACTAAAGGCGCAAATTGTACAATTTTAGTTACAAATAAAAAACTGCAAAAAATTTAAAATTTTGCAATTCCCGCCGGTTCAGTTAAGTGGGTTTTACTGTGAGTACCCTAAAATGTACTTTCTTATTTTACGGGAAAAAAATATGAATATTTAAATGAGTTCATGCAACTCGAGCGCGATATCATAATCGCCTTATAAGTTATGTCTTAATTAAGATATGTATTTCTTAGAATTTGTTAAGTGATTAATTTACGAAGCTACTCGTAATAGTGAACTGTTCTAATAACGGATTCACTGGATTTTGTTTCATCTCCAACTTTTTTAGCCACTATCTTCTTTATCTTTTGTATAAATAGTGCATGTTGGACTCGCGCACCGAGGGCTTCGTACAAACTTAATAACACAAAACAATGCTATAACGTAAAGATCAACAGAATTAAGCGACAAACTTAACTTTGCCATTGGATAACTATTGTCCCGATACACACCAAATGCAAATATAAGTTTGTAAACGCAAACGATTTTCGTTTTTTGTCCTTTATTTGTTTTGTGACTTGTTTCTTGCCAAATCTCATAGTTCTAGGTCAACGGGAAGTAGCTACATTATTGGTTTTAGTTCCCGTGCGTTTTGATTACGATGACTTAAAAGTTTGATTTTTTTCACAGTTCGAAGAGACTGAAAATCTGAGTATTTGATATCAATTTCAACTCAATACCTCAAAGCGTCCCTGAGAAAAGGTTCTTGACAGATAGACGAACAACGAAGTAAACCTATAAGGGTTCTTTTTTCCTTTTGAGGTGTGGAACCCTAAAACAATTACAGGTATTGCATCGCCTCTACTATAATTCGTTAATATGTCATAGTACCTAAGTATATTTATTTCAATTCGTGAAGATCCATCATTTCCAACGTACAGTCGACCAATTTCATTAATAGGCCACTGTAGAACCTTTTCACAATAAACGTCATAATGACTTCTGAATAAATTTCATAATTTATCTCAGCGATGACACATTACGACAGTGGCCTATGAATCAAATTGGTTGACTGTACGCATTGATAAATTGAACAATCCACACCCCTATTTCGGGGAAACACAGCTGCCAGCTGCCCAGCTGTCACATACTCGCTCCAAAAATGTAACCCACGTCAACCGATCTTTAAGCACAAACCACAAACAAAAACAACACCCAACAAAACGCTATACAGTTCAATAAAAAAAACTGGCCAAGTGAGAGTCTAACTAGCGCACCGAGGGTTCCGTACAAACATAAAATGCCATTGGATAACTGTACCTCATACGTACCAAATGCAAATATAAGTTTGTACCTAATCGTAAAAAAGGTTTTTTTGTATTTTCGTTTTGGGGTACGAAACCTTAAGAAACAAAAATTCTAGAACTTTTTTCTTAAATAACAGTAAAGAACCTTGTACAAGGTCCGTCCGGATCGTTACCACCATCTTGCTCCATAATTCAGCCGCTAAGCAGCAGAGCTTACAGTTTTGTACTCCGGCGTGGAGAGTAAAACAACTAGTGAAATTACTGGCACAAGAGATTGGATGGGTATACAGGACTAAGACGGATTTTAGCCCTCTGGATTGGCAACGCATCTGCGGCATGGTGATCACTTACCATCAGGTGATGCACTTGCTTGTTTCTCTATTTGATATTAAAAAAGACCCTTGAAGAGTACGGTAATAAAAAAACATCCGCTTTCTTTTTCGGCGGCATGAATTTAATTTACATTACGGTTTGGTTTAGCGTAATCATAACTTTACCAAACATTTTTGTAATAGGTACATGGAGAAGACATAATCTCGAATACGAAAGGAGCTGGCGAATAAAAATCTCGTCTTCCTTGTTCAGCATATATTTCTCATGTTACTTTATCGGATAACTCTAATCAACATTTAACAAAATCCACAAGGAAATGTAGGTGTCTAACATCTCTCTGAATTCTTGATTATTCATGCTAAAAGCACGGCGTTGGCGCTTGGCGCGCGACCCCTCCTGCGCAAATTGTTAACTAATGAATAGAATTCAGGCGTTCATTCGACCGCGTTAAATTTGAATACAGTTCCGCGAAACAGAGTTTCGGTGAACTTAACCGTTTGCTGTCCGTAAATATGAGCACCTTGCATGTGTTTCAATTAATAATGAAAGAGAAGTCTTTTAAGGCCAGCGGGGCAAGTCTGGCGTCAGTAGAGATGAAGTCACACTCGACATATGCCAAAAAGAGCTGTCAGATCACTTTATAAAATCCGTCATTTTTTGACACATGTCGAGTGCGAGATGAATCTCGAAGAGTGCCAGAATTGGGGTCCTGATCAAAAGACTGGACTCATTTTTAACGCCTCACAACTAGACAAGTCTTGAGTCATAAGACTAAAACTGAAGACTTATTTGAGTGGCAGTATTTTGAACCTTGGGCCTTAAAACTCAGTCATTACTTAAAAGACTAAAATATCTCGTGGCTTATTGCCTCTGGAGTCGCAAGTCGTGAAGCGTGCGCGTAGAACCGATATTGCCATAAACTTCGATAGCAACTTAATGTTATATATAGTCTGAACTCAAGTTTCAGTTTCATAACTATATTAATATAGAACTAGAACTTAAGCTACATCTGCTGCTATACAACATCAGCTAAAGCTAAACAGACATATTTTTTGACGTATACTATACGTAACTTATACATTATGTAGCCTTAACCAACCCTGTGCCGATAGGTAGTAATTTGCAATTCTTCGGAAAACTGAGTATCACATATTGGTAATATTTATTGGCAGATTGCGAGTGCAATGCCATCAGCGGTTCCAGTGAAATTATACCCCGTATCGGCCGTTTCCGCTAACCGGCGGTTCGCTGAAACCAACGGCTAAACGCCGCCGAGTTATTACTTACATACTGAAGGCATCATGTTTTACGTGAATTATTTTGTAGGTAACTCAAAAGCTAGTAATAAACTGGAACAAATTACCTTGCTACTCCGTGAAACCAAAAAAACGACGAAAGCATCGCTAAGCATACGATAGTTAGAGCCCCATATAAGTTGTTATTGAACAGGTAACAGCAATTTTTGTATGATGTATAGACGGATAAATCTAACATAACCCGCTAAGTTTAATTGATCTCTATATGTGCATCTTCCTCATAAAACTAATTAGACGAAACTGCACGGCGGCATAAATTAAATTTGGTCAGCCATATTAGGGAAATTTCAGCCCGAAAATAGGGTAAGGGACGATATTATGGCGCACCTTTGTATCGAGTACCTAAACCATTGTTATACGTACGTAAGGAACGTTATGATCTCAATTAGTAGCCAGTTTTACTCCGAACCTGGTCCACGCGATAGACACGGCCTAATGTATGGCCATCGTTTAAGATTTGTGTATAAATCTGCATGCTTTTAATTAACCATTTCTTGTTAACAGTAGTTAACATCTCCTGAGTACATAATCACTTTCGTTAGGTGACTAGCATGCTCCTGTATCTCCCTATTCCCTGAAGACAGAAACTCCATTTCACCGATTACACGTTTGCGTCAGTTAATACAATATTCCAATTCCCATGAATAAACAAATTGATTATTTTGCATAAATGAATCTTAACGCTGCGCAATTTACACGATAAGGCCGTATAAAGTCTTACGCATATGCAATCAAACGCAATACGTTCCGTGATTCATGAAGATAAAACAAATTCTATTTAAACATTTAACTGCTACTTAATTTAGTATGAATTTCGCACCCGTTCGTGTTGCCAAAATTTATCTTTCTATCGCGTGACAATGAGTCAAGTTTCCGAGAGACGGCGGCCGCGTACGTAGCACGTAATACACGAAGCTACACGTACATAGAAAGGACAAGGTTCAACTGTCCGTTCTCGGTAGTCCAATGCTAACCAAGTTCGACTAATAAGACAAAGGAAGCCGCGTGCACTTCCTAGAAAATAAGCAAAACTGGCAGATGGTATTAATTGAGGCTAATCGCAAGGTATCACGCTCGTCGTCCATTTAACGCCTCGTATCATATTTATGTTACTAGCGTCCCGCCGTACATGGGTACAATAGGATGTAATGTACATAAAAACTTCCCTTAAAAATATCTAAATGACAGTGGAAACCGTTTGAAACTCCGTTGCGTGGTTTAGGCACTGACCTATAAGTAATGGACTTCTAGTCAGTGTTTAAAAAATGGCCTTATCGAAAGAGGAGTAAAAAGAGGAGTAATTCGCCCCTTTAGAATTAAAGCGACTCAATTCTGAATATGACATTTCCCAAAATTAAACCCTATGTCTTTTAAATAAGGTGACATTTAGGGACGTGTATTATTCAGAAATGAGTCGCTTTAATTCTAAAGGTGCGAATTGTGCTGTCAGTTTCTGTGCGACGGCGCTTCTGTCAAAATGCCATACTGCACTGTGAAAACATGTAAAAATTACAGTAGCAAAGCCAAAAGAAAGGATGGAATATCGTATTTTCAGTAACTAATCTATTGTGTTATAATTTAGAAGTAATTAATTGCTCAGTCTTTCATTTATATTCGAATTAAATAACCATATCAATGATTGAAAGATTCAGAACAAAGAAACTATAGAGCCGCTTGGATGTTAATTTTTTATTCATGCAAATTCTTATTAAATGCCTGATTTTGCTGTTTTCCATATGCCCCAAATCACGTTTAGTAGAAAATTAGGAATGTTAAAATTAGTAATCAAGAATTTTACCTAGCTTTACCAATTTTTGTTGCTTTCATTTTGAAAAATATTCGGTAAATATAACAGAGTCCTAATAAAGTTTTTGGGACTTGTAACATTTGGAATCAATTAGAAAATAAAATTTTGGAACATTAACAGAAATAGGACTAAAGGGTTGTGTTTCAGTAAAGACGAATGGACTTCATTGCATTTATAAGCTTTATGAAGTTAAGTATTTTTAAACCCTAATTTCACTTTTTTGCTTTTCTGAAAGCTATTTGAAAAAAATACTGAAACAGGTGTTTCTTCATTTTAAATAGTAAGCATGGATTCTGAGTTTCATGAGTCTAAAAGAATCTTTTTTCCATACAAACTTCACCACCCCATTTTTCCCCCTTCCTACCCTTTTTTAAAATTTATTGTAGCCTAAATTGTATTCTGGATTTATTTGAATAGGCTTGTGAAAATTCCATCAAAATACGTTCAGCGGTTTGTACGTGATACGCGTTCAAACAAACAAACAAACAATTTTTTTTTAAATGGTCTTATCATGTTCAGTTACTCATTTTAAGTCGCTCTGGGTGGTTCTTTTTTTAAATCTTCAATGTACAGACTTTTTGTCTTAACGATTTTATTATATGTATAGATAGATTGGGCGCATATATTTAACTTTTATGTTTGTACATGGTTGGAAATAAAGACATTGCAATTTAGAATTATTTTGATTTCACGGAAATATCACTGGGGACGTATTAAATAATCGTTTAGTTTACAAAATAAATAATTATAATTTAACATGTTCCCAGTCCAGTGGTACACAAAAAGTATACAATCAGATCTTTAGTGACGAAGTGGCGTAGATACTTAAAGTTAAGCGAAATGCAGGCTGGGTTATTGCCGGAAGTTTGGAAAATATCCTCTTACCAGCCTCAAAAACCATCATTTCACTCGTGGTCGTGTTGTATCTGAGCTCATGAGCCTCAGCGTATTTTTCAGACTTGTGATGCAGTCTCTCCATGCTATGAAGAAACTTAGCAAAACCATGTTTTATCTCCATAACTGACAATGTTAACTGAAATGGTGGTAAACCGTAAAAAAAAAGTTTGGTCATCCAAAACAAAAGCTATCCAGCTACCAAATTTCGAGTCAGTAAGTGGGTAGTCATTTATGTGTAATAAACACACAAACATTCATTCTTTCATTTCAATGGTATTTGTGGTGGTTTTTTAATTAGTTTTATGCTTCAAAGTACATTTAATTGTCATTATTTTATTAATAAAATAAAAACTAATAATAGTTTCTACAAGTATCTAAAATTAAAATATTTAATTGTTGAATTAGGAGAACTGCGACTCTATTAGTCTCTGTTCATTGTGACAAGACAACCGCCATTTCAATGCCAATGTTTTTTTTTATAAGTTCAAGCTGCCAGACATATTTTTAGAAATGCAATAATAAAAAAACTTATTTGCGACAAAACTTTATAAATGAAAATTTTATACCATTTTATACAGTATGGCGTCGTAGTAAGGTTGAAATTAAAGAAAATATAAAAAGTCAATTAAGAGTGTACATTTTGAACATTGGCGTCAACCTATTCTCATTTGTCGGGCCGTTTTTCGGCTGACATTTAGTATGACATTGTACATCCATGCATTATAATATCGTTGGGTTTAGGCGTCCGGAGATATGAAGGCAGACGGATACCGACTACGCGACTTTGTTTTATACTATGTTAAGAATAAGGGCTATAGTAGTGGATACCAAAAACCAAGTGGCATTATAATAATCTATTTCAGTAAAAAATAAACAGATAGTAAAATACTAGTCGTTTAAAAACTTACAATATTAAAATAAACCCGACTATTTGTACGCAAAACTCATACATCAAATATACTCTAAAGTCTATACTCCACAACCCCAGGAACCAAGCTTAAAATGACAAAAAACTATACATATAGAGATCGTAGAATTTTTTTATCATGATTATGTTTCTCGTAACAAATCCTATTAGAGTATTTTTTTCTTTTACGCAATGATTCTGTCTATAATCTCTGCTTACTCATGCAGGGTCATTCTTTAGAATCTAGTTAAACTTAAGTTTTTATTTTATTGTAAATCAAAAATATTCGCAGTAGGTAGTTGGAAGAAAAGCAGATTATAAACCTGGCATTAAGTGATTTATTATTGCACTCGTGCTTTCAGAACCCCGTTGTTGCTCAGGCTCCAAGTCAACACTGTGCAGTAATGACTTATTTGTTGCAACAATCTACTATTATTTCCCTACGCAGCACAAATAGGGTGTTATGAGTTTTAAAGGGGAAAGTACCAAAAAGGCATATATGCCCGTAGTGAATGCGTCAAACTTATATAGGTAATCGTGAAACGTTTTCACCGCATGTCACGCCACTTCTGTCAAACCAATCAACTATAATACCTAAGGATTATTCTTTCAACCTAGACCTTTCCAGATAAGCAGCTTACTCATAATAGTTTCATTGGAAAAAGTGACAAACCAATTAGTTAGTAGTGAATCATTTTATTGATAATTGTAAGGCGTTGTTTTACGAGCGGCGCTTCTTCCTGGAAGGCTCCGCCTCGTCTTCAGGCTCGCTCTGCGCCGGCGATTCGTTCTCTGAGGGCGCGTTGTCTGCTAGAAAAAAAAGTTATATTATGTGTGTAATGTATACAATTGGAGCATCGTTTGATTTTGTGTCTTCAAGTTTTACTGGAATGACATATTCAGTTTTGATGAAAGCCCCTAAATAAATACAGATAAAAAAACACTACATTTCTTTATGTTTCTTGACGTTGTATTCAATAAAGCATGTCTGTATTGTATTGTACATTAAAAAAAAAACAAAAAAGGTATCCCTGATTTATGTTCGCCGTGGTACATTTTCAAATTGAGGGTTTAAGTTTTTCTTCTTTTAAAGAGTTCTTTAAATGTTGAGAGCAGAAACAAGTTAGACTCCTTTCATTCACTCCAAGGATTACTGGAAGAGATCCCTTAAATTGATAAGTTCGCATTTGTACCTCGCATCACTACGTCTCTTTTGGTCATTTATGTTTTTTTGGAAAATAAAGAATTTACGTATAAATACAAACTCACACAATGTGAAAATGTCATAAGAAAAAAATAAAAATAAAATGAAAATGAAACAAAAACAATCGGGTACACAATAATAAATCAAAACAATAAGAAAAAATTATAATATGTCAAATTAAATTAAATATCACTACTGTTTTCATTGTACTCTTTGACTGAGTACAATGATTTGTTTAATAACAATTTTTTTAGTCGGCATCCAAATGCTTTGCCTGAAAATTCATTTTTTAGGTCAAAAAATACTATATAATGACAACATTACCCTAAATATTTCTTTGTATTTTGAATACATAGAATTTAAAATGTAATAATGTCAGCATGGCTATTACTGACCGTTGTCAACGCTCTGCTCGTCGATGTCGGGGTCCTGATCCTTCAGCATCTCCTCGATGACCGGCCCCCGGATGCGGAAGTCGCGCGCCGTGCCCAGGGCCAGGTATTGTTGCAGGTTTATCTATGACGACAACCATTTCATCAAAGACAAAGTAAAAAAAATTGCAGGTGGCAAGACCTTGTGCAAGGCCCGTCCGAATCGCTACAAACATCTTGCTCGCTAATCCTGCCGCTAACCAGCAGTGCTTGCACTGTTGTGTTCCAGTGTGGAGAGAAAGACAGCCGATGCAATTACTGGCACAAGAAGTATTCTATCTTAGCCATCTAGGTTGGCAACGCATCTGCTATCTCTTTGGTGTTGCGGTGTGTCTATGGGCGGTGGTGATCACTTAACATCAGGTGACCCACTTGCTCGTTTGGTTTCCGATGTTGTATAAAAAATAGCAACAATTCCTGGATTAAAACATAGGATACTTTTTATCCCGTAAAATGCATACAAAACAATAACACGCCGGCGAAGCCGCTGGTAAAAGCTTATTTCAAATAAATCTTCAAACTCCACATATTATGTGGCGAGGAATCTGCAATTTATCGTTGTAACTTACTCTTCAGATCGCCAATTGTTTACTTTGTATGTTACTTTTAAGTTAATTTTGTAAACTATATTCCATGTGGTTTTCAATAGAGGTTATTTGCCTTGTCTTTGCAATGCGGCAATGAATGGGCTATACGGGTTTAACTAAACTGTACCTTGGCTCTGCTGGCTAGCAGCACGACTTGCTTGTTGAACTGTTCCGCCTCGAACACAAGCCGCGGTATGAGCTTAGTGTCGCTCAGCACTTTGCGCGCCTTCTGGTGCTCCTGCGACGCCTCGAGGTAAGTCACCAGGTTGTCGATCACGGTTGACAGCTTCTTGCCGCACAGCTTCAGCAGGCGCTCCAAACTGTACAAGACAAGTCGTAGAAAGATAACAGTATAATGTTGGACGTCTCCCTTTTCACTCGCATGGTACCCTAGAGATGAACTATGGCGAAGTGCTAAGATATTTTTGTAATCGAAATTCGGTTCGGAGGGTCGAGTCCTGCCATTACCCTAATTTTTCTTTGTGTTGTCATTCATTATATAGCGTTTTAAATATATATGTTTTCATTACAAAGTTTCCTAAGTAAACCAAAATAATATCAGATTTTTTAGTTGCGTGTTGCGTCAGATAATTGTAAAATATAATAACACTAGTAGTTAATAATAATAGTTGCAAACTATATTGTGTGACACATGTAAAAGAGCTTGTTGCGAGAATCTCTTTTTTCATAGTTTTGAGGTTATTTAAGAAAATAGGCAAAAATGTACCACCCTACCCCCTTCCCGTATCTCTGGAACTACAGGGCCTAGTTTCGAAAAAAATACATAAAAACAATTCAGACAATTATAATTTGGTATTCAGTAAAGCATAATGTATTGTATTGTATAAAATAGTATTTTCCCATAGATTACAGAAAAAACGTCAATCCTCGTTATTTGAATTTATTGTATCTTGTACAAATGCTTAACCACTGTTTGTTGGTTATTATTCTAATTGTGATTTACCTATCATGCAAGCGTTTTGGTTCTGGAGTGTGGATTATTCAATAAATATAAATATAAAAAGCACTGGTGTCTCACCGCGCGGCAGCTAGCAGAGGCGGCTGTAACTGGCGCATCAGCGCACTCAGCAGTGCGTAGAGGCGCGCGCACGCGTGCAGCACGCGCGCGCTGCCGGCGCCCACGCAACAGCGCAGCTTGGCCGCGCGGCTCGTCCACGCCGTCAACTGGCACAGCTGCACCACTATGCTCTTGTACAGCTCCTTCAGTTCTGTTGCCAACAAGGAATATAAGCCTTACAAAGCTTTTCGAGTCAATTCCGGTATGCAATGGATTTCGCTTCCAACCGGTCACTTTGGAAATCCATGGACGAAGCCTATGTTCAGCAGTGGACTTCTTGTGGCTGAGATGATGATGCAGTGGATTTACAAGCTTGTACCCATAATTGCGTTAGTAGTTTTGAGCCTTTTTAGGAAGATTGCGTAATGAACCCGAAAAGCGCTCTCCATACAAACGGCAATAACGTTTCCACCCTCTGAACCTTAACCTATAATCATGTTTTGTAGTACGCTGTTGTTACGCCTTAGATAAAACTGGGTTTGTTACAAAATTTGCACTTTAGGAGTTTCATACAAAACAAAACAAAAAGTGTAAATATTTACAAATCTATAAAAAATACAAAACGTACAACCTACTTTTACGGCATCGCAACAGTACAAAAAATCAGGACTAAATATTAAAATTTAGAGACTGATAAAAGTTACCGCCGTTTGTATGGAGAGCACCGAGGGGAAGATTCAGAAAACGTGCAAAACGCGGCGCTGTTTAAACTTATGCGGTATTCTAATGACTTTTTTATTTCCAAAATTGATAGAGTTGGTTAAAAGAAGAAAAACAGTGTTTTTAGTTTTCTTTTACGATCATTATTTTTCGAAATATCACGAGTAATAAAATGACAACGGGCATGCGTCGCGGAAACGCTCTATCGCGCTGCATACAGCACCAGTGACGTCGCTATAGTGATTTTGTATGGAGCCAACACTAAATCGTGTTTATTTTAATACTGTTAGCTTTTAACTAATTACTCGCATACTAAAGTTTTCTACATTTTTTATTTGGATTCGAATGACAACAAAAAAAAAACTTTTTCTCTTCGTCATCTTTGTAACTTTGTATCGCTGTAACTTCTAAAATATCAGGTTTTTTTTACCTACGTCTTTGGACATAAATATATTTTTAGTGGTCGTCTACAATAATTTTTCACTTTTATGCCATTAGATTTTTAAGTAGAATACCGTATTGAGTACTAGAGTGAAATTATTGTAATCGAAATTATTTATTTTTAAATTTTTTCGATTTTTCCTTTTGTATTTTTTTTACATTCAAATTAAATTTAAAATGCTATATAATGAATGACAACACAAAGAAAAATTAGGGTAATGGCAGGGTTCGAACCTGCAACATCAGCATTCCGTGCCTTGCGTATTCCAGTTTCCGCCACATTACCGCTGCCATACCCTGCGAATTTTTCAATGTGTTTCGTCTTTACGGTCATTACATTATTGATATTTTTCTTTGGGTAAACTACCCTCGGTGTCATCTATGAGAAACTTAATCAAGTTATCTCATTCAACTTGGTCATTTATAAATGCCCGTTAGCTGACGAGAGATGACGCCATTTGTTGTTAAATTATTAAATTATAAAGTTACTAGAGTGAACCTTTATCGATCCTCAGCAGATTGGTGTGCGCGGCGAGCGGCAGCGCGGCGGCCAGGTCGCGCGCGCGCTGCAGCAGGCGCTCGGCGGCGCGGCCGCGCGCCTCCAGCTGCGCGCACAGCTGCGCCAGCGCCGCGTGCCCCGAGCGGCAGTCCACCGCCGGGAAGTTCCCGGGCTCCTCGCCGCCGGCAGACGTGTCCTCCTCCTGCCCAGGAGGCACGAGGGCATTAACATCGGGAGGTAATATTGGTATATACAGGGTGTCTCATTTAAATCGGTCAGTATGGGAAAGTCTGAAACTATAAGACGTACGAAGATCTGTTCTTAGGAACCATGTCATCGATTTTAATAAGAAGAAAAACTGCATTCATACATTTAAAAAAAACCTGTACTCAGCTCGGAAATCGAATACGGTTGTTTTGAAAAGAATAAACTTACACTATTTCTATTTACATATCGATTGTGTAGGTCTTAAGCAGTAAATGGCTCTATGAAACAGATGTCTAAAATGAATGAAATGCATTGTTTTCACATACTTTAAGCCTGAACTTGTTGAATATTGTAACGGCAGTCACTTCGAACACCTACTAAAATAAATTAAAGTATGTGAACAATGCATTTTATTCATTTTAAACATCATGTTTCATAGAGCTATTTACTGCTTAAGACCTACACAATCGATATCAAAATAAAAATAGTATAAGTTTTTTTTCATAACAACCGGGTTCGATTACCGAGCTGAGTACAGGTTTTTTTTTTAAATGTATGAATGCAGTTTTTCTTCCATTAAAATCGATGACATAGTTCCTAAGAACAGATCTTCGTATGTCTTATAGTTTCAGACTTTCCCATACTGACCGATTTAAACGAGACACCCTGTGTATATTGGTAATATATGTACGGCACCTCAGTGTGACAATGTTTCTGCTCCGTACAGCGTGTCTAATACATAGAAGTCGATGACTCATGCTCATAAAATTTAATAATGGCCCTTGGTTGGCCTTGGGTTGTGATCAAAGGCGTATAAGCCAGCAACCTGCCAGCAGCAGCGACAGGCTCAGGGACAGGCACTTCTGCTTGCTAGAACACACGCGGTCGTGCAGCGCGGCAGTACTCACGTCGATCCTGCCCAGAGCGCTGGCCAGCTTGTCCAGCAAGCTGTCCAGAAAAGGCGCATCCTGCTGCAGCCGGCACCCTGCCGTGAGCAACGGTGGTATCAGAGACAGACAGTCCTGCTTGCTGGAGCGGACGTAGTCTTCCAACTTTAAAATTACCTGGGGATAAGATTTTTTTATTACGAGAACATCAGAAAGCACCTCTCGTTTTTCCCTTAGTTACAAACTCTGAACGTGTTTTACTTCTTGCCAAAGAGAAAAAAAATCGCGCACCTCCACTAGTATTTCTTTGCTGTTGACAAACTGACAGCGATGTCGATCAATAATTACTAGTAATAATTCGTTTGTCATTTCATTAAATCCAAGTATGCAGATAGAATCGTGGCTAACAAGTGTATTTACGTATATCACCACACTTTAAAAACTTTGGAGTATGCTTATAATAATAATTTAAAAAAACAATTTATATCAGGTTGCATAGGCCCATAGAAAAAGATACCTAAAAGACCTACATACATACCTATGAAACATTTAAAATTACAATGAAAATTAGCACGTAACTTCGGCGACGTGTGACCTAATTTCGGTGTGTCCAACATCCGTCCGCGGAAACGGCGGAAAGCGACTCCCTTCGGCCAGAATTCCTGCTTCATTAAGGCCGACAGATAAAATACTATTTAACATTCGGATGGAAAAACTGGGTCTCGTTCTGTATAGCGCATGAGCTCCAACTTACCGCAGTATATCTCTCGCAGGGCAGCGCCGGCGCCTCCAGCAGCACAGTCGCGACTTGCGCGAGCGCAGCGACCAATTTCTTCACGACCATATCTCTCTCTTCTTCGACACTCTCCGCCTCTATTTGGATTAGTGCAGTATGTATTTGCTCCAGTATCGCAGATATGTAGGTTGATTCTTGAGATTCGGTGAGATTTGCTGGAAATTGTATCAAGTAACGTACCATGGCAGAAAAAAAGAGGTTAATGTTTCGGCATAAAAAAATTGTGCTTATTACAATGTCATGCAACTAGTGCTCTATATTTGAAAAGGATAGAATACAATAGAAAATAGGGGCATTTGTTTATATGACGAATATGAATATCTGTACCTGAGCAGTGACCTGAGCCGTGGATGTTATTATGTATTTATCTATGTATGCATGTTCATCTGTTGCCTAGTATAGTGCAAGCTTTGCTTAGTTTGAGATAAGGTCAATTGAGGTAAATGGTCCCAAGATATTTATTTATTTGGACGGCCGGATAGCCTAGTGGTTAGTGACCCTGACTATGAAGCTTGAGGCACCGGGTTCGATTCCCGGTAGGGGCAAATGTTTGTATGATGAATACGAATGTTTGTAACCGAGTCGTGGATGTTATATGTATTTAAGTATGTATTTATCTATATAAGTATGTATATCCGTTGTCTAGTACCCATAACACAAGCAGCTTTAGTTGCTTACTTTGGGACTAGGTCAATTGGTGTTAACTGTCCCAAGATATTTATTTATTTATTTATATTTAATTAATTCCTTATACTTACTGAGAGTTGATAACAAGCTGTCAATTTTGGAGGAGTTGTCAGAAGAGAATATGACCGAAAGGCAATCCTTGAACAACTCCACGCAACCGAGCGTCGTCGTGTCGTCGAAATCGCACATGTCTTGAAACCTAGTGAACAGAAAAAATTAGTTATGTTAATATTATTTGCTACTTTTAAATAAGAGTAAAAGCGACACACGATTTGATTATTAGGTATAGTCGCCCAAGTAATTGCTTAGCCACTTTTGAATCTTATCCCGTAGTAATATGATTGAAAAGTGGTTAAGCAATTTCTTGGTCGACTATACATACATCAATTTAAATAATATCCCCACAAACTATAATTGCATCCTCAATCAAATTTTTACATGAAGTCGAACTTCCACAGTTGTAATTGATGTTCTTCTGTAGTTGTACACGATGTGAGTTTTTTATTCAAGGTTTGACCACTTATAGTTTTTTGGGGTCAAGTTGTAGAGAGTTCTCAAAAAGAAGAAAATTTTCTCTATAATTTAAGGTCGCTACAATCAGTATTCACGGGGGGGGGGGTCAGAGTGACCTGCAAATGCACCGCTCGTAGAGGACGGCGGCGACGGCGGCGACGCGCTTGGCGGCGAGCCGCTCGGGCCGCTCGGCGAGCGCGGCGCGCGCGCAGCGCAGCGCCCAGTGGTGGAACTCGCGGGAACTGCGCACGCGGTTGCGCTGCTCGCTGCTGCACCACGGCACTTCCTCGCTGAGACAAAGCCAACATTTTGTCCAATAACGTATTCATTATCTATTTATATCTTTACATAGTACTATAAACCGTATTCATCCCTACTTGTCTTAAGTTGTAAACAGCTTTCCCTCACCTCAAATTTCAGTTTTTGCCATCCAAACTTTGTTTGTTGTTTAAATAAAACATTCAAAAGCAACAAGTTACAAACTACCTCTTCTATTGATAGCCTCGATTTGATTTATTGATTTAGGCGAACATCCTTCGGTGTTTAGGCACAGAATAAATAATAGTACTAACGTACAGAAGCTTCTCTTTTTCGACCACCATTAAACGAATTCCAACTTTATTATCAGGCACAAAAAGTTCATGTTACTTCATAAACATTCGCCAGGCGGCATGCGTCAAAAGGAAGGCTCCGCCCGCGCCCGCCTTCCACCCGCAATGCCCTGGCGCACCGCTAGGGTTGGGCTGCTTACTATAATACTACTTATCACAACGCGCGACACAGAGTGAGCGGGCGCGCGCGCGGCAAGCCGGCAACCTACTGCGATTAACCTATGCCATAGGTAATGCGGCGAGCGCACCTACAGTGCGGAGTGGAAAGTGAAATTTTAGATTAGAATTTTGTTTACATGACGAGAATTCAAGTATGGATGGATACACTTTAAATGATGTATGAGAGCGTCAAAGTCGCTATCCGTTTCCATCTGTCCTCATCGTATCTTCGGCCGCTTACTCCTTCGTATGTCCGCAATGCGGGTGGGAGTCAATAAAACGTCGTTCCAGGGCAATACACATTCATTGACTGACCCGGCGCGGGTGTAGCCACGCTTTATAACTACCCTTACAACACTTGTGAACCACGCGACAGCTTTTGATTCATTCACTGTCATTTAGAGATTTTAATATAGAAGATTTTGTATACATTACAATACATTCTAACCCCCATATTCATAAAAAATAAGCGATATTTTTAAGCTAACAAATGTTTTGTGCCTTTCATTCGAGGGTAAACGTCACAATGACAGATAAAGACATAACACATGTTAACCAAATTAGGTTTACGCAACGATTACGAATAAAGGGGTAAGTGTATATTCTGTGTGTATTTTAATTTCTTTTACTGCAAAATATACTTGCGGCAAGGTTTTGCTAGGCAACCCCGCGGCGTTGTATAACCTGCGTGTAACTGCGTTTTGTCTAAATCACATTCGATCAAATAACATACAGGTGCACCATTTTACGATGAGATCTTACGCTATGACTGTTTTATATTAAAAAACATACATTGGCTTACCTGTAAAGTAACTCAATCATTCGTAAACAAAACGTCAGGTCCCAGACACACGGCAGCGTTTTAAACGGCGACCCCCGGTCTTTCGTCATACTGGACACTTTCACCGGAGCTTTTTCCTTATCCTTCTGCGATTTCTGACTCTTCTGCGTTTTGACCGTCTCTCTGGTGTCGTTGAGAGTTGATTTGGAACCCTTTTTACCCAATTTCGGAGCAGCCTAAAAAAACCAAAACATATAAGCCACTGCTAAATATAGATAAAGTTGAATTTCTCCAAATGGTTTTATTGCGGGTGGTAGGACCTTGAGCAAAGTCCGTCCGGATCGCTACCACCATTTTGCTCGCTAATCCTGCCGCTAAGCAGCAGTGCTTGCACTGTTGTTCCGGCGTGGAGAGCAAGACAGCCGGTATAATTACTGGCACAAGAGGTATTCCACCTTAAAATGAATAAATTATATTCATAATAAGTACCTTGGTTTGCTCGAAAAGTTGCACGTACCCCTTAAACAACTTAAGCACAACGGTAGCTGCGCTTGAGTTTCTCCTGTCCCAACGCATCACCTGAATGACAAATGAACATCAAATTCGAAGTTAAATTTAAATAATACAATAAAAAATAAACATGGCGGAAAAGTACCTGATAGGCTATGAGGGCCTCGTAACAAGACAACATCTGTTGAACTTTGAGACTTTTCGCTTTAGAATCTGGAGTCAAGTCTGTGAGCCCTGGATCCTCCTGTGAATTAAACAAACTATTATTGTACGCATCGTAGTTATATTTTACGTAGAAACCATGATCACGGCGCAATCTCCCTGTTCTATAGTTAAAACTCCTGAAGCTCAAGAGCAAGGACTACGGACTGGTCTGAAACATGTCACAAACCGAGTGTTGCGGGTGGTAGGACCTTGTGAAAGGTTCGTCCGGATCGCTACCACCATCTTCCTCGCTAATCAAGCCGCTAAGCAGCAGTGCTTGCACTGCTGTGTTCTGGCATGGAGAGCAAGACAGCCGGTGTAATTATTGGCACAAGAGGTATTCCACCTTAGCCCTCTGGGTTGGCCACGCATCTGCAATCTCATTGGAGTTGCGGGTGTCTATAGGCGGTAGTGAACACTTACCATGAGGTGACCCACTTGCTTGATTGCCTTCTTATTTCATAAAAAAAAACAATAACTCTGCTTTAAATTCGTGAGTGATCCTTTTATTCAACGTCTGAATATCGCAGTAGTTTTTCGTAAAAAAAATTGTGTGTATAGTCCGC
Organism: Ditula angustiorana; assembly: GCA_963691745.1. Classification (NCBI taxonomy): domain Eukaryota; kingdom Metazoa; phylum Arthropoda; class Insecta; order Lepidoptera; family Tortricidae; genus Ditula; species Ditula angustiorana. The sequence goes on from OY829480.1 coordinate 12,656,481, forward strand.
TAAGTAATCGCGTAACCACTTTTGAACCTTATCTCTTTGTAATACGATTGAAAAGTGATAAGAGAACATACCCATACTACGTGACCCATTCAGGGGGGGTCTTCAAAATATAACACTTGGTCACTATTGGGTTGGTTTTTGTCACGTAGTCAATATCTCTAGGGAAATTTCGCGTTTTTTCAAGCTATATTCAAATTGTAATCTATACATATAAAATTCAAAGTCCTGACTGACTGACTGACTGACTGACTGACTGATATATCAGCGCACAGCCCAAACCGCTGGACCTAGAGACTTGAAATTTTGTACATAGATACCTTATATAGTGTAGGCATCCACTAAGAAAGGATTTCTGGAAAGTCCACCCCTAAGGGGGTAAATTAGGGGATGAAAGTTTGTATGAAAGTCCGTCAGTTTTGAAGTAAGGATCTTGAAATTTTGTTATTAGGCTTACGTAAAAAAAAAATTATACGGGTCTCGGTGTTTTTGATAATTCCACCCCTGAAGGGGTGAAAAGGGGGATAAAGTTGTGTATGGAAAGGCCTTAATTTTTACAGCAAAAAGCACTACATTTATTATTTAGACTTATAACGCAACGTGTATATCGGGTGTTATTGGAATTATAACCCTTAAGGGGGTGAAAAGGGGGATGAAATTTTTTATTTGAGTTGTTCGTTCACAATTTTTTTGTATTGAAGTAAAAATAACGTACGTGGTAACATGTTATTACTAAGCCTCTATTGCCACCCGTCTATCCGTCTGTCTGTCGGCCACGCGCAAACAGGTCCTGACTGATTTGCGATCATCGTCCAACCGAAACTATTGAATCAAGAAAGCTGAAATTTGGAATATAGGTTTATTTTACAACGTAGGCATCCGCTAAGAAACCATTTTTGGTATTTTTTACCTTCAGGGGGAAAACGGGGAGTGGGGGTTGAACTTTGTATGAAAGTCTTTGTTGATTGAAGTTATTAACATGAAAATTTGAAATGGAACTACTGATAATAAATAGATTAACGTGTATATAACGTGTTTTAGGATTTTTACATTTAAAAGGGGAAAAGCGGGGGTAAAAGTTTGTAGGGACGTATTGATTTTTTTTTAAATGGGTGCTTGTAATTTTGCAATACAGCTACTTATCATAAATATATACGGGTAATGACGTGTCACAGGGTTTTTGGATTCTCAAATTTGTAGGGGGGAAACGGGGAGTAAAAGTTTGTATTGAGGTATCGGGTTTTTATAGGAACTTGAAATTTTGAATTTTAGATACCTACTTATCATAAATAATAAATTATGTGTTTCAGGGTTTTAAGACTATCGAATTTTAGGGGTGGGAAACGGGGGTGAAACTTTGTATGGAGGGGAGGTATCGGTTTATTGAAAAATAGGAACTTCAAAATGTTTGTTTGTTTTAGGGTATTTGGATTTTAACATTGAAAGGGGGTAAAACGGGCGGTGAAAATATGAGAGGGAGTGAGAGCACTTACAAGTTTATTGATTCTAAAAAAAAAGTCATTTGTTTTCTGTAGGCTACGCGGGCGAAGCCGCGAGCAGAAGCTAGTTATAGATATGCACGCACTTTTCGGGTCACGCGACAAGCGCCATATTAATAAAGACAAATAAGAGCCAACTCTAACTGTCTGTGGGCAAAAACTGATTTACGAACTACTATGTGAAAACTGGAGGGAGAGTCACCGAAGGTACTACTTTAGGTCGACTATGCAGTGTACCGTGTCTTACCATGTCGATCTGTGCGAACCGCTCGCTCTCGCACAGCTGAGTCATGACGGCTGCCAGCTTGCTGCGCAGGTTGGCGCTGCTGTCGGCCGGCTGGCTGGCCAGGATGTCCTCCAACTCCTGTTCTTCCTCTTGGAGGAATTGGGCCGTCACGTACAGCAGGTGTGCTATGGGTTCCTGGTTGAAAATTATTCAAAATTACGCAGAATCGTTTTGATTAAAGGGCACGCTGTGGTTTGACTTGGCGTAGTCTACTATCAGGAGTGTGATGTTTAGGGTAAGAATGTTTAAAAAGATGAAGAATGAGAGAACATTCTCGATTTTCACACATATTTATAAACGTGGTCTTCTCGTGACCACGGCCAATTAAATATGGCCGAAACGTCGAGGTAAATTAACAATGTTTTTATCGCCTTAAAGTACCGTTAACGTTTATAAATATCCGTTCTATCAATTTGAATTGACACGTGAATATTCAACTACACAAGTAAAATCGTGTTTTTTTTATTTCTCTATCCTTTTTTAAGCAGAAATAACTTATAATTAATTACGATCGAGATAAAATGCGACTAAAAATAATGCCGAAAAACAAAACAAACGATTGAGACAAAATGAGGCTACAGAACACGGGATCAACCAATTGATATAAGCTTATTTTAAGCTTATTATTTTGAAGTAAACGGTGAAGTAATACCAGCGGTAGGGCCAGCGGACTGACTAGCCCCTAGTGAAGTCGTCAACATACATTGCCAGAGTAGTAGTGGTTTACACGTTCTATAAAGCCTATGAAATGACACTTACAACTAAGATGGCCGTCGCTCCCGACACTTGAACGCACTTGTCCCACAGCAAGGCCGCCTGGTCCTCCTGCTCGGGCAGATATTTGGACAGATGCTCGTATATGAACTCCAGTATACACTCGTGTAGTGCCGCCTTTTCTTTCACGCACTCATACAGTTCTAGGACAAAGATAATTACTATTTTTATTTTGCCATTTCGTAAAATTATACAATAAGAAAGAATAGTGGGTAGAAGTGGCACGTACCAATCTGAAAGTATATTCTTTCAAATAAAAATATTTTTCCGAATCAGTTTAGAAACGACAGAGAGTCGAATTGAAAACCTCCTTATTTAGGGTCCTATACCTCAAAAGGAAAAAGGAACCCTTATAGGATTACTTCGTTGTCCGTCTGTCTGTCGAGTCCCTTTTTTTAGTATAGTAGAATGGGTACGGGTGGTAAGTCGGTACATACTGGTGTACAGCAGTTGTTTGACCGCCGCGTCCTGCACGAGGCAGCGCCGCATGACGGACACAACCTCCATACAGACGGCCTCGTTGCGCACGCCCGACGCCGCCCTGACAAATGAACATGAAAAACACATCCCCTTATTCATAAAAAGTTAACAATCTTTTTAAGTTAACAAATGTTTTGTCCCTTCCATTTGAGGGCAAACATCACAATGACAGATAAAGACATAAAACATGTTAACTAACAAACGGTTACGAAGCGTTTAAGAATAAGGGGGTTAGTCTTTAGTTTATTTTGTATACATTGTATTTTGTTATATACTAGTAGAAAACTGTATGGTGTCAGCGTTGGGCTTTACGAGGTCAGTGGGTAGCGACTCACGCGGCGCCGCTCTGCGTGGCGTGCACGATAGTGAGCTGCGTGAGGTAGGAGGCGTGGCTGTCCGGCTCGCTGGCCGCGCTCTGGCTGCTGCTGAACGCGCCCGACACCTTCACGTGCCGCAGTACCGTCAGGAAGCCCGAGAGCGCGAGGCAGCGGTGGGCCGAGTCCCTGGGGAGAGTGTTTTCTTATGAAAAAGAGAGGAAAAATTGTATGTTACTGCTGATTTGTAAAACAAATGTATGTGAATTTTTTTATCTATTTATACAAAACAGTACCTGGAGTACAGTCCCTTTCGGCACACCATAAACAGAGTATCCCTTGTTCTTATACTGAAATTGATCAGCGGGTACACGGCTTCCAGTACTACCGCCGCGCTCCTGAAGTCCACTGAGGGCTTGCAGTTTTCCAATATGGCGCTTAGCTGGGAGCACCGCTCCACTGACAGCGGAGTCAGTTTGCACAGGACGAAGAGGCAATCTGGAATAGTACATTACTGCTGAGTCCAGTGAGTGAGCCATCCTGGTCGTGCGAGTTAGAAAACCGAGGCCAAAGGCGAGGGCTTTAAAATTTATGCATGAGTCAAGGAAAGTCCTTAAAAATAAGACGGGGAATTTAAAAAACTAAAAATAAAATAACTAACTTACTTTTTTTAACTACCATCCTAACTGCAGATGTGAACATTTCATAATGCCATTCTGCGTTATAAAACTTGTAGTATGCCGTGCGACCAGCACTGAGCGGCCGGCGCTGATCGGCACTCACCTGCGTACTGGCGTTGATCGCAGTCGGTGTGCAGCCGGTCCCCGAGCTGGCTGAGTATGTGCGCGGCCGTCTCTGGCTGCGCCTTGCTCAGCCGCGCCAGCAGCAGCTTGCCGTGCGACCAGCACTGCGCGGCCACCGGCTTGCTGCGCGGCACGGCCAGCAGCGAGAACGCCAGGCTGATGAGACCTAGCACGGTCAGCTGCCGATGATTGGCGCTGAAAATAAATTAGTATTCATTAGTCAGGTCCTAAGCCACATGCGTCTTGATTAAGAATTTGTTACTTGGCATTGTCACGTTAATGTCACATCAAAAATAGAAATGTACGAGCTTTTTTATTACAGGGATGCGTTGGACGGAATTTCGCGAGATAAACGTATTCTATGTTTTAATCCATAGCATGATCTATCTGTTTGCCAAATGACATCGAAATTCGTCTAACCGTTAATGCGTGATTGAGAAACAAACATCCACATATCATTACTTTCGCATTTATAATACCTATTATAAGCAGTAATAGAATTCTGTGTTGTTACTGGAATGACAGGTGTTCTAAGAACAATGAAAGAGTAAAGTATGGTGTGGCCAGCAGCAGTGGCGGCGGCAGCCCACCTGTCGGCAGTGAGCGCTTTGAGCACGGCGGCCGCCGGCGCGGCGGGCGGCAGCACAGCGCGCGCCCACGCCGACGCCGCGCGCGCCTGCTCGTCGCACTCGTGCTGCTCGATCGCTGCTTTTATCACCTGCAGCCATGACGTATACAGCTGAATGATACTTGTTTTAAAAATAAAATCATAAACATGACCAGAGATCTGATAAAACACAAAGTCAACATTTCTTTATTCAAATTAGGCTTACAGGATGCACTTATGAATGTCACAAAATTTACCATCGGTTCGGAAAAATCAACGCAGAGTATTTTTTTAATACAGCGGTGTGTGTTGTTCATATGTAATTAGCGTCATTTGATATTGAAATGGATCTGTCTAAAAATAAACACAAATTTAAATCAAAATAGTATTCATTCTGATTGATTAATTATTTGTGACATCAAACTTGACAGTTACATCCTACTTGATTTTTTATCTAAAGCAGCTTATCAACTACATATATACTTACGCATTAATACGTACGCGTACTATACACATATTTTACTTTTATAGTGTAGGTTCACGTAATGCAGCTTTTCAAAACCATACACCTTTTCCGATCTCTGTTCATGTCATAAAACCCACACATATCAATTCCACATTCCAAAAGTCAAGATTTTTTGAAAATCCGAACTTTACAGGTATACTACGTGACTTAAGGTAAAGGATTACTCACACGACTACACCAGTGCCATACAAAACAAGACAAAATATGAAAATTCGAATGGAACTCTCCGGTACGGTCAGCATCATTAATACATATTCGTTACCAAGACGTTCAAAATATCTATACACCTTTACGCCACTAAAAATAAGGTCAATGTATACAAGTATACATCTTTTGACTACATGACATGCAGCACTGTGGGTGGCCTTAAGAGGAAACACAAGGGCCGTTTTTCCATACAAACGTCGTCCCCTGTTTCCTCTCTGAATAATGCCAGTAGAGCAATATTTGTTTTCCAAAAAATCGATGGCCACTATATTGCATGTTCCTATGTTTTCCTTTTTTCAATAAATTAATTATTAAAAGAGATATGAACATTCAAAAACCTAAAAAATTAGCCAGATTTTCGGCTGCGTTCATACATTCAGAAAACAAATTTTACTAAATTAAATCAAAAAAGAAAAACATAGGAACACTGCCAAAGCCTTTCTTTAATTTTTAATGAAAAAAGTAGTTAAATCTGATAAGTTTTGGAGAAGGAATCAGGGGTCTACGAATCGTTGATTTTGTGTAGTTTAAATAGGTATTTTCAGTCCAAGCTGCGGCTGTCTCTATTGCACTCTGCTGTAGGAGGCTTGATAGATGGAGGCAGCAATAGATTTTATAAATACCTATTTTTCAATTCCCTAGGCCTTGGTGTTTCCTCTTAAGAGCGAGTACACATTGGGCGTTTGTCAACGCGCGTTTTGAGAACCAGGAGTTCTGTTGATGTGTACATATGCAAGCGCGCTTCTGGGCAAGCGTGTGTCAAACGCGCTTTCACATATTTCCGTACGAACTCTCTCACCTATAACACTGATAGCGTCAACTAGTCTAATATACATATACTCACATCTAAACAAACAGCCTTACAGTCTCCCTGGTCGGACACGGCCAGCGCCAGGGCCAGCAGGAACGGCGCCCGCAGCAGCTGCGTCCGCGGCCAGCTGCGGAGGTGCTTGCGGATGAGCTTGCTCTCCGCGGCGCCCTCCGTTATGTGGTAGATGCACGTGGACAGGCTCCGGCTGAGCTCCGCTGGACTGTGGGCCACTGGGAAATAATACAGACCCTATTTATAAATTGGGTGGATGTCACCTTTTTTTTATGAAATAGGAAGGCAACTTACAAGTGGGTCACCTGATGGTAAGTGATCACCACCGCCTATAGACACCGGCAACACCAAAGAGATTGCAGATGCGTTGCCAACCCAGAGGGCTAAGTTGGAATACCTGTTGTGCCAGTAATTACACCGGCTGTCTTGCTCTCCACGCCGGAACACAACAGTGCAAGCACTGCTGCTTAGCGGCAGGATTAGCGAGCAAGATGGTGATAGCGATCCGGACGGACCTTGCACAAGGCCCTACTACTGGCACAACCGGCCCTTAACCGCACCTTAACCCTTTGCACGCCAAGAACGCTTAAACGTGTCGCGAGCTGTCGTGCCCATCACGACACCGACACATAGGTACATGTAGTTGATAGATGACATAATGCAATAGCGACCTATGTCCATGTGTTTAAACTTTAAATTCTCGTTTTACTTTTTGTGTTTTGTGGTGTTCAATAAAGAGGTATTGTATTGTATTCTATTGTAATGGCGACCCGCGCTTGCGCGACAACTTCTGAATGCGTTGTTGGCGGTGAAAAGGTTAAACCATGTTACCCGGTCAGGTACAGAAGTTCGCCCTAGGGGATTTTCGAGTGAAACAAGAATAAAATTTTAACAATAGGTTTTTATTTAAATAAAAGCTCCCTAGGACGACTAGAGACTCTAGGTCGTAAGTTCGTAATTCTTGTGCCTAATTCCTAACTTGAGTCAATTAACGTGATCGCTCGCACTCCCCTGGCCGTGACCCGACGTGTAGTAGCGTAGGCTTGAGGTTCGGCAGGTCTTCGTAGGCTGCAGGGCGTAGAAGGCTCGGCAAGGGTACGGTTGTCCAAGTAACCGGCTGGTAGCAGCTCGGCCAGGGTACAGTGTCCAAGTAACCGGCAAGAGGTGCCCTGCAGGTGGCTCGAGGATATGCGAAGCTTGGGGAACGTGAGCCCGTAGGTAGATGGGTAGCACGTAGGTAGTTATTAACCCGTAGGAAGTTGGGTAGCCCGTAGGAAGTTGCCCTGTAAAGATTTAGTGCTTTACAGGCTGGCCACTAGCGGGAACTGATGCCATACTGAAGCTCGAGGAGACGAGAGTCCAACCAGGGAGCTAGAGCTCGCCAAGTTGTGGTGTGGCATCAGTTCGAAAGGTTTACAAGTGGCAAGGTAAGAAAGAAAAGCTACGTTACATTGAGAAGGAAAGAAATAGTGAAGTTAAAACTCAGTGACGGTTACGGTTTGAAATTACAAGGTGCGACCGTTGAGCAAGTAGATTTAAATTAATATTATAACAAAGACTTAGAAATTTACAGAAAGAAGTTAAATAAACGGTCGCAGGATTTAAGTTAGAACAAATTAAGATAGAAATAAATTAAATACAATCTGAAAGAAACACATACACGAAAAATACAATTTTATAAGAACAATTTAGACAGTTATTAGCAGAGAGAGAGCTTACCAGTTGGGCAGAGGTTTCACCTTTTAGAGGTGGTTGTAGTGATGTAGAAAATATGAGCTCTCTGAGAGCTGCAGGGGCTTTTATGGCCCAAAACCTGAGCTTCCCTTCCAGAGGAAAGGGGTTGTAACTAATTCAAACAAACCCCGCCCCTAACGATTCTAAATGTTGCCAGCGCTTATTTATACCGATTGGTAAAATAAACGCTGGCTTTAGCAGCGCCCTCTAGTGTGGCTCGAAGTGATATAGCACAGCGTAACAGTTCCCCTTTTCCCCGGTAAAGAAAATTAAAACTTATTTTAATTTTCGCTAAAGGTCTTACGACGTCGCAGCATTCATCAATCGCCTTTCTTACTATCCACATATATACATCATTCTTTCAGAGTAGGTCCGGCTATAGGGCTAGTCTGACCTTCGCGTCTGGTAGCAGAAGGCGCGGGGCGTGCTCGTAATATATTTAATTTGTCGCGAAAGTCCAAGGATTACCATCCGTCCTTGATAGGTTAACATCCAGATAGGATATGGCTTTTATTTAACGGGTTCCAAGACCGCCCGAGAACTGGATGCTAACATTAGGGCGTTTTTAAGAGCAGGCGCGACCCTACTGGTATTTAGGCTTTTAATTTTAACTATTTGCGACTATTTTTAATATGAGCAACGATCTGTGGTACTATGTTTTACTTATGTGTTGTGTTGCAATATTAACATGCAGCAAGGTTAAACTGGCGGTTTAACGCAGTTTATTATTTTATAATTACGTATTGCGGAGAATGCGCGCGCGCATTTGCTGCATGAATGAATTAACTTAACATGGCGCGCGTGCAACTCGCTCGAACGCGTCGGCCGACTGAACTTTTGAGGTCACTGGGTCATCGCAGGAGACGCCCAGCGTATTACGTAATTAATAAGAATGCTAACGCTTAAGAATTAATGCGACAGGGTTGTAGAACCTCGCCGTAGAACTTGAATTTTGATTTGTATTTAATAGAAATCATTTAGGATTGTTTTTACGTTAATTAAAAGTACTCAATTTGCATGACCGTTCTTCATTATGTCGTAGGGTTACTATCCGCCCTACATAAGTTAACAACATTACAAAGTAGTAGTAAGGGCTTATTTTTACGAGTTACTATCCGCTCGGAGTAGGTATGCATGCTGTTAGGGTAGGTGAATTTAGGCTTATTTAACCAGTCTTCAGAACCGCTGGAGTAAAAGGCTTCAGTTTTTAACATAATGGAGTTTTGGTGCATTAAATATTTATTAAATAATCAAATTGAGTGGTATTAGTTAGTTAGATTTAAAAAAAAATCGATTTATTAAAATAGTTAAGAGTATTTTTAGGTTTTATAAAAGTTAAAGTTGATATTACATAGTATTGAAGTTATTTTTAGTTGATGTTTTAATTATTATTTTTTAAACGTTAAAATTGAGTGCTAGTTAGGGTAAGGAATGTAGATTAATTAAATTAATTACAAGTATAAAATATTTTCTAAGTTAAAGGAAATAATTCCAAGTATTTAAGTTAGTCATTTTACTTTTTAGTTATGAGAGTTTTTAGTTGCTGTAGGCAGGGGTTGTTTATTTATTAACTTGCATTTTATAGAACAATATTCTTTGCAAGGATAAGTACGAGTATTTAATATTGTTAAGTTCCATGACGAACAGTAGTTAAATTTACCCACAGAAATTAAGTTGTATACTTTAAGAAAGTCTGAGTTATCGGCGCGACTTTAAGATTTACCCGCTTTAAAGAATTACTAGCGATAGCGTATAGTGATCCTTAGGCGCGCGCGATAAGGTCTTCGCACAATAGAAGAGTGCCTATGGCCGGAATGCAGGTGGTTGTTGAACACCTATGTGTTCAGTTAAAATGTTTAGTGAGACGCGCTCACAAGGAAGGTGATAACTTAGTATGTAGAACTCTCTCTGCTAACACTGGATGCTAGACCGTATGAGTACAATAGAAAGTGAAGTATAATTACCGAATTACAATGTACTGGATTGGATATCGCAGTAATAGTGCAGTGTTAAAAAATAAAAGTGAAGTTACGTTAACGAAGTTAAAATTTAAAATAATTAAAAAAAAGTGAAGCTACTAGATGTTAATAAAATTTAGTGGTTTTGCCGAATAAGTCCAAACTAATTTTGATGAAATGTCGATATTCAGCGGTTGTTGTTTCTAGATAGAAGAGTAATTCTAAAGCAAATTGTAGTGTTAATTTAAAAATATATACGGTCGGTTTTTAAGGATTATTAAATAGGTACACTTCTGTGCAAGTCGTCTTTTTAGAAGAGCGAAGCGAGTTGTACCGAGTGAGATAGCTAGCAAATCGTTATAGTTAATTTAGTTAACTACAGCTGATTCTTAGGCGTTTAGTGGCAGTTGAGGTTTTTTAAATTCGAACCCGCGGTTAATTGTAGTTGACGGTTACTAAGTAAATTTAAATTAACAGTTACGCCGTTAGGATTTAAATTGATCGCGATAGTGCGATAATTTAAATTAAGTATGTACGTTGTGTTGTTAATTTAAATTGTTTTATGTAGAATAGTTAAGACAAATTTGGAGTATTAGCGATTAAAATTTAGAAAAATAGACGTTAAAATTTGAAAAAAAAAACTGTTAGAATTTTAACAACAACCCTGATTTTCGGCAAAAACGCCGTTCATTCGCCTTTTACGAATACCAGGCCGGTTTTGCGGTATTCTTGGCCCGCCACAAAACGGGTGGACAAGTGAATTTAGAATTACTGCGGTATCCAAGACAAGAAGAAAAATTATAGAAAAATCACCAACACCAACAACTTTAGCGTAGCTAGCTGACTCAAGCAAGAACTATAGCACAAGAAAACCCGTTGGCGCCACTGTTACCCGGTCAGGTACAGAAGTTCGCCCTAGGGGATTTTCGAGTGAAACAAGAATAAAATTTTAACAATAGGTTTTTATTTAAATAAAAGCTCCCTAGGACGACTAGAGACTCTAGGTCGTAAGTTCGTAATTCTTGTGCCTAATTCCTAACTTGAGTCAATTAACGTGATCGCTCGCACTCCCCTGGCCGTGACCCGACGTGTAGTAGCGTAGGCTTGAGGTTCGGCAGGTCTTCGTAGGCTGCAGGGCGTAGAAGGCTCGGCAAGGGTACGGTTGTCCAAGTAACCGGCTGGTAGCAGCTCGGCCAGGGTACAGTGTCCAAGTAACCGGCAAGAGGTGCCCTGCAGGTGGCTCGAGGATATGCGAAGCTTGGGGAACGTGAGCCCGTAGGTAGATGGGTAGCACGTAGGTAGTTATTAACCCGTAGGAAGTTGGGTAGCCCGTAGGAAGTTGCCCTGTAAAGATTTAGTGCTTTACAGGCTGGCCACTAGCGGGAACTGATGCCATACTGAAGCTCGAGGAGACGAGAGTCCAACCAGGGAGCTAGAGCTCGCCAAGTTGTGGTGTGGCATCAGTTCGAAAGGTTTACAAGTGGCAAGGTAAGAAAGAAAAGCTACGTTACATTGAGAAGGAAAGAAATAGTGAAGTTAAAACTCAGTGACGGTTACGGTTTGAAATTACAAGGTGCGACCGTTGAGCAAGTAGATTTAAATTAATATTATAACAAAGACTTAGAAATTTACAGAAAGAAGTTAAATAAACGGTCGCAGGATTTAAGTTAGAACAAATTAAGATAGAAATAAATTAAATACAATCTGAAAGAAACACATACACGAAAAATACAATTTTATAAGAACAATTTAGACAGTTATTAGCAGAGAGAGAGCTTACCAGTTGGGCAGAGGTTTCACCTTTTAGAGGTGGTTGTAGTGATGTAGAAAATATGAGCTCTCTGAGAGCTGCAGGGGCTTTTATGGCCCAAAACCTGAGCTTCCCTTCCAGAGGAAAGGGGTTGTAACTAATTCAAACAAACCCCGCCCCTAACGATTCTAAATGTTGCCAGCGCTTATTTATACCGATTGGTAAAATAAACGCTGGCTTTAGCAGCGCCCTCTAGTGTGGCTCGAAGTGATATAGCACAGCGTAACAACCAAATGGCGTGAAAGTGTAAAATTGTTTCAGATCATTTTTAAATAATGCAAAGAAAGAATTTTACACGTATATTAGGGGGCTATAGCGATTTATAGGTATGAAACTAATGAAAAAAAAAACAATTTTTGGTTTAAAAATACACCTATTAGAACCCAGATAAAAAACAAAACAAATTTTATTATGGGAGTAACCATGCTATTATTATTATAATAAATACGATTTAGTTTCACACTTCATACATTTACTGGTCAAATGACATGGGCGTGACGTCATAACTATGCGGGGCTTGCGTTACACCGTTTTGTATTCGCGATATTTCAACCAATACTGCTCGTGGACAAAAATTAAAAATACAGTTTTTCTTCTTTTAAAAAGTTCTTTCAATTTTGCGAATCGAAAAATCATAGTAATGATTTTTTTTTTACTTTATTTAGAAACAAACAGTCATACATAATAATATGATATGTTAGCTAAAGCTAGTGATCAGTTATATATAAATAGACCTATAGTGTCCTAAAAGAGTATTTTAAGTGTACAGTTAACATTACACAGTCAAGGATTTAAGCTTTGAAACAATTCAACAAAGCAAAAGAAAAGGTGTATAATATACCTATATATAAATTTAAGATCAATTTCTTTCCTTATGATGCCTATTCTACGTTTTTTGGCGCGGGTTAGCAAGCCCCGAGCGCAGCGCATCGGGCGCCGCGTATTCGCGCGCCCGCCGAACGAAAACGCAGCACCCGTCGCGCGGCAAGTGCGCGCCCACGAAGCTAGGATGACGCCACTTTTTAGCCGACTATGGAGCCGTCAGCATACTAGTTGGAGTAATCGCAATTGTAATTTTATTATTATGGAAGAAACTACTAAAAAAACCGAAAAAAGAGAAAAGATTGTTCACGACTTTCACGAGCGTTTCGACCACAAAAGGGGCGCGCGCCCTCTGCGCGTTACGATTGCGGCAGCGCCTCGGCCGCTTACTATAATTCATCACATACAATTCTATACAATTTAACGGAGCGCACAGAACGCAGCGCCTCGGACGCGCGCTTCGGGCGGTTGCTGTGTATTGTCCCTTATAACACATTAAAATTAGCGTATTAACACACCAATATCATCAATATCCATTGTGGTAGACTCTGAATCTTGCTGCACAGGCTCCAGTTTGCTATAGAGCCTTATGCTAAAATAGTGGCTGACGTGGGACAGCACTATATCGAAGTCGTAAGTTTGGCATAATCTGAAAAAACAATAAGTTCAATGAATAATGGAAATTTTATTTGACCCTTATATGGTCCAAGGCGACATATGTATAGAATTTGACCCATCATAGTTACAACATAGTATCATACAAAGATTACAAAGGGGGGGGGGGGGGGGTAAATCCAACGAAGGTCAGAGGTAGGACACCTCCATAGCTACCGAAAAAACTCCCATATGTTTTTAAGCGATTTTCATTTGTTAGCTAAACCATTTGACATGCAGCATCACCTTTTTTTTCAAAAGTAGTAAGATAGTAGGCCTAACAGATAACAATGCCATGTTTATTCTCAAGAATTTGCATACATACTTGAGGAGCTGATGAACCAAAGCCGGTAGAGTCTCCGGAGGGAAGTCTATGATGTAGGAACAAATCTTGTTTACAACTTGCTTGTGGTCACTGCGCGACAGCTGCATATCACTGAAACATTTTGTCATTAACAATCTTACTATAGCCGGCCCGGCGCACTCCGCACTTTGAATGCAAAGCTACAAGCACATCATCGCGCCCCTCTTGCGGGGCCTATTCAAGGGGTTGCCGCGCGTGCGAATAAATACGAGTTATATGATGGACATTGAAACGATAATGGCCATTTTTGTTTTTATTGAAAGTTTATATTACATATGAACTAGAACTAAGAAGTAAATCAACCACAAATTTTCGATTTTATAGAAGAATACGGTAGTATAAAATACATCCCAGTAAATTCGTAGAGTAATAGTAATGCAAAGTAAGTATGTAGACCAAAGGTAACTTTAATTCATCTTTAGTGGCTTTGCTTGGAATTTTCAAAGTTATAATATCTAATTGACTACCAAATTTGCACTTGACACAAACTTACTTAAACATAGCAGCTAACTGCACGAGTTGTCGCTCCGACCAGTTGCACTGGCACAGGGTCCGCACGCACTGCTCTTTGTACTCCCCGCTCGACATGTCCGTGCCGCAGTGCTTCACGTTGTCGGCAGGAGATATAGCGTTGAGACATTCAGGCAGGATGTCTTTCCATCTAAAAATTAAAAATAATCATAGTTAAGGTATGACTCTGAATCTCCCCTTACCCATGAGGCTGGCATACTGACAATATAAATATATTAAAATAAGAAAAAAAAAGTATAACTTTTCGCACAATCGTAATAGGATTGCAATCGTCTAACGTTTAGACTTTAGTAGTGTCGCTTTAGACTCTGAACTGAAGCGACACTACTGGTTTGTATAGATCCGAGTGAGACAGAGCGGTTGTTATGCCCGTGGTTGTGGTAGGCAGTCGTGAGCGGAACAACGATATTATAAACACTTCTTTATTATCTCTGCCTTTATAATTAGTTTTAGTGTTGAGTTCTTTACCGGCACCGTCTATGAGTCAAGTCTTTTACGTGGTAGACTCCTAGAGGTTTCAACATTACTTTTTGTTGTCCTATGGCACCTCAACGGTGTAGACTCTACATTGTAGAGGGCAACCACAAGATCGCGCCACGTCTTTCTGGCCCCAGCAACAGACCTTGCATCACTCTAGCTCAGTCCGACTCGCGGACTTCGCTCTCAAGATTGTGTCGCCACTGCAAAGTTACCCAGTGGAATGAGATGACTTGAAAAAAAGTTTCTCATAGATGACACAGAGAGTAGTTATACCTTACTAATCAATGATTTAGTAACCGTAAAAACAAAGCACATTGAAAAATTTGCAGGGCATGGTAGAGGTAATGTGGCGAAACTGTCTAACGCAGTGTTTCTCAACCTGTGGCCCGTTTCACGAAGCATGCCCATTGCCATTGGTCATTATTGACCAATGTTGCTGGTTTAGACTTGTAAAATTGTAACTTGTAGCTTAGTGAAACGGGCCACTGGGGTCCGAGGACCGCCCCCGCGAACCTATCCCAAAGGGTCCGCGGACGAAATAAATATTAAAAGTAAATATTATGGGTTGGCATTTTTCGTGTGAGTCAAATAGACTCATATGTAAAAGTATCCAAGCGGTTTTTTGTTTAATTTTGAGGGATCCACGGGTCATGGTAAGGTTGCATTAGGGGTCCGCCCTTGGAAAGGGTTGAGAAACCCTGGTCTAACGCATGGCACGTAATGTTGAGGTTGCAGCTTGGAGTCCTGCCGTTACATAGTATTTATATACTTACATCATATTAACATCACTGTCATCCACAATAGACTGCACACTGTCGTTGCACCAACGGACCAGCTCGTCCACACTGGCTCTCGTGAGCTCGAGACATAGTCTGCTTATTATGTCTCCACAGTGGGTGAGGGATGTTGACTCCTTTCTTAATGTTTTGATTATTATATCAATTACCTGTATTTAATCAATAGTTATTACGCATAGTGATGCTTTATTAAATTGGGCAGATAAGAAGCTAATGAGTTACGTGATGGTAAGCAATAAACACCACACATAGACACCTGCAATATCAGAAGAATCGCAAGCGACTTCTAATCAGTGATCTTACTAACTCCCCAATTTTTTTTTTATTGTATTTCCATCATACATTTTTTAGTGTCTCATATAGTAACTATTAGTATCTTTATAATCGAAACTTTTTAATTTTTGATTTTTTTTGTAATTTTTTTTATACATTCAAATAAAATTTTAAATGCTATATAATGAATGACAACACAAAATTAAATTTAACTATAAGTATTTACGAAAATTCTTTATCCATTCATCCTTCTAGCACTTTTTCCCGTTTCTCAATGCGGAGTATTATGCTTTAACCATCATCACAAAAAACACAAGCTTCAGTAGATAAGGGAAACTACCCGTACTATGTGAACCATTTTTTGCATTTTTTTTAACTCCCTCCCCCCCTTGGTGACTACCCGTAGTAAATACTAAGACCCCCCTCCCCCTCTAGTTTGCACGTTGTCTACATCTACATCTACACTAATATAATAAAGAGGTAAACTTTGTTTGTTTGTTTGTTAGTTTGTTTGTATGTAGGGGGTAATCTCTGGAACTACTGAACCGATGTCAAAAATTCTTTCACAGTTAGAAAGCTACACTCTCCCTGACGGACATAGGCTTCTAATTCTACGCGAACGAAGCCGCGGGCGTCCGCTAGTAGTTCATAAATATGGTTAAAAAAAAATTGGCTCCAGTTTGACTTTATTAATACGTCGCTTGTCGCGTGACCCCAAAAGTACTTGCATACCTAAAATTCCAAATTGAATATAGCTTGAAAATGCGAAATGTCCCTAGACATTGACTATGTGACACAACCCAAATCCCCCCCTCGCCCTAGTGACCAAGCGTGGTATTTTGAAGACTAACCCCAAACACAAAGGTTTTTATTACAAGCTTTTATTTAACTTACAGTGTTTGTTGGATCATTTAGGTCAAACCTTGCAAATCAATTTTGAATCACTTCCAGTGGTCGGATTGCTTGCAAATTTGGTATATGTATGTATGTTAGGGTAACCAACCCAGTGCTTATTTTACAGTACATGTGATCTAAAATTACAGAATTTAAGGAAAAATACAGAACACCGCGTCTATAGTTTGGCATGTATGGTATGGTATGGCATGTATGGTATGGTCTTGTATTTGTCGTATTAAAATACAGGACACGGCCAAAATTATAGCTAAAAACGGGACGTCCTGTAAAATACAGGACAGCTGGCCACCCTAAGTACGTAGCTCCGATGACAATGCAATAATAAAGTGGCGTCAACAAAAAACAACTGTTTTAAAAAAATTATTTTAAACAAATACTTATTTGAGTTGTGCTTACCTTGATTTTAGATCTAACTGAAGAAGTGGTGTTATCAGATAATCCGTTGAGGAGGCAGTCGCCTATTTTACATCCATCACTATTTAGAATCCGCCGAGGTAAATACTTTAATATCTATCAAAACATGAAAATTTCAAACACCTTCAAGTTCAAACAAGAAACAGTAAACAAAATAGTCCCACTCTCCCATACCATACCTCTTCAATATTCAGTTTGCAAAACTCTCGTAAATCGGCACGTTTGCTATTAACTCGGCCTAGTTCCTTAATACTGGTAAATATTTTGTTTATTTCCATTTTGTTTTATTTATTTTGAAAATGAAAGTCTTCCCTGCCGGCAATCGGCATAAAGAACAGCTGACAGCTGATGCAGTGTTGCCAGATCAGTGTTGACTTATCCAAAATTTTCTTTAGATTTTTCCTAAGGTTTACAAAACGGTCGTAAACGGTTGTAACTAAAACTAATATAAAGATAAACTAAGCGGCTAAAACGTGGTTTGTAAAGTATCGAACATCACTAATATTTAAGTCAACCTATCTTTTCATGTGGGTGGGTGAGGGTAGGAGCCCTTCAATCCCTCCCGACATCGCGCATGTAAAACTTAGGATATACACTAGTATATACAAAGTTTATGGTACATCTATATGTCTGTTGTAGCTTGTTTACCTAACTTGTGACATTATGATCCATATGTTAGAAAAAGCAAACTGCCTTAAATTGTCATCTTTGTCGGACCGCGTTACTTGGTCCGATTCGTGCATCCCGATACGTGTACTAATAAACACAATTCCGCAACCATATCATGCCTTTTTTTAACAGTGCCTAGCGGCCAGTCAATATTTGTGACATTTATTACGAGACTGGGAAGGCCAGAATTAAAAAATAATTAAGGTACAAACAAAAATATCCTTTTTTTAGGGAAAGGGACAAAAACGAGCATGTGGGGGTCACCTGATGAGAAGTGACCTCCGCCGCCTATGAGAACCAGCAATCGCAAGAGAGTAGCTAATCCGTTGCCTGCCCTTAAGCCCGCCTTTGAGGGCCTGCTTATCTCTTTCGCTTACCGTACGAAACGCAGCAACAAGTTACAACCTCACGCTGTGAAAGTATGGCATCATCCCAGTCGTATGACATCCAGCAACTGGCTATAGTATGGCTCTATCACTATAATACTAATATCTATTTCTCATTAACCGAAATTTGAGGATTTGAAGGTAATTTGAACATTGGTTGTTTGTAGCAAAGATAATTCTTACATATCTAGAAGAAGAAAAAAGTAATTTACAAGCCACATAATCACAACGTTTAAGAGCCGGGACTGTAATATTTTTTAACCGATAGTTTTATATATAAAGAAATAAACAAAGGTGAGCCATCATTACAAATTGCATTAAACCCTGTCTGTGTTTCATACATTGACAGGGTTTTGTTGCTTTTGTTGTTAAGTTAGGATGTTGTGCAAGACTTGTTTAAGACTTTGTTTGGTTTCGCGGCAACGCGTCATGTATTTGGGTGAAAATTACTGACCTGGAAGCTCAGCATGCTAGCTTCTATCGCTTAACTAAACCATATATCCCTTTCTAACTAGTAGGCGTGTGCGAGAGGGATGGACGCCTTAATGTGTGCTACTAAAGTTGACTTCTATACCAAAACTAGTGTAATTAATTGAAAATAATATCGTGTTATTACGATGTGTTATCGTGCAAAACGCATTTATTTTTTATCGCAGAACACTAAAAAATTTCGTGAATCTAGGATAATTATCTCCTATCTGGCAACGCGGAGCTGACGGTCCCGTACCTCCCGCCAAAACAGTTTTTTTTTTCTAATTTTGAGTAGGCAAAGATGCTATGACCATACAGTCAACCTGCCAAAAATATCATTACAACAGTTGACTGGTGCAGAGCGGGGAAGCTAAAGGAACCAAAAAATCACAACGAAGTAAACAAAAATATTGAAATCTTCTTTCAACAGCGTTCTTACCAATGTTAAATCAGTGACATATGTGTACTCTACTTAGTAATTAATTATTAGATAGAAGTGCTGTTGTATTATCCCGTATTTCGCTTTAAGCTTTAAACCTAGGTTTTTTCAGGAAGTTTCAAATTAATTCATTACTTAATTTCTAATTATAATATAGATGCAAAAAGCGTATATATCTATGGTTGGACTTGCATCAGGCAGGGCACACTTAAAACTTCATAAATTTTGATAGTTAGCAGCGTCTCCTCGCGGTTGGTGACGGAACTACAAAAAAAAACTACCTGTCACTGCTAGTCACTCGTGTCGGAGGCGCAAAGAGTATTGTAATTTAGAATGAGAAGAGTGGCAACTCTGGGTTTTAACTAGCATATGTGTGCTAAAGTGCTACTGTTAGTGCCACGAGCCTGAAATAATGCAGTGTATTCGCATAGCTATAGATAGGCGTATATACATGTACGTGTGTATGCGCACTTGCGCGTGTGTGCCTGTTCTTTTTAGCACCAAATGTACTCAATAAAAGTTTTGTTCTAGCAAATTTTATGAAAACTCATATTTAATATAAGATCCCAAAAAGAGTGGCAAAGTTTTTATTTTGATTATTTGTTACTCGACCATTCGTTTGGTGTCGCTGTAGTCACCAAAAATTTTCAGTTTTCTTAGTCAGCACCCTCTGTTGAGCCAAACTGCCATAGATAGTCATAGCCAAGCAGCAACGGCTTTTTAATGATGACGTCATCAGTTTATGTTTAGCGAGAGCAGTTACGAAATTTACGAATTTCATCGTTACGGGTTTATTTATGTACAAAATATTACATATAGTTGAAAATTACAATTAAATAGTAAACGTGTTAAGTGTGTTACAATAGATTTTATTGTAAGTGAAGAAACATTAAAGGTCAACAAGACATTACGTTACTTTTGGCGGCATCACCGTAGCCACAGAAATAGATTTCCTTGTGCAATAATCAGCGCCTATCAGTGATCGTTGGACTAATCTGCATTTGGACCGGTTTTTTGGAAATGGGTCACGGTTTTTGAAGATGTCGAAAAGGTGATTCAATTTGGCGTGCCAAGCTTATCGGAGATGGAGAACTTAACCGTTGGCGGATTGCGTTCAAGGTCGCGCTCGAAAACACCCTTCCTTAGATCGAGCTGTGACCATGAGAATTGTACGGAGGGTGAGGAACACACGCACCACAAGACGGGCCGGAAGACACCAGTCAAACGAAGCACCCCTGTCAAGTAAGTTTCGGCTCAAATTCATTTGAAAGATCGATCTAGTTACTGTTAGGTTACTGTAAGTTGACAATGTTCATGTCTTCCTCTTCCGCATAGGCCTCCAAAAAATATTGACAGGTACCCGAATACATTCTTAAAAACTAAAACATTCCAGTCAAAGCAGCTCATAAATTATTTATTGCTCATAAGCATTACAATATACATTGTCAGGTGACTGGACACAGGGCAGGTGTTATGTTCAGCTGCCTTATGTTAATAAACTAAGCAAACCAATAAATGTTTTTAAAGGTCATTTAATATTTCAGAAGCGAGTTAATATTGATACCTACTCACTTAAAAAGTTTTTAGTTCAATCAATAATAAAAGATTTGAGAATGTAAGGACATTCACAAATATAGTTTCTCAAATGTAGTTTGAGATCTCAGTAATCCCTCAAAATTATAAATTTGCACATTATATGACAATAAGTCTATTTATAAATAATTACTTCATTCAATTTCAAATTAATATTTATTGAAATTGAATCAAATTAATATTTATAAATGTTATTAATTTAAAATTGCCATAAAATACATTGCCAATACCACAGACAGGCAGTGTTCAGAGGGGTTCACATTTCACATTCCATTTCATATACTTTTTCATTATCGTATGCTAGATAACAGCTATTTGCTTTGTAGCAAATAGCTGTTATCCTAGGTTTAAATAAGACCCCTTAAAGGGCATATAAATGCCTCAGTTATTTAATCATACCCATTCGTACCCTCTCTCTGGTGTCATCTATGATATAAATTTGTGCCCCACTTTTATCAGATACTCGCTTCAGTACATAGATAACAATACCACTTAGATCAATGAGTAATGTACTACCAAGGCCTGACAATGTTTACCTGATGACGTCACACACCATAAAGCCTCCTGGTTGTAAACTCATGGTGACCTCAACAACGACCTTACCTTGACAACGTTGTCACTGGTTGACAAATGAACTGATATTGGAATTTACATTTAGACATTTGTGTAAAGCTAGCTTTTAGCCCTGACTTTGACTGTGTAAAATTTTGATTACATCCAAACTGACACTCCTATACAATTCTCTTAGTGAGAAAAATTCCAAAAATCCTTTCTTAGTTAAATTCTGTTTATTACCTTACCTCTATTTATTGGACTTGAAATGTTTATTACATTCCTATTTTATTGGTTGACATTCAGAGACTATATACATTCCAATATGCATTCCAGTTTTTTATATTATACCATTTGACCATGGAGGCAGTTTACAGCTTTGCTAAGTGTAGATTTAGCTAATTTATTTGTTTTTGACTCTTGAGACTTTATATCTCTATGTTATTTAGACTGGTATTATATCTAACAGATAGGGAACACGGCCATACTTTGTGACCCATTCGAGGGGGGGAGGGGAGTCTTCAAAATACCACGCTTGGTCACCAGGGCGGGTGGGGGTAGGGGTTGGTTTTTGTCACATACATAGTCAATATCTCTAGGGACCTGTCTGTGGACCCTAAGCCTGCTCAAAGTTAACTAGTGCCACTTAATATGCTTAAAGCTGACTGAGCTATTTACTTGTTAGTTAGTTGTTAATACTTCTAATGGAAATAATGTATACTGCTCTGCAGTTTCATTTTGAAAACAGAAAAGGAAAAAAAAGGATAAGCTGCTACTTGATCGTAATCATTCTAGGACCTAACCTTGTTTATATAGTTGATTTTCTCCCATTTCATTAAACCTCCACCTTCCAGGCAGCTACAACAAACCACATCAAGGACTTCAGCAGAGGCAATCACTGAGGAAGGAGAAGATGTCTCCCCACCGGTCACTCGCACCAGACACTCCACAAGGCTAGCTACTGAAAACTCAGTGAAGACCTCAGACTACTCCTCGGAAGAGAGCTTGGATCGGCTCAAAGGACATGGAAAAGAGATCTTCCAGGTAATTATAAATTTAAAGTTAGATTGTGGACTCGCAAGGTTCAGTTTACTTTTTTTTATGAGACACAGTTGCCAGATCAACAAATTTCTATTGCCATCTGGCAAGGCAATGCTACCAAAATAAGAATTTAAAAAAGCTTTAAAAAGTTCAGTACTTGCAATAATAATGATAAATGTTTGTATCTGATCTGATTGTACCCGAGTAATGGATGTATAATGTACAAAACCTTCCAAATAATCCCTATATTGACAGTAAAAGTCATATTAAAATTCATTGCATTGTTCAGAAGGAGTGGGGCTGTAGGCACTGTCCGTTCCGGTCTATCCTAAATCCTTATGGCGTATATTCGGCCGCCTTCTAAACTATGCAACGGATTTTGATACGGTTTTCCCTAACTGGAACAAATTACCTTGCTACTCCGCGAAACCAGTGCCGGGCTCGTGCAAAATAGCTGCGTCTGTGCGACACATATATGTTCATGCAAAAACCCACCCTCCTCCGCTTCCACACGAAACAACATATATCACACAGACAAGTTGCACAGTTGTTTCGTGTGGAAGCGGAGGAGGGTGGGTTTTTGCATGAACATATATGTGTCGCACAGACGCAGCTATTTTGCACGAGCCCGGCACTGGTTTCGCGGAGTAGCAAGGTTGATATGGACCTCCGCAAAGTAACGCCTGAATCTATTAATTATTTACGGTTTTCCCTGTCGTTTAGAGATTTGTTCTGGAACATTTTTATGTACATTATATCCCAATTGACCTCTACGAAGCCAGGGCGGGTCACTAGGATGTAAAAAAGAAAAGAAGATGTAAGATTAACATTTAAGTATCCCAACTGGCCGCTTGGTGACGCAAATTGCACACCAGCAAGTAGACTGCCTGCCGCCTTTAGCGGTGAGGAGTACTGGAATCAACCATAAAAACTCTCATTCATTTGGTACTTGACACCTTTAATCAAATGGCGCGAAACCATAAAATTGTTGTAATTGACATTTTTTTAATTATTATTGACCAAAAAAATTTCCTTAATAATGAGGACTGTAGCGATTCAAAAGTACATAACATAATATATTAAAAAGATTTTTTTTATTATAATTTCGCCACGTTTTTGGTTCATGTTTGTGTGCTGCTTGCTTACTAAGGTACATAAACATTTTGTCTGTGATATGTACTGTATTGTGACGTGTCAATTGGAGAATTGAATTGCAAGTAATCAATGCCTGCATCCCAATAAATGATACGCGCATCCTTCCAAACAGGCGACTATATACCACAACTTTTTATTTTAAGCAAGTGGGTCACCCGATGGTAAGTGATCAACACCGCCTATAGACACCTGCAACAACAAAGAGAGTGCAGGTGCGTTGCCAACCTAGAGGACTAAGATGGAATACCTCTTGTGCCAGTAATTACACCGGCTGTCTTGCTCTCCACGCCGGAACACAACAGTGCAAGCACTGCTGCTTAGCGGCAGGATTAGTGAGCAAGATGGCGGTACAACTGAATTTGCAGAGGTCTCATGCCATTATCTTATATATGTATATCCTTGTCCTTGTCGTTTGTTGTTGTTGTTGTAGCCTTTATCTTGTAGACTGTCGGAAATTCTTATAGTGTATGTTCGGCCGCCTCCTCCTTCTAAACCACGCAACGGATTTCGATGCGGTTTTCACCGTCATTTAGAGATTTTTATAGAGAAGATTTTAATGTGCATTTCATCACGATTGTAGTCGTGCGTAGCCAGCGCGGTTCGCTAGCTGAAATATAAAGTAAAATTCCTATCCGTTCCTGTCTGTCCGCATATCTGCGGCTGCCGGCATTTTGATACGGTTTTCACAGTTATTTAGATAGTTTTTTAAAGAAGGTTTTTATGTAGGTACAGTCAAGGAATTAAATTTCCGACCCACCTAAGGTTCAATAGCATATAGCAAACTGTCACCATAAGAGCTATAGAGCAAGACGTTAGTTTGACATTTCGACCTTAATGCATCGCGAAATGGGTAGGGAATTAAATTCCTTGACTGTACATTAAACCCTAATTGTACCCGAGTGTAGCCGGTCCGGGTCGCTAGTCTTATATACTCGTATATCCTTGATACTGTACTATGACTTTCTGCACTGCCTTTTCTAATTAAAAATTTACAAGAGTCAACTCTCTAAACTATACGCTTTCGATACACTCAGATGCCCCTAATAAAATTTTAATCCTCTCCTAAAAGTTCTAATTATGTTGCTCAACCAAGCATTAGATGGGCATTAGTAAAGGAATTTGTTACTTAAGCTTCTGAGCTATGTGTTTTGAGGTTGTTTGCTGTTTCGTCAGTTTTATCTTTACGACAGCTGAGTTTATCAGTGTCCCTTCTGATAATTTTGATAATCATTCTTTACGACTTTTGGATTTAAGTATTTTTTATTGATAACGTGCTTACAACACCCGGTTCGTCTGCGTTGATCAAGTTCCCACCAGAAAAACCTAAACTATCAATCGACACTTAAAGGATTACCCACGGCTATAAATAATGTCTACTCTAAAAGCGCCAAATTACTTCTTTGAGTGCTGAATTTTAAAATTAAGCTACTGCACTCATAATTATTATCAGTAAATTTTACTTCAGGCATTGACCGCTGATCCTCATATCAATCATTATTCAATTACCATCGATGTACATAAATAACAATTAAGCAATTAAAAACAGACGCCCACATCCAACGGTCGCTCAGTTCAAATCCTGCACTATAAATCCACTTTTAAACGTGTTAAACTATTTTAAACCTTAATGCGGTAGGCGTAAGTTAGCGCACAGTTCATCCAACTGTATAAACAAACATTTCTTTGTAAGATCTAATACTCCCAAATATAACTGGAATGAATCCCCCGCTTGGTTTATTTTTAAATTACCCTAACACTACGCATATGGACATTTCCCGCCATCTTCCTCAGTCCGATCGAGAATATAGTGGAGTTTGCATACGTTTTTTAAAGGCCTAGTAATGTGCGTACTTATTGCGGCGGTAAATCTTGACCTAGTTGCGATTGGCTTTTTATAGGAAACGCCCAAGGATAGAGCCCTGAGGTATGTTTATCGTTTCTATGGAGATGCCTAATTTAGCGATTCTTGGATGGAGTTGATTCACGGAATCAATAGTTACTTTAATTCTTTAAGATGCGTGCGTCCTTCTTGGTGAGTTTTATTTAAAATTGTTCATACTCGTATATGATTTGTTATGACTTGATATTTGGTGGTAATTTCACCTGGCTTCTTGATGAGGTAGGTGGTATACCTATTCATTAATCAACTAGCCATTGTTGTTGATCTCTGTATGGATAGTTATTACGTGTTTAGCTTATTATGTCCTCCATCTAATTGATTATAATCAACTTCCGCAACCATTTTGTGGTCGCCGTGGGCTTGTCGTAGTGGGCCAGACAAACAGCGTTTAGTTGGAGAGTGCATAAAAATTATTAAGTACAAATAAGTATTTAATTAAGTAAGCTTAGCTTAAAAAATAAAAGCATTATTTCACTATGAGAAGACCGTAAGCTGAGAAGTTTCATTAACTATACCTATCCCGATGTAACACTATGTTTGATGGGATCAACTTATTTATCTCTTTGATATTGTTGGTTTTTCTTTTTACATAAACGTGTATTTATCAATTCAAAGTCAAAGTCAAATTATCTTTATTCAGATTAGGCTTACAGGAAGCACTTATGAATTTACAATGTTCAATCAATTCCTTGTAGTTGCGCGAAACTAAATTTATGAAGAATTTCGTAGAATAGCTAACACTAGATATTCGCAAAGCCATCATGTAAATCCAAAGCTAACTTTATTTATTTACGTACGTCAGTATCTAATTTTAACATCCCAGTACACTTAACCTTACGCTAGTTCTACGGACGTACTTGATCGGGATGACTCAC
Source organism: Ditula angustiorana (assembly GCA_963691745.1). NCBI lineage: Eukaryota > Metazoa > Arthropoda > Insecta > Lepidoptera > Tortricidae > Ditula > Ditula angustiorana. The sequence goes on from OY829480.1 coordinate 12,682,630, forward strand.
AGCAACGAAGCTACCGAAAGTACACCGCGGTTCAATTAGCAGTGCTAGAGATTCCAGCTTATTACACGAGCCGTTGGTAGTATGATGTCACGAGGCGATGACCGTTGTGCGTTGAAATCGTAGAATGAGTTTTAAAAAAAACTTGGTCATAGTCCGCTTTTTGTAACTTTTTAAAGTTGCAATCTTACTGGGCGGTAAGACAATTTTTTACTTGGACGTCTACAGTTGGTGAGATAAAACCGCATTTGTATTGCTGCCGTGGGTGTTCCTCTTGTTGGTGAGTTTACAAGGATTCATATTCATATTGTGCCTGTCGGCCTGTCCAACGTACAAAGGTTGCTCTATGTTAGAAGGAGAAAAAGGTTTTTGAGTCGTTTATATCGAGCGCGACCGTTTTAAACGCTGCAAGTGCGAGACGAGTATATGTATCTTTGATAAAAACTGATTATTGGGGGAGTAGCTTGTGTTTTTCCCGAAATTTGATTGCCGGAGACCAAAAAGGAAATTAGAGTATTTTTTGTATGTTATTTTCGATTGTATTGTATTCGTGGATACGTTTAGGCATTGCTTAATTTTCGGCCAAGGTATTCGTAACTTACTCCGATTTGCACCCTACTAATTAAGATTTAATCTACTGCTCCTGTGATTGACTACATCCTATTTCGTTTTAAACGTATTATCGTTACCGCTTTAACGTGCGAGTTTATAATTGTTTCAATTAAATGACCTAAGGAAGGTTTTTTATGTAATTTAATAATAAAAGTACACCGCTTTATTGAGAGGGCTACTGAAATAGTAGCGTTGCGTGGGTGATTGGAATTGTATACCCAACTGCGTCGAGAAGGAAGGGTATTGTTTTTCGAGTGTATGTATGTATATTTCTTTGGCGCTCTGCAGCCTAAACGGCTTGATGGATTTTAACGTGTTAAGTCTCGTTGGATTTGTCTTGATTTTGGGAGTGGGATTGGCTATATGTATAAAATTTGAATAGGGTGCTTTTTTTCGTTATTTATTCTGATTTGCTACATAATAGGTATGATGACTAATATATTTTTAATCTCAAAATTTAACGGACCCTTTAAAAGAAGAATAACTGTATTTTTAGTTTTTGTCTACGATCATTATTTATTGGAATATTGTGAATAGAAAAACGATGCAAAACATCGCATTTTTCACATCACATTTGTAACATGATGAACATCCAGATTGTGGTGACAGTTTGTTTATACATTTCCGTTGTTCCAGAACGAGGTGAACAGCCAGTATGAGCGCGTGTCGACCACCAGCCGCTACGGCACGCTGGCCGACCTCACGCTCAGCCCCATTCACACGAGTCACGTGACCAACGACCGGTGAGCCCTCAACCACACGCTCAGTAGAGGCTGGGCACAGTCCTGGATTTGCCATTATGAAATTGAAAAAATTTTTTTGCAAGTAGGCCACATAGGCTCTTTTACATCTGTGATTCTAGCAGCGTTTCGGAAAAAGTTTCTGTTGAGAAGAAGCGCTGCAAGAAATTGGAGGGTTAAATAAAGCAAATTTCTATAATATTGAACAAATTTAATGGTTCAAAATAATGGTGGAAAATGTGGAAATGGAAATTTCAAATGATCAATGGACGGCCCCTCACCCTCAAATATGTAATAAATAATGAGTAAAGTATCCCAAAATTTTAGTCTACTGCAAATACTTAGCTTATGGAAAGGACATCTATAGGGCATCTCCATACGCGGTAGGGACCAGCACTAAATCTTTCTGCATAGAAAATGCTGGAGTTGAGCTTTCCATACCCAACGCCCATTACTTGATATGGACGCCCATTTCTTCTCCAGATACTATGTCCTAACTAGTAGTAAAAAGAGTGCAAAACATCCTGGTTATAATCTTCTACGAGCTGTAGTTTAATCTTCTATTAACACACGCCGGTAATGTAGTGGTCTTAAACAGTAGTAACCGTTGGCTTTAAGCCAAATTTTTACCCTCGAATTTATTTACGATGCGCTTTCTGACGTAAATTGTAGTAATAGACTAACATTATAATTATTTTTCAATACAGTTGCTCAAAAAGTGGCCTTTTTTTGGCTGTTTTGCGTGCGCAAAGTTCGTTTTTGCGAACTAGTGCGATTTACTTTTCCATTTTTTTTTAATTTGTACTTGTTCCAATTCACAACTACTTACCAAAGAGTTTTTATAGTTTTAGTTTGTACCAAGACGTAATAAAACTAAAAACCTATTGTTAATGTAAGAATATCAAAATATTGAGATTTTATATTTTATTACTAGCCTGTTCATCAAAAAAATATGATTTTTTAAATAATAACAGTCCTAAAAACAGTTCTTATTAAGGTGGCTGAATGGAACGGAATTATCTGAGACAAAAACATTGTTGGCCTGTTTAAAGAGCAAATCGACCAATCACATCAGCACGCTGATCACTGATTCGACCAATCAGAACACGACTTGTGCTGCATACGACATAAAATCGACCAATCAGAACACTGGGTCTTTTCTGGTACCCCATATTTATTTACATTAAAAAAATAAGGTTCTTTTTAGTTCCACTTCTTCAGAAATAAATGGCAAAGATATTCAAACAATAAGCGATTCTGGGTGTTTTTAAGCACTTCGAAGCGCTTCGCTAAATTAAAAAATAAAACCCCCTTGAATGACTGGCCACTAAGAACGGAATCATTAAAAAAAAGTAAAAATAGGCGGGAGAGTGAAAATATAAATGTTCCCGGCAAGAACATTTCGTTATCCTTTAATAATTGCCCTAATGCTCATATTAATATCTATTTGAAAAAAAATCTTTCATTGAGTTGGCTGAATAGCAAAAGCCATTGCCTTATGAAATACGACAGCTAACAAAAACGCGTTAAATTTGTCAAAAATTTTTACTGCTAAAGTTTGTACTTACTTTACTTTAATTAAGAGCTTCAGTAAAAGTCGCAAATTTATTGTATTTTTTTCGCAACTGTATTGAAAAATGTCGTTCGATACACGCGCGGAAATGTCATTCTTCACTCGTCCCGAGTCTTGCCACTTGCCTGCGGCTCGTGGCAAGATATCTCGGAACTCGTGAAGTAATGACATACCTTCCGCACTAGTATCGAAATGTACTAATCTAAGCATTTGTCTTGTGAAATAAATAAAGTTCATGTTTTGTTTTGTATCTGCGGCAAAACTGGCCTCCAACAAAAATCCGCCATTTGTTTGGTACACAACAAATTGAGGGCTCATTAATAGACGCGGCACGATGCGCGTCTCGTTGTATGTATGTAAATTATTTATTGTTCAAAAAACATAAATGACAAAAAGAGATACAGTGATGGGATGCGCGTTTCGTCGTGCAGCCAATGCGATCATATAATAGATTTAGGCGTTACTTGTTTGTTGTAGGTTGAGGTTCTTATCAATAAAGTGGAACAAATTACATTGCTATTCTGCGAAACCAGTGCACCTATGCACGTGCGAAACCGCTGCGTCTGTGCGACATATCTATTTTTCATGCAAAACCCCTTATCCGCCTCCACGGAAAACAACATATATCATACAGAATCAACTATATACCACCACATCTAAACACTAAAATTACACGTTCTACATAGCACACACACAAACCAAGCACCACGAATCCACCACACACACAGCATTGGTTTCGCGGAGCAGCAAGGTAAATTGTTCCAGTTTATCGAACACGTTATGGCAATGAGTGCTTTCATTTCATGGGAAAACGGCGTTGCATGCAGATGCCCCGTCCATGCACCGCATCTACATAAACATGTCGCCATGCGGCTAAGGAATGTGTTACCCGCAGGTCGACGCGTTTCGGCAGCCCCGCGTACAGCGCGTGCTCGACGGACAGCTCGTTCGCGGAGCAGGCGCTGGCGGACGCTAGCTCGTTGCTGGACCGCGAGCCCGGCGCCGACCACCTGCCCTACCGCCTCTACAAGATGGCCGGCGAGTACTGGAAGTGAGTGTAGTTGAATTAAGAGGAGTGTGAACCCAGCCCCAAAAAGCGCTCACCATACAAACGGCGATAACGTTTTCCACCCCCGAAACCTTAACCACACCACCAACCACCAGACCAACCAGACCACCACCAGATACCCAGATTTGACAATATTTGCATTTTAGGAGTTTCATGCAAAACACAAAAGCGTCAATATTTTTGAAACTATTAAGAGTATTTAAAAAATCAAAACATACAAACCTAGTTCTATTGCATAATAATAACATACAAAAAAATCATGGCTATAGGTTAAGGTTTAGAGGGTGTAAAACGTTATTGCCCTTTGTATGGAGAGTGCTGGGTTCACACTCCTCTTAACCCAGGTATCCCTCTGAATGGCTAGCACGCGTGTTCAATTCCTCGCTTGTCGCTCAGTGTGGTAGTGTGTCCATTTCCTACTGGGCTAGTTAAATAAAAACGCATTGCGTGACTAAGCGAGTCGCGATGTGTCGTGCAATCCATTCAAATGTACCTTGTGTCTCGGCAGCTCGATCAGTCGTCCGACCTCTACAAGACGCTATTCGAGTTACTGGAAGTAGCGTTAATCTATTGTAACTTTTGATGACTTAATACATTGCAGGGTCAAAGAAACCGTACCTTAGAGCCAGGAAAGTAAGCATTATAGTCACGTTACCTAGCGGTAGTTTCGCTCGTTGTCGTCGGTTTTCTCCTATTGAGCTAGTTAGCAGTTTAACTTTCATTTAATTTACTTTCCTTGCTTTTCTTAATATGATCGACTGGCCACTCTTGCCGTAGAACCATAGCTAATCTCTTCTACATTGAATGTTCTGTAATGAGTTAATTTCCTTCTACATGGGTTCGCGTTCTATAATAACTAAGTATAATAAGTAAAACTATGCAAAAACCATTCTTTGCCAACGTGCGAAGTGCAGGCGTTAAGTATTCGTCATTAAAGTTGTTTACGATTACTGGAGTGAGGCACGGCACGCAGCGGGTCGAGCCAAGGCCGTCTGGAATATGTAGTTTTCCTGTACAACTGAAATAAAGTAGTTTTTTTCCTTTATTTATGTAATGTTTTCTATTAGTGTCACATCGGCCTCGATATAAAGCTCGCTTGTTTTGTAACTGACATTACAAACTGCTTTTGAAATTAAATTAACGGATCTTGTGCGTGAAACTTGGATTGCAGTTCAAATTGAAATGTGCAGGTGATATTTTTTTATTAGTTTTGTAGTTGGTATCATTCAATTGGTTTTTTTATGCTACCCACTTTTAAGCACACCAGTGTGCAAATGAGATTTGTCCAGCTGGCTGGCCTGACATGTGTATTTGAACATTTTTTATATTTTAATTGACATTTTATTTTGTTTATAGATTATTTAAGTGTATTATTAATATTGCCAATATGGAGAACGTAATAACAGTAACGGACGTCGAAACTATTGAACTTAAAGTAACGTAAGTGTTTTTTATTTTATTTTTGTATTCCGTTACTATTAAAAGCTTAAGTAATTTTTGAGGAAAAGCTTCTTAGTAAATTTAAACCCTAACCTTTTGTTTCTTGATATAGTTTTGTTACATATTATTGGAAGCCACATGAAATAATTGAACCAATAAATTAAATACTTATCCAAAATTTAATGGTTTACGCTGTTCTTCGTTTCGTTTTGGGATTAACGCTAACTTTACTCTACGCTTTGGATTAAGAAGAAAAGGTTTATAAAACATTAGATATGAAAGAATTAGAAATAAAGAATAGTTTACATGAAAATTATGTTTAGAAGTCACTTATAACTTACTTACAAGTCGTTTTTGCAGTTTAAATATGGCCGTATACAACTCTTTTTGAGGATACACGAGTGTCTCTTAACGGTTTGCTATTTATAGCCTGAGCGAGTACTTTATTAGCCAATTTATTCGATAAACCGTTGACCCTCTTTATCTGGCAAATGTAAAAAAAATGCGAGCAGACGCTTTACGGACTTTTACCCGACTTCCACCAGAAGGGAGGGTTATGTTTTATATCAGTAATTTCAGTGCATGAGAAAACAAAATGTGAGTTGACTCCGTTGACAAACGGACGAATGCTCCTTTCAAAGCGAGAAACTTACAAGCTTAATTTGTTCAGAGTGTGATTGTTAAAAATGTATACATTGCCGAAATTTTACGTTTAAAAAGTCTCCAGTAAGCAGTCTACACTTACATTTCCAAACAAGCGTAGTCACGTTTAATTTTTTTTAATTGACAAATAACACCGGATTGTAATCAAACTTTTCAGAAAATATGAGATGATGCATGGCATTGTTTATAATTAACTGTGGCTAAGAACAGAAAAAAACTGGTTTGAAGCTATGTACGGAAATTGAGAACTAGCATTTATTTTTGTTTCATATTTTCTCAGTCAAAGCTTATTATGCAGACATTGGTATGGATCGTTTCGTGATATTTGAAAAGTTTCACTTCAATCTAGCTTGTTGTTGTACGAATTAAGAGTCGCACGTACTGGTGAAACTTTATTCAGAAATGAAATCTACTTCATAGTTATTAAGAAACATCAATAGATATACAAACTGGAACAAATTACCTTGCTACTCCGCGAAATCTAGATGCCGGAATTTGTTCCAATTTGTTGATATGGACCTCCGCAAAGTAACGCCTGCATCTATTAATTATCTAGATAGATGTGGTGAGGATTTTATTATTCCAAATCATATTATATTAAATGTATCTATGCAATTTCGTATTCAAAGTTTCAAGATTCAGAACTTCCAAGTTTGTATGAAATGTCCTGCGAGACTACCGCGGCGTAAACGTGTTTAAGTTTTTCGCTTATGTTTACATATATCCAAATTACCATTATGTATGTATTTATAACCTTTCGTTTACACGAACCTAACGTTCATACACTAACAGTGAAGCACACGATTAATAAGTCTATTTCTATATTTGTCCGGCGACAGTTGCACTGCAAATGCCAAACGCACTCCGGCGCCGGTGTCTGAAACAATAACGTTCAGTTGCATTTAAAACAAGTTAATATTATTGAGTCTTCGCGTAATTACTAATCAATATCTATTGATCTAAACTGCTGTGTTTAATATTTAAAAAAGTATTATTGTATCAAAATTAGTTTCTTTATACAAATGCTTGCGTCCACGTTTACACTCATCAAATTGTCTAGAGATTGTTTTGAAGTATCTATCCTGAGACGTTTTTGAGATGTAAATGTGTCGTGGAATCGTTTATTACGAAAGTAACGTAATGTTTAGTGCCCATAACGTATGTGAAGTGGAGTGGTTTACTAGTGATCAGTGTAGTGACGTAGCACCACTTTGTTCCACCTGACTTCCCCGTGCCCAGTCATGTATGATGGACTAAGGTGTGCTGAAATCGTCAGGTATGCTAATGTGATACGCTTGCATTTGTTTTAATGAGTGTTACAGCGGGTTATGATCACAGTGCAATAAGCTAATACATAAATTATGTCGCCTTTATTAACAAAAAGCGTGACCCGCATACTGTCTTGATCTTCAATTTAAGTTTACTAAAAGTTGGTACGTCCCGTACACGAAATTGTCTGAGCATGTAGAGAATAAGTTGTAGCATAAAAAAGCATACAGAAAGTAGTAACAGATTGAAATAATCGGCGGTTTGCTTTAACTCTTTAAAAAACTACATGCAGTATGTCTTGATTAATCTGTGCTTTCCTAGTGTTTTCTGTAAAAAGTGACACGGTACTCGCAATCGTATAACTATACGCAGAAGGCAAAGACATACTTTGCGCTACTTGCACTTTATCTCCACTATAGCGGCTATATGCGTTTTTGCTCACGTAAGTTCCACGAGATCTTGAGCCAGTCTCGAACGAATAGAAAACACATGACAGCGCTGCCGTGTATTTACAATTGACACATTTGCTTGTACAGTCAGCACCAGACGTGTACTCAGTCAATAAAGTCAAAAAATTCACACACATATTGTCAAAAGATAGACCTTGTATAGATATTTTTGCTTTTCGAGTCTTTAGCAATTTCTGCTGTTGGCTGTATGGAAATTCTTCGATTTTTAATTACCGATGGTTTTTTCTTTTTAAAGCCTGTGCATGGAATATCAATTATCTCAAATGGAATACAAGCAAATACTTTAACCATATATAGCTATACAATAGGTTAAACTAGATAAAAATTATCTCTATTACTGTAAATAGGTTATAATTAAATACACAATCAAACCTTATTTAATTTTGACGTTGACTAAGACAGAAACTCAGGACAGAAACTTTCGCTTATGACAGAGTTATCAGTTATCAGTCAAAATATTTCTTCTTTGCCCTGGTTTGAGAAATTATCGCAACTGATTTCTTTGCAAATTAAAACAACTAGAATAATGAGAACTCGAAGAAGAGGGGCAAGCCGTGTGAGGGAAAGGTCATCTATTAGGTACTGGTAAATTAGTTTAAAACAAAAATCTAGAAATAATATAACCACTTAACAGTTACTAACACTTGATTCAAACCACGCGATGCTTAATAACATCTTAACATCAGCACAATCAAATAGTTTCCAGACTTATAAACGAAAGCAATAAATCTGTTATAATCATGTCTCCAAGTATTAAGTTTCCGAATAAAGTCGGTTTAAATTGCTGTCCCGGTTCCTTGATTGGAACAGATTTCGAAGAGTAAATCATAATTTGTAACTAAATCGTGTAATATGAGGATGTAATTCCATCCACTTAAGAATCAAGTGGCTTTATGTTTTTAAATTGAAAATTGATATGTAGTTATGAGTTTGCTTATAAACAAAACAGAATTCGCTTTAATAGGTTTATTTATCACATATAGGTTATTATAGGTGCACAAAGGTTCAAGAGCACCACCCAGATTTAGTTAATAGCAGTTTGCTTCTTGCCCACCTGACGCGAATCGCGGCCTGATAAACATCTCTTCAAACAAGAGTTAATGTGCTAAGCAACTGGTATTAAAAAGCCAAGTCAACCTCGCACAAGCTGAAGGCTGTCGGTCGGCAAGGAGATCTCAATTGGTCGCAACTTTCGCAATAGGCAGGACCTTGATGCCACAGCACAAGACCGCGACGCATGGAAGTCCCTATAGATTCACAAGTCGGGCCCAGCATAAGTGCCTTTCTACCCACTAAATAATAGAATGAAAAACATTAAGTTACACCTCTTATTTCCAGTAAATACCCCAAAACGGACTACACCTACTCGCCGCTGTCCAAAGACCGGGTGGAGCTCGCGCCCGGCCAGATCGCCGTGCCCAACATGTCGCGGCGGTCGCTCTCGCAATTCCGCGTGCAGGGGCCCAACACCAGCGCGGACGAGGTCGACCGCCTCGCCGCCACGTCCGCCTGGACCTCTAACACGCTGCGGAAACGGTATACGGTGAGATTCCATCGTCAGCCACAGTATTGTAGTCAACAGCTTCAGCTCCCATCTATTTGCCGCTATCTTAAGTTCGGATAGAATTCGCGGTAGCTCTATTCTGTGCTCTATGTGAGTCGGTGGTTGCTGTCGCAGTTCCGCGTGCAAGAGCCCGCGGAATAGTAGCGCAGACGAGGTCGGCCGCCGCGGAGCGGCGTGCTGCGGAAACGGTTTGCGATGAGTCACCAATATCATCAACAACCTACCGTCTACTGCTGGATAATTGTCCGAGAAACTGTGTAATCTCCTCCTAACCAAATCATTGATGTATTTAGTCGCGGACGCTATATAAAATGTGAACCATTTATAGTCTGTTTCTTGAATTAATAAAATAAAGACCTGGTGGAAATCACTTACCAATATGTGTCGATCCTCGCTGTCGCAGTTCCGTGCCTCAAGATTCTAATACTTCTAGCACGCCGCGAAGACGGGATACGTGGAGTCTTCAGTATTATTTAATGTTTTGCATTCTGACGTTATACGAAAGGCCAAGCGCAGTGGCGTAACAATAGGGTGGCAAGGCTGGCAAAATGCCACGGGCCCCTGACCCAAGAGGGCCCCAGGCCGGGGCCTTCTTCGGTCGGCACGCCGCGAGCTCAAAAATATTACTGATAGGGCCCCATCAAAAGAATTTGCCACGGGCCTCAGATGGTATAGTTACGCCATTGGCCAAGCGGTAGATCTTCATAATTAATAAGTACTTGTTTCAAGCTAAAGTCATTTCGACTTCAAACGTGGTGCGCTGATCAAGACATTTCCACATCGACAGGCAATAGACAGCTCCGACGACGAAGCCTACGTGCGCGGCAACGGGTTCCCGCCGGCCGAGCAGCGCTGGTGGCTCACAAGCTTCCTCGTCGCCGTCGTCACCAGCGTCACCAGCACCGTGACCAGTGCGTACCGGAGCGTGGTCGGCCCGTCGCATCGGTACCCCTACACGGAGCGCAGACCGGCGCAAGGTAGTTTATTTTTACGATTTAAGAACGCACTATAGATAAGTGAACGTCGGGAACAAATTTGTATACTGCCCTGCTTCCCACTCTTTTTAGAGGCGTTTCTTTTAACTTTAGTGTTGTTATTAATGTGTTAGTTAAATCTTGTAAAAAGCTTTTGATGCAGTCGCTGTCATCGTAATTATCTGAAATTTGGTATATGTACTTGTTGTTTATTACTGATAACGTATTTCCTTCAGCCGGCATACTGTCTCGGAGCGCTTCGGTGGCGGCGGCGCCATTCTACTGGATCTACACTCTGATCAAGACTGTCGTCACCACCACCGTCACCACTGTCACCGAAACTGTAAGTACTACTTCATGAAGCGTGTATGTGTAACGGCGCAGGGCACTTAAAATAATATTCTGACATGTCCAGTTAGCCTTTTAAATACTAAATGAAATACGGTTTTTGTACAGTTTTCACTCATAAAGTAACAAAACCAATAATTACTGTAGATATAACGTATTGTTTAATTCGCAAATCGCCGGTTCGGTCGTCCGTGGCTTAATTGGAAGTGCGTGGTACAAAGTACGGATTACTGAGGAGCCCTTCGACGAATTGTTCTTTATAATCATTGTACTTGACTTTTAATAAAGTTTGTTTTCTTTCACTTTGTTATGCTTAACTAGCTGTAAAAGTAATGATCACTGTACTCTGGTACCTTAACAATACAGCACAAGTCAGTTGGCGAATATCTTTTTCTTAAATTTAAACCCTTGGTTTGGTTGTTGTAGTGCCTTAAATAAATAAATAAATATTTTGGGACAAGTAACACCAATTGACCTAGACCCAAAATAAGCAACTAAAGCTTCTTTTGTTATTGGTACTAGACAACGGATATAAATACTAATATAGATAAAAATAAATATAAACTTAAATACATATAACATCTAAGACTCTGGTACAAACATTCATAATAATCATACAAACACTTGCTCCTCCCGGTAATCGAACCCGGAACCTTTAGCCTGTACCTGGTCACTAACCAATAGGCTATCCGCGTCAAAAGCTTTCTTTCTTTATTTCGCTAGATTTAAGTATTGACATAACTTCTTAAAGGTTCGCCCTTTCTCTGTTTCCTTTATGAAATTATTAATCTTTCGTTATTTATTTTAAGAGTTCTGTTTATTTATAGTTCTCACCGAGCGAAGCAAGCGTGAGTGCGAAGCATGCGGCGCGCAACTACCAGGAGAAGGCAGCTAAGCGTCGGTGGTGGCCCTGGCTTCTGCTTCTACTGCCTCTGCTTGGATATGGATGTAAGTTGCTTTCGCTTTTCTTACTTCTTATGCTAACGAAGGTCGAAGATATTTTGAGTATACTGTACCCTTTCATCATATTAGATGGGTAGTTAAAAACTTTATTCAAACAGCCAACCATGACAAATTAAAAAGAACAAACAGCATTTTATAGGAACAAAAGATACAAAACACAAGCAACAAAAGAAAATAGAATATTATGTGTATTAATATTTTTTTCGTTTGGGAACAGTCTTCATATAGTGGAGTTGCAGTACTTATCATGAACTTTGTTTATAGCAGAACTTGACAAATTTTATATTGAGCCACCTCTGTGGTCTACAATGCAAAATTGTTTAAAATCAGTCGTATAGGCATGTACAATCTTATTTATTTTAAGGCTATAGTGGTGACAATACTGATAATGTTATAAAGATTGAGTATTTTGGAGATTTTGGGTGATAATAGAAAGAATCTATACCATAAACAATAGTTTAACATTCTTTTAAAACGTAAAAATGATAGCCAGAATGTAGTGGTATAATTCCTTCATTTAAAAAAAATCACGCAATGTCAAGTCATATAAACTATAGCTTCTAAATAACAAATCCAAATCTTGTATTGTCGACAATCGACGGAATATACCGCCACCAAATGTGCTCCACGGAAATGAGGGCAGATAATGTAAACAGTTTGATGTTATAAAAACTCTGACGTTTACATTTCATGTAAGACAAGCATGGTGAACGGCACCAGGACAATGGTCCTTGAGACACACGATAGCCTGTTGTAAAAAGAGACGTGGAACTGTAGTTTTGATTTAGTGGTTGTTTGCCGTATTTAAAGTTTTTACTGTATGATTATTAAATTAATAACATAGAATCGAACCGCAACAATCTAATAAGACAGCAAGAATTTCATTAAATTGTAAAATACTAATGCGCGTATATTTCTGGATAAATAAATTACACTTAATAAAGGTTTCACAGCAAGAGTCGAAGCTTATAAGGTTGTGTTGACACCATATTTGACAAGTATTCGAGAAGAAAGCATTGCCGTTGCTTGGACTCTCGCAGCGAGACATAAATTGCTTCTGATAAAATTGTTAGCATTTATCGAAACATATCAAACTTGCCTAAGTCTATTAAATTTGGTATAACAATTTGAGGTATATTTCATTACCAAAAATGTATATTCCATAAGCATTTTGCATGGATTTAGTCAAGTTTGACATGCATATTTTTATTAAATCATTAAAAGGTGTGATCAGATTAGTGTGATCCAAATTCTACGAGTAACATAACCAAATTCCTTTCAGCATACTACACATACGAGAACCTGGATAGTTTCGCCATGCCCAACTTTACCGATTTCCATCTAGATTTGCCAGAGTTCTCTGCTCTCACCATTCCCAAGATATCCCTGCCCAATATAACGCTGCCTACGCTCAATCTCTCTTTGCCGGATATAAACATCACCCTGCCAGATATAAGAGAGAATCTGCCAGAAGTATCCAAGACGTACATTGAGTACAGAGATATAGTACAGAATAGAATGACAGACGCCTCCGAATATGTTAAGGTGGTAGCAGAGAGCTGCTTCGAAGAACTACGGCGGTATTGGCGCGGCGTGCTTGGATGATTGAGGCTTCAATTTTTTGTTTCTGATTCTGTTTAGTTCGCATTTAGGTAGCTCGCTGAAAGGGTTTTTGCAACATAATTAATTTATTCGTAGCCAAAACTGATCCTTGTTGAAAACGGGGTAAATCCAAGCACTAATAACTAAGCATAGGGCTTTTCAAAGTGCACTATAATTCTGAGCATGAATGGGAGGCGACGATTTCTTGTACAGTCGCCTAAAAACTTATTTACCAGATTAAGGTAATTGTTGCATATCGAAAAGCTGGGTCCGCAGCGTTGATTTCTCAAAGAAAAGTAAGAAAGCAATATTTAGATTACTATGAACAACTTTTAATTGTAAAAAAATTGTTTCTTTTAATATACACTCACAATTCACTCATCATCCGCGGGCGACAGCGAAAATGTAACCCGTTGTTAACAGTGTTATTAGTTTAGCGAGTTATTTTAAGCGAATACTCAAAACTTTACCTATTTTTTTGTTTATAAAACTGGTTTTTCCATCCGCTGTGGACTCAGCTTAACCCTTTACCTGGCCTCTTTGAACTAGATTTTTTTTAAACATCCCAACAAATTAAATAGAGACTTACACTTGTTACTAATCTGACAGCAATTTAGTAGCGATTACGTCAATATAATTTAATTTGTATTATTTATAATATTTGAAATTATTAAAGTTGTATTTTAAATACCTTACATGAATGTGAGAGACATATTTTAGCCTGGTTCGGGTTTAAAACGACTAGGCTTGAAGAGGTCAGGCTACACAAGATAATATAATATAATTATTTAATGTTTATTTCCACGGTAGAGATAGAATTTTATTTGATGTGATGAGTGGACAATGTGTTTGCCCAGTGATATTTATTAAAGCTAAACCTATTTTCATAATATTCTATATGCATATTTTAACACTTTCGCCAGCGGTTAACAGCTATAATAACCGTTATATATAATAGAATAGAATTATGAATAGCGTCTGGGTCACCGCCGGCGAAAGCCTTATACCTTAAGTGTACGATTTTGTACTTAATGCAGGCAATTTTAATTTATGTTGCATTTTTGTTTAATTTTTATTTTTACCAATCCATTGGTGTCTTGAAAAATATTTAACAAAAAAGGAGGGTGCGTGTAAACGTTGTAATCGTATTGTTTCTTTTAATTTTTTATCCTGAAATTGTTTTTTTATTCGCGATGTTCTATTATTTAGTTTAAAGATCACCCTCGGCACGGAAATGGTTGTGGGTTCGAGTCCCACTGGGTCAGGGGTGGCGAACCTTTGTGTATCAAATGCCATTTATTTTAAATAAATATTTAATGACGCCATAGACATGTCGTCAAATAGTTTTGATCTAATGATTATTGGGAAAGTAATACTACCAAATACTATCAACTCAAAAACTCTTTATAACTACCAAAAAAAAATATACATTTTGCAATGTATAGTAATAAATGTTTCAGCTATTTTGAACTAAAATGCAAACCGTTTTGATCGGTGGCGTGCCCAAAATATTGTGTCGCGAGACGGTTTGCCATCCCTGCACTAGATTTATTACTTATAATCTTGCGGCGCTCTGTAGCCAAGGGAGTATTTTTTATGTATTCCGTTTGTTTTGTGCCCATAAGCACTCTCAAACAGTGATAATTTAATAATTATTAATTCATATTTATATCACGATAAAACTTGATGACAATAAGAGTACAAAATATTTTATATTAATTATTTCGCAGTTATTTACTTGCTTAAATTTATTGTAGTGTTATAAAATAATCCTATTTTACTAAATAATATATTATTTTTGCTACAAATATGCTTACCATATTCATATTTAAGCGAAATTATTCAATTAATACAATATATCACATTAATTAACTTAAAGTGAGAGACGAAATGTACCTTGAAAGAAATAAGTGGCCATAATTTGGGATTGTAATTGATTTTCAGTACCTGTTCATTTAAATAAGTGTTTAATTTAAGAGTAATTAAGTCGGTGTAACTTGTCCTTCGGTGACTAAAATTATACGCTAATTTTCGAAAAGACTTAACCCCTAGTCATAAATTCAATGTTGTTTTCACCACTGTTTCGCAACGTCTCTAAAGTTGATGAAAAAAATTTAAAGGCGTCACAAATAAGTCGAAAGAATTTTATTCCTTAAATTCAATTGCTTACTTAAACCTAAGATAAGTTTAAGTCATAATTTATGTTTTGGGTTGGTATCTTAACTAATTTGCGTAATTTATATATGTATTTAATACAGTATACATATAACATTGTACTGTGAGGGCTATTTTGACATAATTATATTTTTCCTATGCAAATGTTTTATTCCTGTCCCCACATTCTTCCCTGCGCCTTAATTTGAACCTGAATATCGGGGAAGGATAGAGGTCAATCATCACCTTACAAAGTGGACGTACTATGTGGGACGCTACACTTTAGGTGAGTCAATAACATATATCTATAATTCAATTACCACTCTGTCCTTCCCTGAACATTCCTTGGTCATAAAATATATTCTAAACGTAGCTAACTATGTGGGAAGGACAGAGAATCCAATCTAAACAAATATAATAATGCTGTTTCATTTTTCAGGTTACCATTACTCCGACCACGTACTACCTCAAGAGCAAGTGGTAGTCGACACCTACAAGCCACCTCAAATAGTACAAGACCCCGACTTATCGAAACGGATAGCAGCTCTAGAAGACTGGGCGTTAAACGTCGACACCCGTCTTAAATTCTTCGATCAAAAACTATCCAAATTCGACAACCTGGAGCAACAAATAGAACAATACTCTATCAAATATCTGCAACAAAACCTCATCCACATTTTCAATATGGACGGCAACAGCGATGCCGTAGCCGCCAAGTTAAAGACCTACTTCGACAAGCATTACGTGTCCAAAGAACAGATGCAACAAATGAGCCAAGAAATACACGAGAGGTTAATCGCTTCATGGAAACCAGAAATGGACGAGGACAAGATACGCGGAATCGTCCAGGAGTATTTGGCAGTGTTCGAAAGACGGCAAATGGAAGTGATAGTGGAACGGATCAAGGAATACGTGAAGGAGGTAGAAGTGAGGCATGAAAGAGGTGGCGGAGGTGAATTCGATGTGGAAGCGGTAAGGCGGATCGTGGCTGGCATGCTGGACGTTTACGATGCTGACAAAACTGGACTGGTGGATTACGCGCTGGAGTCTGCAGGTAATAACTCTTGTTGTCTGAATAATAAACAATCCTGGATTTATCTCGATTGTAACACCCTTTTCTTCTGATTCTGATTCTATACCTCGTTTTTTTAAGATCAGAAAGTTGAAAACAATCTTGATAAGTCCTTTTTGGTAAAAGTGCCACTATAAAATTTATAAATAGCATTTTTCGAGTGAAATAACATTATTTAATTGTGATATCTTTATTAGCAGCTATTTTTTTAAGTAGCACTTATGCATGTTTATGCATAAGTGCTACTTAAAAAAATAGCTGCTTTACCAAGATTATTTACAACATTTGTCATCTTATAGAAACGTTATTTGGTATCTGCCGTGCCTGAATTATTCACAATTGAAGCGTTGTCATCGACAGGCGGGCAAGTGGTGTCGACGAAGTGCACGGAGCTGTACCAGATCAAGACGAAGCAGTACTCGATCCTGGGGCTGCCGGTGTGGTGGGTGTACACGTCGCCGCGGTTCGCGCTCACGCCGGGCGCCATGCCCGCCGAGTGCTGGGCCTTCCAGGGCTTCCCCGGGTACTTGGGTGGGTATCCCGCTAATTTGCCATGTTTTTTCGTTACCATAAATATATAGGGTGCTCCTGCGGCCTGCGGCCACCCTGCTCTATATAGTTAGCACGACGCACCGCGATCAAAAAAAAACTAGCTTTAGTGTTAAGTTGTCCATACTCTCGAAATATACGGCTATTTACTAAATTAATAGATAGATTCAGGCTGCGATTTGCGGAGGTCCATATTAATAAATTTAAATTGGTATTTGCCGTTGTTTGTTTATACGGAGTAGTAAGGTAATTTATGTAAAAACATACGGCTCTTCGTTCACGTGAATGGGTTGCTTTTGTTGAAACTCATTCCGTGTGAATTACGCATGAATTAGAAACAAAAAACTACAACTTTGCTAATCGTCTTGTTTGACAGTACACAGTAGGATCGCGATTAGCCAGAGCTAGACTCTGTGACCCAAACTGGTATGCTTGTTCTAAGAGCATTACATATTTAAAGCCATACACTGAATCAACAATATTCGTTTAGAACAAAGGTTCTTTTTACCCGACTGGGCGACGGAAAGGAGGGTAATGTTTATCAGCCAATGTATGTTTGTTCCTTTGTGGCTTTGTGTCGTGTTTGTTTTAGAGACCAAACGTGGGCCGACTTTGATGACTCTTTTGTTTCCAGTTGTTCGTACTTACGCCGTCGTCGAAGTGACGGGCTTTTCCCTGGAGCACATGTCGCGCTTGCTCGCTGTTGACGGGAAGATTGAGTCCGCTCCCAAAAACTTTTCCGTCTATGTAAGTACATCTGTATAGCTCATAGCTGTCTACCCAAACGGCCAAGTTGAATACTTGCAGTGTTAACCGTCTATAACGAATATGCATTACATAGAAATCAATCAATAAATTCTAAAAGGGCATATAACATCTTACTGCAATGTCAGCTGTGATCCATTTGTCGTCCTGAAGCGAGACAGCAACACGATTGCGGCCACACATTGCCGTAAAATGTTGCTCTTTTGCTGTTTTAAATGTGGATTTTCTGACCAGTCGCATAAAAATACGCCAAAATAAACTGGTTTGGTTTTTGGAAAGCCTATGTTGACGCCTTCATGTCAAATTGTGCATAATGTTAAAAAAAATATTTATTAATTGTTAATCTATATATTTTTTATGTATGCCAATGTCTTTTTATTAGTGTATTATATATTTCTGACGATCTTAATGTAATTGCGAACGTCTTGAAGTGACTTGTAGTTTAAAATTAAACAATAAATCAAAACAAACCATTATCAGAGCCATTGTCAAGCACTGTGCCTCAGTAAGTTCTAAAGGCTTATAACTAACCTCTTAACCTAGGGTTTGCACGGCGAAATGGACCCGGAGCCGCATCTGTTCGGCGACTACACCTACGACGCCAACGGCACCGCCATCCAGTACTTCCCGGTGCAGCACCCCAAGACAACGGACATCGGCGGCGTCTCCTACCCCGTCGCTTACGACATGTTGGAGCTGCGCGTGGAAAGCAACCACGGGAACCCCACCTATACATGCGTTTACAGGTTCATCTTTATATTTACACTAGCGAACGCCCGCGACTTCATTCGCGTGAAATTAGTAGCCTATGTCCGTCAGGGATAGTGTAGCTATCCATCTGTGATAGAATTTTGGAAATCGGTTCAGTAGTTTCAGAGATTACCACCTACATACAAACAAACAAAGTTTATTTACCCCTTTATATAGTTGTGTAGATGAGTATAAAACAAAGTCCCTCTCTGTTCCTGTCTGTCCTCATCGTTTCTTTGGCCTCTTACTTGTCCACCACACGACAGATTTTGATAAGGTTTTTAGTGCCATTTAGAGATTTTTTATAGGTTTTTATGTACTACATTACATAACTAATTGTATCTGTGCAAAGCCGGAGCGGGTCGCTAGGTATCATAACATTAACATTTGTTTACGACTTATTAACTAATAGACCACAATACGTTCCGTTGGAAGGAAAGTCGTGTTTTTTTTCTACGATCACTTATTCGAAATATCACGAGTTAAACGCTCTATCGCGCTACACAGCGATGCCGCGATGGTTACATCGCATCAATGTATGGAGCCAACGCTAAATCGCACTTATTTTAATACTGGCAGCTTTAATAGGTAATGCAGAGTTGACACTGCTCTGCATGTCGTATTGCACAATAGTTTCGTTCGAATTTTAAAATTCTGTTTTTGTTTTGTATGGCGCTGTGGAGTCATATGTGTGTAATGGTTTAGGTCAACTCTCGTTGCTCGTTTTTTTTTTTCAATTTAATTCTATGGACATAAATATATTTTTAACTAGCGGACGCGCGCGACTTCGTTCACGTAATATTAGTAGCCTATGTCCGTCAGGAATAGTGTAGCTTTCTATCTGTGAAAGAATTTTTGAAATCGGTTCAGTAGTTCCAGAGATTACACCCTACATACAAACAAACTAACAAACAAACAAAGTTTACCTCTTTATTATATTAGTGTAGATGATGATCAACCATTCTACAATAATTCTATATACATGTGATCAACAACCATTTTACAATTTTGTGCCATTTGGTTTGTAAGTTGAATACCGTATTGGTAAGTATATGGGACCAATTTCGGCCGCTAGAATAAACTCCTGTTTTTAACGTTCACGAAAATGATTTTGCAAGTATTAGACATAGGGTTTTACTGACAAGAATCGCTGCAGCAAACTCTCTGTGATCAGATATATGTGTAGTATGTTTGGCTGTAACTGCAATTGCCAGAAGCAGTGTTTAATTATCTTTTATGTTGTAGGTTTCGGGTCCACGGCAACCCTCTCGCCGACATCCGTAAAGCCACAGAAGACAGCATTCGCGACAGTGAAACGTAGCATTTGCTAAGGCTGTGGGGATCGGACCAGTACAGTAAAGAATTGAAATGTCACATGAATTTATGAAATTCGAATATTGTGTGCGTGTACGAATTAAATAGACAAAATGAAATGTGTGGTGTTAAATTCTAAAATCGTCCATGGAATTGTGATTTGTGTATAATCATTGGATAGTATCATTCCTAGAGTCTAAGAGTGAATCCTTGAAGTTGTGTGCCTGTTTCCTAACCTGGTGATTTTAGGATGTGTTCACAAATATAATAATGAAGTTTAGTTGTCTTGTAACGGAGGTGTTACTGAAGTATCGTTACTGTGAACCCGCCCTAAAAAATTAAAGTTCCAAAGTACAAATTATGTTTGTTAACTATTGTGACTTAAAGTTTTGTGCTTACTAAATGTTATGTAAAGAAACCAAGTGATTATGTGTTATAAATAATCTCGTTTTACAATTAAAGCTAAATACCGCACAATGCCGTTTTATACGCTTAGTTCTGAAATGTTTTCTATAAGTACGTTTATTTATGTAAGTTTTTATTTGTAGATGTATTTTAAGTTATTGATAAAGATAAGGTTTTACTGTAATTTGTAATGATTTAGCAACGTTTAGGCTTATTTAGTGGAAATAGGTTTAGTGAAGGAGCTAGTCCAGTTGATGTTAATAAATTTTATGCCAACATAGAGCTAAGTGTTTTCAATTCACTGAATTTGTCTCAAAATTGACTAAGTTAGTAGAGACCCCCCGTCGTATCGGCGAACTTGTTCTTGGGCGATAAAATATAATAAAATTAGCACGTAAGCCTAATTAGAGAAACTCGGAACATTTATGTAAGTTGATTCTCGAAAGTCGGTGTAAGTTCAAATTTCACATTAACATATTGAAATATAGTGTTATGAATGTCTAACATCTAATTAGAATAAAAAAATAACCTCGCGCCTTTGCTTGTAAATTATCTGAAGATGTTACTATTGTTGCATCCATAACTGCAGTAACTTTAATCCTTTTTATGAATCCACCGATACATTTTTTCTACAAGTAACTAACATATTAAAAATACTTGGTCAAGTCATAAATGTCAGAATGTGAGACATACGCCTATATGGATTACTTACTAATTTCTGTTACCATTATTACTTCCTTACGAAACTTGTTTATAAAAAATAATCCATAACAATAACAGGATATATTAAGAACTTGTTAGCTACGGAACTTATATAAATATAAGGAAACGAAACCAACATAATGTAAAAATCGCAAGAATACAACTTGGGGGTGTATTTTTAAGTGTCATTCAGATCAGTGCAAAAGTTTTGTACGAACTTCATTAATTATTAAAACGTCTGATTTTATTATTAACAAGGTGTTAAATGAGCATATCGTTACATTAATACAATTATTTTGAAATAAATGAGGAAGTTTTGAGCGCCTGACATTTAAAAATTACTCGTAGTGCCTTAAAATTAAAACTTACCACAGGTTTAGGGCATGTCTGTAATTGTGTAGGGTACGACTAATTAAATACTAGATAATTAGTCGGTTATTTAGTACGGAATGTGAACAATAACAATAATTGTGAGATCAGCAGCTATTTATGTATTTTTCAAACAAATTCTCCTAACGGTTTCCTAAATAATTTACACTTTTTGACGCATGATGCATTGTCCAGTTTTATTTATTAAATAAACATCGTGTTTGCAATAAAACATTATAATTACGTAAAAATATTTGTGATGTTCAGAATAAAGTTTTATTGAAATGTGACTAGTTTGATTCCATTTAATTCCAGCGTATAATCATGGCTTATTCCCACTTAGTTTTAATAGCTGATTAAAAAAAAGGCAAAACCGAATCAAACGGAAAATGATTTCAAGTCCTTCTCATCTCGTCATTCAAATAAGCTACATTGTGAAATCATACATGGGAATATCACGACTTTTAAGCTCTCCTTTCGCCTCGCCACATCCCAACCAACACAGCTCATGGACCAATTTAACTGATAGAACTTTCAATTGAACTTAGTGTTAGGTTACTTTATATCTACAGTAATGTACAACCGCCAAAATTGAAACTTAAAAAGTAGGACAGTAGATGTGGCATAGCGTTGTCTCAAGACAGTAACGTTACTTGTATCAGTTACTTCCTAAATGCAAATGCAGTGCGCTCTCCGCCAGTCTGAGGTGGCACGATTGCAGCAAGTTCATCTATTTCTGCGCTCGGGTCAATGTCGAGCACTGCCCTCGGCGAGCGAGCGTTATCATTATCATCGTATCCGCTTATGAATCATTTCAAAGCGAGAAAGGGAAAAAGAAAGTCAAGTACAATTTTTCAAATTTTTTTCGTGTATTTTCATTATTTTTTATAATTTATAAATGACCTAGTAAGAAAGTAGTCTTATCCGTTTCAGCACATACAATCATCATTCATGAGATTACAAAAGATCCTTTGGCGAGTGCAGTACCGAGGCCGGCGGTCGGGGCGCGTCCGCGGCGCCGCGCTCCGTCCTGCCGTCACTATTACGATTTAATTACAATAATATCTTACGTACAATTAAATTAACGGAGATTACAAGCCTGAGTTGAGCAGCCGGCCGCGAGCCCGGCCGGGCCGCGGGCTTCGGCCACGCTCCACCTTAGAAGCACTTCCTGTGCACGATTGAGGGGCCGGACTCATCGTATTCCTGTTTCGAGATCCACATCTGCTGGAAGGTGGAGAGGGAGGCGAGGATCGACCCACCGATCCATACGGAGTACTTCCTCTCCGGGGGCGCGATAATCTTGATCTTCATCGTAGAAGGAGCCAGGGCGGTGATTTCTTTCTGCATGCGGTCGGCGATGCCTGGGTACATGGTGGTACCGCCGGAGAGGACGGTGTTGGCGTATAGATCCTTACGGATGTCGACGTCGCATTTCATGATGGAGTTGTAGGTGGTTTCGTGAATGCCGCAAGCTTCCATACCCAGGAATGAGGGCTGGAAGAGAGCCTCAGGGCAACGGAATCTCTCGTTTCCGATGGTAATGACCTGACCGTCGGGAAGCTCGTACGACTTCTCGAGCGAGCTGCTGGAGGCGGCGGTGGCCATCTCCTGCTCGAAGTCGAGGGCGACGTAGCAGAGCTTCTCCTTGATGTCGCGCACGATCTCACGC
Source organism: Ditula angustiorana (assembly GCA_963691745.1). NCBI lineage: Eukaryota > Metazoa > Arthropoda > Insecta > Lepidoptera > Tortricidae > Ditula > Ditula angustiorana. The sequence continues at coordinate 12,705,666 of OY829480.1, forward strand.
TCGGCCGTGGTGGTGAACGAGTAGCCGCGCTCGGTGAGGATCTTCATCAGGTAGTCAGTCAGGTCGCGGCCGGCCAAGTCGAGACGCAGGATGGCGTGCGGCAGGGCGTAGCCCTCGTAGATGGGCACCGTGTGGGAGACGCCGTCGCCGGAGTCCAGCACGATGCCGGTGGTACGACCGGACGCGTACAGCGACAGCACGGCTTGGATGGCCACATACATGGCGGGCGTGTTGAACGTCTCGAACATGATCTGTGTCATCTTCTCTCTGGAAAAGAAAAGGACGTAGCGTTAGCACGGCCGACAGGTGGCGACGACAAATGATACAAACACTCGCGGATGAGGTTACTACAGGCACTAGAGCCTAGAGGCGCGCACGAACACGTACCTGTTGGCCTTAGGGTTGAGGGGAGCCTCTGTGAGCAGCACGGGGTGCTCCTCGGGCGCTACACGCAGCTCGTTGTAGAAGGTGTGATGCCAGATCTTCTCCATATCGTCCCAGTTGGTGACGATGCCGTGCTCGATGGGGTACTTGAGGGTGAGGATGCCTCTCTTGCTCTGGGCCTCGTCGCCGACGTACGAGTCCTTCTGTCCCATGCCGACCATCACTCCCTGATGGCGGGGCCTGCCCACGATCGAGGGGAACACGGCGCGGGGTGCGTCGTCGCCGGCGAAACCGGCCTTGCACATGCCGGAGCCATTGTCCACTACCAACGCAGCAACTTCTTCGTCGCACATTGTGAATTAGTCTGGAAAAAATAAACTAATAAGCATGCAGCCAAAACATGTAGGTAGGTAATATACAAAATAGATGTAACATTCAAATAAGAAAGTTCACATTAAACTCAAAACTTCCTACAACAGTCATAGCCATATATTGAGTGCAGTCGTGGTTGTGGGCTGAGGCATATGAAGCCTTATCGGGGCGCTAAGTGGGCGAAGTCGAACGAAACGAAACCAAATAAGGCTCGGTCTGGGGCCGACGTGAACGTGGCAGCTGACGCGGCTTGACCGCGTTTCAGATATGCTCTCGAAGAGAGCGCGGACCATCACCGGACACTTTCCAATTGTATTAATCGGAAACACCGTCAGGGTCAGGCAGGATCGACGACCACGCCCTACCGCAACCGGCGCCCAACCGACACCAGCCCTCAGCCCTTAACGTGTCACTGACCGCACGCACTACACTCAATCCTTGCACTCCACACTAAACGTCACAAAAGATAATGAGTCTTATTGACTTACTTTTAATTGAATAGTCCTATTATAAATAAAATAAATTAATTTGCTATTGCACAGCCTCGGTATGCTGCACAACGCCTCAGCTCGAGCTCACTTAGCGGAATGTCGGCGAGCGCGGCACGCGGGGTATATAAATGAAAGTGGTTATCGGGGCGCCCTTCCCGCGCCGCCGCGAGCTCTCCACCAATCGCACAATACGTGAGTTTTCGTGACCATATATGGTATTGCCGCTGCAGGGAGCCTGCGCGTTGCGGCCGAGACAGAGACCCCCCGCGGCCCGCACCCGCCTGCTGATAGCAAGCCGCTCTTGATAACGAGCAGATTTCAAACAGACTACACATTGTACGCGAAGCTACGCGAGAGATAGTTCACCCTCCAGCTATATCCTCAACACACGCTCTTATCACTTACTTGCATCTTTAAACCTAATCTATTATAACGGTTTCGACGGTCTTGGCTTCATTCCAAAAAATCTCATTCAGTTCGAATCAGACGGTGTAGCAGACAGAAAACATCGTTAGTATGGGATATACGTAACGATACTATACTGATAGTAAACAGAGCAACGGCGGACAAATAATCACTAGCTCCCTGATCAAATCCGATCAATAACAGGCCAAATTTTAGACCTAACTAAATCCAACCCACCATTGTAATTTTTGACATTCGTACAAAGCGCCACAATTATGAAGTCTTATTCATTTCGGAGAATAATTTTAATGGACTCCTTTACCGAGTAAAAATCAATGACACAAAAAGCAATAAATAATCATGACTTACCAAGAAAAATAGCAGCGCACAAAGAACAATACTACAGCAATCGCCGATCCGTGAGAAATGCCGGCCGGTTTGTCGCGCGCTCGTGGAGGTCGATTTGCTTCACTACGCCGGCGCCGTGCCTTAATCGACTCTCCCAACAGACCTCTGTTTGGTGCTCAATAACTCCAATTTTCTGAATAAATATGCCGCAGTAGCGGATAAAACGACCTACTAAATGCGACCAATGACAATTCCTACTGTCAAATGTCAGTCAATTGTTCGGAATTTGTAATTAGAACGATAAAACATTTCAAGACCATCGATAAAATAATGGACTCGCCTGACCTCCCCACTCGCCGCAACAGACGGCTTTACCATATATGGGCATAGAGAAAATCCTGAGTTGTGATTGGCCCGTCTGGCAAGCAACGGTCGCAATACAGACAACACACGTACAAATGAAGTTTCCTTCGACTTGTTTGTAGTGTTTTGTCTGCGATCAACGATTCAGAGGATCGACTATTCGTAGATTGCATTGGTTGGATCGTTATTGTGGCAACATTATTGCTATGTGATATGTATTGTATGAGTCAGTATGAGTATATTGAGCAAGAACTGTTGCTCCGTAGATACGACAATTTTCACCAATGACGTTCATATTCGACCAGTTTTTAAAACCCTCGCTGGAACCTTTTCACAGTAACCTTTATAATGACATGCCAATGCCTGCCAAAGAAATCATTGATTGCACGACGGTTCCACATAGAAGGGGTTCAAAAAATATTGGTTGATCTTAGGCTTTACACGGCTAAATAGTATGGAAAAGGCGCTTTTTAATTAAAATAATATGATATTTGCAATGCAGAATAGGTACTTATTTTATACCGCCGTGTAGTTAGTTAACTCGGATAGAGTACTAATAAATAAATTAATTTTAGGTGATTTTAATATTAGGTACTAGATTCTTATACACCACCAATTCCTTAGCATGTTTGATTCGGTAAGTACGTAGGTACTTTATAAATAAATATATTTGTTAATGTATCTACTTACACTTACGATTAGTTAACTAGCTTCCTACAAAGGAAAAATCTTAACCGTTGATGTTGATAAATAAAAAAACGTGATAATTAGGTAGTTTTGAATCGCATATCAATTTTGTAGTCCATAGATAATTTATTCACAGCCTAATAAATAATACTGTCATAAAATTTTAAATTAATGCACAAAACAAATCAAAGTATTTCACTACACCGGTTCGAATTAGAGAAACTTATGTTAAATATTTATTAAGATGAAGGAAGAGTAACGTCTTCAGTTTAAAAGTAGAAAATTTTAATCAATTCATTAGAAAATGTCGGTAGGCCACATACACTATACGTAACTTTCGTTTTTAAGTTTATTTTATGGGTATAATAAATAAACAGACAAACGTTATAAATCATACTTCAAATAAGTATAATATAATTTGCGGAAATCGGGTTGTTAATTCAAATAGCAGTGTTTATCGAAGAGGGCAATAAGAACCACATAATTGATGTTTCTGTTTAATAGTTCAGTTGATATTCGGTTTCAATAAAAAAAACCACGTGCGTGTGGACTGCAGACAAAACTGTTATCTTATCATTGTTTGAAATGACGTAACTTCATTACGTTGATAGATAAAAGGTAATGGCTTAAATTTAATAATGATGTAGGGACAAATAATGTAAATTTATAAATGTAAGAACAATGGTCTACGGTAGAATTTAAGATATAAAAAGGTTGTATGTATTCAAGTTCTACATTTACTTTAAAGTAACTGCATTTCGCTTTTATTAAATTTATGTTTTATTACAATTTTCTTGCCCTTCATTTGCCCAATCTCCAATTTATTTTCTGCAGTCTTCAGTCTGGTCCAGACAAAGTACCTACTTTATATTCTGTGCATTTCCGTATTTAGGATATTAGCCGTCATGTCCGCTTTTTAGCTTAGTCTTGGGCTGAGTGCTCTATTTATTACGAACGTAATGTTAACCAAATAAAGTGCTTGTAATTTTGGACATTTGTACATCAAACAATTAATAAACAATTATAAATTTAGGAAAGTTTGACAATTTAAAACAAAAATCAACTTAATTATATAGCAATATCATGCGTTAATTCTGTTTTAATAAATATTTGATAATATCATTGAAATGTTATACTTTCATTAAAATAATACATAATAAGACGAGGTTGACTGCAAAATCGGTAGTCTGTTGTCATTGTGTCACATGCCTTGCCTGAGTCAGCGTACATGCGTACTACGGCGATGAGTAACCCAACCAACACCACGAGCTGGTAACATACTTCATTACATGCCGATTATTCAACGCTTCTCAGTATGTACTCAACAGTTTCGGAAAATAAAAAGTTTACTTTATTAATCATCTGAAATAAATACAAGGATTTTAACGCTTAATTTACGAGTGTAGGTGGATACGTACCGAACCCTAAATTCCTTTAAATGCTTGATTGAAATTTAATCACTTCCTAAAATTTGATAACAGCATTGCTTACATTCTGATATAGGTTCTAATAAATTGCGGATATTATGTATGAGATTAGGTAGGTCTATACCGACATATTATAATTCCATGTTATTTTATAACAAAAGTATAATTTTACTACTAACTTCGACTCATTTCCGTTTCACAACAGCCGCTTACAGGATAAATGTGTGAGGAATCAATCGTACATGATGACTATATTTAGCCTTATTTTGCTCACCTAGTGATTCAACGGAGGAAACAGCGGTATGAGCAGAATTTCAATTAAATTAGGTATTAAATTAGGCACAACTGAATTCTCGTCGAATCTTGTAAATTACACTAGAGACCTCATGATGAAGGAAAGCGAAAAGGTCGTATCTCCTGTCTTTCAAAAACCATACACGACATTTTCGTCTTAGCGTCAATCGCTATAGGTAGGTATAATTTATTTGCCCATAGTATTCTTCAACTACCAAGCGTAGGTGGTGAGTCATTGCTATGTGTAGAACCTTGGACTGTGACAAATACATATGTATATATGTACTAATTGTAGCACTGTTAAAATTCGCTTAAGGACATGGAGTAGGCGGATGGTTTGTTTTCGACAATACTAGGTATTTTTAATTAAGCACATTTCTGATCTAAAATATGGAATAAAATGTTTCAACAAACGTGTTAAGACAATGAAATAAATATTCCTGTCATCGGTTACGAAGTGATCTAACCTCTAACATCCCTAATATATTGTGAATCTGGTTTCGGCGTGTGATAAAAATACAAAAGGGCTCTGACACAGGACTGACAGTGGGACCTTTTTTCATTTGTCAACCTGTTTCATTTGATGATACATCATTGAAGAACTGAATGGTCCTTTCATAGAAAATTGAAAGTGCATTCACATGTTTAATCAAATTTCTCATTATCTACGGTTTATTGGGAGATTTACAAAAATAAATAATTTATTACAACCTAAATAATTCATTACAATCTAATTTATTATTCTTAAACTGTTTCAATTCCTACATTTCTAAAGGACAAACAGCAGATAACAGGCTAACAGCTGTATGTGGCATCATTGATCTAGAATCCCGACTCCTAAACGAGCTTTACAAAAAAATCCAATTAAATGTTCCGTACCTTAGCTCGGCTATCCAGTTAGCATATAAATATAAAATGCACTCAAAAGTACTGCAATATAGTATAGCTAGATTCACTTATCTTTTTCAAGCCACTGTTAAATGAAATTATACCTTGTTAGAGAACAATACGACTTCAGTTTGATTGTGGTTAGGTGGAACGCATGTCTAGTCAAGCAGACGCATTGTGGGGGCATTAGGGGAGGGAGGAGAATCGATCGTGCGCAGTGGCGCGCCCTTGACCCTCGCTTCGCCGCCGGTGCAGCTGGGGTGGCCAGTGTTGACTGCGATAGTTTATACATGAAGAGAATCGTAATATCCATAGAATTAAGTGTTTAGATTCTTGGAAGAAAATTAAGAAAGCTATGGCTCCTAGAAAATGCTATTCATTTTATATTGACACCTAAGAGCTAGGTAAAAGATGGTACTTACTCGACAACTGACAACACCGTTAAGATAGAGTTTCTTACAACTGAGTTTATGCCTATTCAAAGTAGTTGATATTAGTCATCTAATCAAGCTTCCGGATGATTCATCTTTGTCTGACCGGTCATCTTTGTCTTAGGTAGGTATTTATCTCATCAGCTGAGTTTATTTGGATTCCTATTCGACTTATGACGTTCCACTACTAGTAGGCGCGAGCGCATATTGAACCGCAATCGGAGTCAGAATCTCCTCCAGAAATAACTCCGCCAGTGACTGTGACGTCACGCACGCACCAGACGGAACCACGCCGTGGGTGTGTCCGTGATCTAATTATATTAGGCACGGTATTTCATTAACTCCGCAATAGGTCAAGACATTTATAGTTTTTTTAATAGGGGAATCCGGAAAAGGACCACTATTATTAGCAAGAAGCTTTCCCACGTTACCTACACAGTAACTTATTATAATTACCGGCGTTACTTAACTGGACATAAAATATCATGTCATTGAACCGATGAACGAATACGGTAAGTAGGTATATTTACTTTATCAGACACCTAGTATCGTAACGGTTTAAAGGGAGTGTTATTCCCTGCAGAAAAAAACACCGGTAAAAAAACAGGAATACGATATTGAAATGAGGGCATAAAATAGATAAACCTCACCCAGCAACCAGTTGTTTCCATTAGAATTATTAAACGAATCAAGAACACGACTATTGACGGACGGCGTCCGTGTCAATAACTTTTGGCCTAACGGTTTTAGATAAGATCTGCTTTTAGTTATAGGTTTAAATTAGTCAAAATGTAAGTAAATGGTTTCCAAAATAAATTGAGTTTTTTCAGAACTTCTGCGAGCAGATTATAACAGATATGCTGAATGGTGTACCAAGGTTCTTGACACTTTTATCATAAGTGTGTTACTTTCTTTTACCTTGAAGGCAGCTTATGTTTTTTAAATATTGTACAGTTTCTCGGTAGTAAGTGGTCGTCTGAACTGTTGACTCACTTTGGTGATATGGTCAGACATTCTCAACCAGCTTAGTCATGATTTGATTCCTCATGTATCCACAAAATAAAAATGCTGATTTATACCGGTATATAAATATTTTTTATTACAAATGTTTGGGTTAGTTACGTAATAATAAATAAAAATCTTTGTCAAAAACGAGAGCAAAAATGCTTCGCTGTTTTACGTAATATGCATATTACGATACCTTACAACCTATTTAAATACTGAACTTAAATAAAGATCACAAGCGTAATTTGAGCCGCCCATTCTGGGTCACGGTGTAGGGCATCATAACTTAGGAACAGTCTTACTATGGCGCTTAGAAGCACTTCCTGTGGACAATAGAGGGGCCGGACTCGTCGTACTCCTGCTTGGAGATCCACATCTGCTGGAAGGTGGATAGGGAGGCAAGGATTGATCCTCCGATCCATACGGAGTACTTCCTTTCCGGAGGTGCGATAATCTTGATCTTCATCGTAGAAGGAGCCAGGGCGGTGATTTCTTTCTGCATGCGGTCGGCGATGCCAGGGTACATGGTGGTACCGCCGGAGAGGACGGTGTTGGCATATAGATCCTTACGGATGTCGACGTCGCACTTCATGATAGAGTTGTAAGTAGTTTCGTGGATGCCGTTAGCTTCCATACCCAGGAATGAGGGCTGGAAGAGAGCCTCAGGGCAACGGAATCTCTCGTTGCCAATGGTGATAACCTGACCGTCGGGGAGCTCGTACGACTTCTCGAGCGAGCTGCTGGAGGCGGCGGTGGCCATCTCCTGCTCGAAGTCGAGGGCGACGTAGCAGAGCTTCTCCTTGATGTCGCGCACGATCTCACGCTCGGCCGTGGTGGTGAACGAGTAGCCGCGCTCGGTGAGGATCTTCATCAGGTAGTCGGTCAGGTCGCGGCCGGCCAAGTCGAGACGCAGGATGGCGTGCGGCAGGGCGTAGCCCTCGTAGATGGGCACCGTGTGGGAGACGCCGTCGCCGGAGTCCAGCACGATGCCGGTGGTACGACCGGACGCGTACAGCGACAGCACGGCTTGGATGGCCACGTACATGGCGGGCGTGTTGAACGTCTCGAACATGATCTGTGTCATCTTCTCTCTGGAAAAGAAAAGGGTGTAGCGTTAGCACGGCGGACAGGTGGCGACGACAAATGATACAAACACTTGCGGATGAGGTTACTAAAGGCGCTAGAGCCTAGAGGCGCGTACGGACACGTACCTGTTGGCCTTAGGGTTGAGGGGAGCCTCTGTGAGCAGCACGGGGTGCTCCTCGGGCGCCACACGCAGCTCGTTGTAGAAGGTGTGATGCCAGATCTTCTCCATATCGTCCCAGTTGGTGACGATGCCGTGCTCGATGGGGTACTTGAGGGTGAGGATGCCTCTCTTGCTCTGGGCCTCGTCGCCGACGTACGAGTCCTTCTGTCCCATGCCGACCATCACTCCCTGATGGCGGGGCCTGCCCACGATCGAGGGGAACACGGCGCGGGGTGCGTCGTCGCCGGCGAAACCGGCCTTGCACATGCCGGAGCCATTGTCCACTACCAACGCAGCAACTTCTTCGTCGCACATTGTGAATTAGACTAAAAAAAGAAAATAAACTGTTAAAAATTTACGATTCACACTTTCGTTTTCGGCTGCTCCTAAAACTTTAGTATATAAACGGCTGATGTTATATTACATAATAATTACTTATATTTATAAGCTGGTTATAAAATGTGCTTAGTTTAGTAATTATGTATCAGTCACGTAAGTGTAATCGTTATCTCGTGGCTGCAGTACTTGGAACACGTTACTTAATAATCTCGCTCGCGCCCGATTAGATAAGATTGCTGTTTTAGGTAAAAATGTGTCTAATGTTAGGTAATAGGTTTATTCAGCAACGAGGCAACAATTTAAAAAGCGACTTTATTATAATTTAAAATGAAATATATAAAAAATTAAAAGTCCTACTCCATAGCTCTGTGCCTTAAGGTACATTTTAAGTCTGCTGGCAATTATTTAAATCAGAAATATCAAAGAGCAAGTAACCCATTAGACAGACATGTTTTTGAAGAAAACTAAATTGATTAAGTAAGTATTAAGTTATTACTGAAATTGAAAGTTCCCATTCGGCAACCGGTTTATTATCAAAACGGTACACGTAGGGTCCAAACGCCGCAACACAAGTTACGTAATCAACACAAATCATACGAGAAAATGTAACCTACTTCACTAAACCCACAGCAACAGTATATTAATAACACAAATAACATTTAATGAGTAACATAAGGAAATAAAATGGAACTTACTTTTAATTTAATAAATAAAGTAAAGTACGACCGTTGCCTCGCAAGCACTCCACACAAAATGAGCTCAGCGCTCGAGACTTTACTATATAAAACGCTGCTTATCAGAAATTAACACTATCAACAACATTTAATTTCCACCAATGGGTGACTAGCTCAATTTTCGTGACCATATATGGTAAGGCAGGCTCGGGCATATTCACATACCAGAGTTGATAGTGCCTTGATAACAGCGAGATCGTAACGTCTTATCACACACCGATAAGGTTCCAGTTACTTGCGTGGCGCGGATTAGCGCGCGCCAATGCCGTTAATCTACCTGTACGGTTTGTCAGCTATCTCAGGAATAAAATATGATAAATATATCTGTGGGATCGTGTAAAGGAAAACTTCTCAATAAAAATATAAAACAAGTTTAATTAAAATAAAATCAAGGAAATACAAAAGAAACACAACTAGCAGCTACCAAATCACCAAACGCACTCCCAGTCACCCAATCATACACATTCGTTCACAAACATTTCTTCCAGTCATTCGCGCGTTTCCATCAGTCGTTCATTCTGTGTTGCAAACATTCCCACATTTCTGCTTCACTGACGTACGTTTTGGGCTACGGAATCAATAAAATACTAAAATCAATGCTTGTATTTACGGAATACTAAGTTCAAACTTCAAATGGGTACTAATTACTAATTTTCCATAAGAAAAGGTTTTTATGATTTTAAGATTTAATTCGTTCGGTCTGCCCGGTTGGTTTGATTTCTCAACTCAACGTAAGTTTGACAACCCTACCGACCTATATGGTTGGCACAATACACGACCCCCTTTGACGCTCTATCTGAGTAGATAGATCAGTAAGTAAGTACGACGGGAAGCACCTAGTAACAAAATGACTTGGTAACCGTTTAGGATTTCACGAAACTTAGCATTGATGGAATGGGAGGCCGCGACTTGTTTTGTCGCTACGTTCGTCCCTTATTCAGTAGCTTAGCAGTATTCTACTTACCCGACGTCAATGCTTGGTAGCTGCTACCAAGCACTTGTTGAACTTTTAAGGGATATTGGCTTGTTTCAACTATATGAATACACATACAAACCAGGTTAGGCTCCCGACAAATCTTCGGGTTAAGCCAGAAGATGCTAATTGCCATCCCTTTCTCCAACATTTGGTAACAAGGTTGCTTAATAAAAGCAGTTAAAACGCCCGAACATTCACCAGGGCCTAAGCCTAGTGCCAAGGCCAGGAGGGGCATAATAGGTCTAAAAAAGTAAATGCTAACTCTACATAAGTATTAAATATGTTTTTCCTATATGGGCCGGCATTGAAGCCTAGTGCAATAGCGATTCGATATGGACGTGCCGCGTGCGTGCGATCTCGCTCGATCGAACATACTTATTTGGTGTTTGGTTTTTATCTAACCAACAAACACAAACCAAGTTTATGTGTATCAGATTCTATAGGCCCTACTCTTATCTAAACATATTAAAACGTTCATCGCGGTGCTGGTTGGCTTCATTCACGATGGTGTAGACAAGAAACAGTCCTGAAGGCTGATTTACATTGTTGACCCAGAATCTGGAGTGCGATTTTAGTAATCTCACCGGGTGACTAAAGCTCACCAAAAAAGCCATTTTTCATAGAGACTCTGCCATTTTGGTGAGCTTTAGTCACCTGGTGAAATCCAAAATCTGGTCGCCTGGACACAGCGTCACTGATTTGCAAAATAGGAACCTGCTTTACTGGAATTGACACGTATTTACATTAGACCCGATTCAGCGCTGGAATCCAGTGTTGCTGGATCCAGCTACTGTATCAATGTAATAGTAAAATAAATCAGCCTTAACTCTGGGCTGAAATGAAAGCCGTTGAAGTCGCAGACCATGTGAAGTAGTGAGCCCGAAGATCGGATGAAAGATTAAATGTAGAGTGGCCCAACCCAACAGTAGTGGGCCTAACACGCGATGTCAAGTTGTATTCATATTGACTCGTAGGTTTTTGCTCATCAACTTTTCCTTTGCCTGCCACTACAGGAAGACAACTCTCTCAAAGTAGCAAGGCCAGTGCTATAGTGCTTTTACTTACTAGAACTAGCATACTAGCAAACCTAGTTTTTATATCGACGGACGAAAGGGGTGAATACTTTATATCTGCAATCAACGCTAATGTTGAAAACATTCACCGCTCATACGTTAATGCCAGTCAGTCATTGATGCCAGAAGTGCAATTTGTGAATCTCACCAGGTGACTAAAGCTCACCAAAATGGCGGAATCTCTATGAAAAACCGGCTATTTTGGTGAGCTTTAGTTACCCGTTGAGATTAAAAGGCAATTTTTGAATCTCACTAGTGGCCCGTTTCACTGAGCTACAAGTTACAATTTTACAAATCTAAACCGGCAACATTGGTCAATAATGACCAATGGCAATGGGCATAATGACCAATGTTGCCGGTTTAGACTTGTAAAATTGTAACTTAGCTTCGTGAAACGGACCACTGGTGACTAAAGCTCACCAAAATGGCCGCATTTCTATGAAAAACGGCCATTTTGACGAGCTTTAGTCACCCGGTGAGATTCAATAATTGCACTCCTGTACCTTAAATTTACAGCAAGTCGAATGCTTAGTCAGCCATTATGTCCAAGTCAGCTTTCATCAAACAGTTAATCATAAATTTGTTGCCAATAGTTTGGTTGTGGTTTGGTTAGTAACGTTAGACGTAGATGAGGCCTTAGTGCAATAAGGGTCGAAGTAAAAGTTATCGAATTTCAACACCAATCGACACAAACAAGGTCGTACATGTAAGATCTTAAGTATTTGGAATTATTTTACACATGTAGCTCATTTGCAAGTTTTCGATTTTCGCGCTAAAGTACCCGTCCTATTGGCCTACTTATCAATTAATTGAGGCGTCCAATAATTTGTGTTCCAGTACTTGCAAACTCTGCAGTCATTTTCTCAGTGCTTTCTCTATGAGTCGGCGCTTTTGCTCTTATTGCCGCCGGGTACGTGACATTAACCCACTTGCTTTGCTGTTTAATTGGCGTTAAAACACTGTTTAATTATTTTAATTCATTGGTAATTATATTCTCGGTATAATTGTGTAATTATCTCATCTTCTTTGTGGTTGTAAGCTAGTGAGGGGCCAAGACATAAAACAAAAAATAGTATAAAAAAATTAACATCAGAGGTGCAATTTTTGAATCTCTCCAGGTGACTAAAGCTCTTCAAAATGGCCGGATCTCTTTAGAAAACGGCCATTTTGATGAGCTTTAGTCATCCAGTGAGATTCAAAAATCGCACTCCTGGGCCGGTCGTGTTATTAGTTTAGTTTATTTATTCAGTCAATATAACATTACATTATAAATTAAGCCCACAACTTCAAAAAAATATACAACGATTTTGAATTACTGCGAAATATATTTAACTTGCCAAGTAAAAAAAGGATGCATATATAGCTTAGCAGCAGCGTTAACAGCTGTTTACAGCAAGTAGTCGTAAGGTACACCCACAATAACTCAAATGTTCCGTTTTTCCTCTTGAAGTACGAAACCCTAAAACGGGACCAAGCTCGGTATAAACGGCATTCAGAGTCGTCGGCGTCACCGATAACAGTAGAGATTTGAGCGGGTGCCAATGCCAAGTTCTAAATCATGTTCCCTAACTTAAAGCTACAGTTGTGTCACGGTAAAAAACTAGCTTCGTATCGCAGTGAATCCTCATTCTAGAAATGGTTCGTGTTCATATTGTACACTCGGTTCGGTCGGTGCATCCTCTTTTCAGAACTTGGCTGACAAACTGCCGTGTATATAGAAAAAGGCATGTTTGGAAATAGGTGTAGGTATTACGTTTACTTACACATTTTATTTAAGTCTCGTATCTTTCTGGTTACGTATAACCAGATTATATTTTGTTTTATCAAAATAACCGTGGCTAATTAGAACATTATCAATAAATAATATTGATTATCGGTATCACGTAGATAAGTATTGATTGACTAAGAGTCGGGTCCGTTAATAGACTGCGATTTATAACACAAATGATTGTTTCTACAAAAGTATAAAAAATTGGTTTAAATCATTTAGATCCAGATTAAGTATTAAAATATGAAGTAAAGCTACAATTGTTGTTGTTGTAACTATGTTTGTTTTTAATGATTTCATTGAGTTTTGTTACTTGTCAAAGGTTTTCCAAACTAGTGGTAAATTTTCTGACATTCATAAGTGCTTCTCGTAAGTCTTTTATATGTATCTTAACCTTGGACTTTATTTGCCTTTCATTTTTACAAGTCGTCTATTTTTAAGATACTTAAACAATTTTAAATGTATATCCCGCCGAAGCAAAATATTACATGAATAAAATATAGCTAAGTCTCACGACTCATGACTTTTCTCTGAGTTATGAGTTCTCATTTGAAGCCAAGTCTACTTATTACAATGTTTGTTATTAATGTCGTGAATTTTATTTACCTACCTTTTTCTGTATTTTTTTTGTATGCTGTACAATAAAAAATGTTTTTGTTGTTGTTATTGACGTACATTATATCAAGAGTTCGTGCTGCAAAACTATCAAGTTACATTGTTTTGCAACTTAGAATAAGATGTATGAGTTGACTTAGCTCGACTGCGATCTCATAAATTTCTTAAAATGAAAAAGCGCAATTTTGGTAGGTTCTATTCTTCCAACCTTTTTCATGAAATACGGCTATTACTAGCACGTATGTGTACCACATGGTCCACATACATGTAAAGCCAAGACAACAAATACATCTTACTTCTAGAAAAAAAGTGGCATATTTGGAGAAAGAAACTTAACCCAGATGATAATCGAAAATTAATGAGTGAAATGATTTCCTTGACTTTTCATTTTACCTCCGACAGGCAATCGCTTTAAAATTTCACACCATTCCTTATCCAGCGAAAAGGAAAAGGAAAATAGACGCCAAAACACTGAAGCAATCATTTCTGTTGTAAAATGATTGGAAATTTATGAGCTAGCTCTTCAGCTATAATCATTGCAAGGTTGCTGTTTTCCTGGTTTGATTAAACATTTTGCGAAAAAAATTGTTTTGTTGATATTGTGGAACCAAGTCCTCACATTAATCATTCTGATTTTTTCTAAAAATAACATCATACTCATACTTTAAAAATAATTTGTTACTTAGTATCGTTTCATGTGTAGATCGGACACGAAATGATGGAGCATTTCAATAATTTTTCAACGAACTAGACTAGACTGACACATATGTAAGCGTAATACATTATTTTAATGAAATACAATGAAGGGGAAAAACATTACGTATTATTTAAGGATACGAATTGTCGCAACATGTTATTTATTACATTCTGAGAACACTTTGTAAATAAGTATAGGGAAATTCGAATAACTTACATTGTTTGAAAGACTCACATACTTAAATTGCGCTATTCGGTATGCTTCAGACTGTCTGTAGGTACAGTGTACCCCGCCCTCTCCATTCAAACAGCCATAACGTTTTCACCCCTCCAAACTGTATGCTGTTCACGACGTTGACGTATGCAAGTTTTGATTTTTTAAATATTATGGTTTTAAATATATGTATTGATGCTTTTTGGTTTTATATGAAAATACCTACTAAAATGCAAATATTGCAAACACTATAAAGAAAATCAAAAAATCAAAACACAAACCTAATTCTAAGGCATAATAACATAACATACTAAAAAATCATGGCTATTGATTAATGTTTCAAGTTTCAAGGGTGGAAAACGTTATCGCCGTTTGTATGTTGAGCCCTGAGCCTAAGATGTAGAGCGCTTTTTGAGACAAGGTTTTTTAACCGCATACTACGTGTACTAGTTTAGTTAGGTACTTTGTTATTAATTAGTGATTTTGGGGTTTGGTTAGTACTTCGCGTAATAACCTACTAAGCTAAGAGTAAATCAATATATGCGGCCCTAACACGATCATTTAAGTTAAAATTATCTATACGTTTGTCCCTTTCTTATAAAACAAAAAGGTAGACTGATTAGCAAGGAGGGATTTTAACTTGAGCGGTCATGTGGGGCCAATGGAGATTCCAATTTTATGGCAATTTCGTACGTCTGCCATCGATTTTCGCTACCCCATTGTCATGGGGCGCTGCAATTGCTATGTGACTCATCATAACATAAATGCCGCCCTTGTGGGGTAGTTATATGACTATCTCTAGACATCAGCTTATAAGGAAGGGCTGGGGAATGTCTTTTAAGTGACCGACGCAGCCAATGATATTAAAATGCATGGATGACAGCAGAAAAACGGCTCGACATAAGAATACAGGTTGACGACATTGTTACAAATGCAAATTATTAGTTTATCATTTACTTATATTCATTGGATTTACAACTTTACGTCTAACTGCATAAAATAATAATTTATTAAGTTTCGTTGCAAATAGGTTTTTTTTATAAATTATAGGATTGCAGCAGCGCCGTCGGTTCGACAGACAGTCGAGCAAAAGTACAATAAATCGACAATCGCTCGCGCTGTCGAGCGATTGTCGATTTATTGTACTTTTGTTCGACTTTTAATGCGGCCAATTTTAAACGCTGACTAGAAGTCCATTACTTATAGGTCAGTGGACGCAGCACAACTATGTCCTGTGGCCTTAACATGACTTTCTTGTGACACTAGTTTGACAGAGACGCATGGAGGGATAATCTTAATGATTTTAGAGTACTTCCTTTTTTACCCGACTACGGCAAAGCCAAAAGGAAGGGTTATGTTTTTAGCAGTCTGTTTTTTCTGTGGTGTGGTTGGTTACTTGTGAGTAAATGTCCGGCCAAGTTTATTTTATCCAACTTTAACTCTATATGAGTCATTTTTTATGACACTACTTTGACAAGGACACAGGGAGGGATAAATTAAACATGCGCCGGTCATGTTAGGGCCACTTAACAATGGAATCGTGTGTAGATCTTTTTAAACTCTTTGACTGTTAAGATATAACTGTTGCGATTTTTAAAAGAACTCCAATAAAAGTCGGTTTCAAAACAAAAACAAAAACTAAAATTCTCCATGACAATGTGGATGTAGGTAAACACCACGTAGATCAATAAAAATAAACTACATGCAGGGCAGGGCCGTGACTCACTTTATCAATAACACTTATCCGCCAAACACCGAGTGACTCATAGCGTAATGGAATGGAATGACGACGTTTTTAAATCGAATTTGATCATCTTATTTGCTAATCGATCACGTCAATTATGAATGGTAAACCATACATGTTAGCGACAGTGGCAACACAATCAGTGCAATTTATTGCAAGCGCCGCTAGCACAAACGTCAGAACCTTTAGTGTAAGTTTTTTTAGCATAAGCGTCTTGAATGCATCAGCGTTAATTTCTCAAAAACTCTCAATTTCTATGGAAATATACATAACGCCTCCATCGGCGCGTATCCGCAACCAACTCTTTCAATAGGTAGTACCTACTTGGGAATTGAGAAGATAACGGAAACGCGTTCGAGACATTTGCTGTGACTAAAGCTAAAAACTCACACTTAAAGTTCCGACTAGTTTACTTTTCTATTATTAAGTCTATTTATTTAAATTGGGATATTAGCAGCCTCAGACTTTCCAAAATTCGCGGGAATTCCCAGGGTCACGTTCCGATGCAATTTTTACACTAGTATACCCAACATGAACGGTCAGCAGCAGATATTTCGACACAATAAAGGAGATCTAACAGGCCTTCACGCGACTCTATTATCAAGAGAGTAAGAGCTAGCGTAAACCATTTTGATCTCCTCGACTGTTCAGCACTTTTGCTGCTGACTGAACATAATAGCAAACTTTACTACCCTGTGGCTTTAACATGATTCCCAGGTTTGATTATCCCTCCCTGCGTCTTTGTCAAACTAGTGTCATAACATAAGAACGGGATGCATATAGAGATAAACTCTGATAAACTAAACTTGGCCGGTCATGTTAGGGCCACTGCGTTGGTGCAAGACACGTTGTTCCCAGTGGCGGATTAACACGTACATTTCTTAAGTAGGCTTTTAATAAGGTTGATGTCGCAGGTTCGAGTCCTGCCATTACCCTAATTTTTCTTTGTGTTGTCATTAAATAGCATTTTAAAATTTTGCTGCCCTTATCACAATTGTCTTAACGAAATGTTTTCGATTTCTGTAAGACGGCAAAAAACGGTCTCCAAATTGGCTGCTCCTAAAATCTGACACTCTAGGATCAAGCCTACTCAGCCTGCTGGTAAATCCACCACTGTTTGTTCCAGATGTGCGATTTTTGGATCTCACCGGGTGACTAAAGCTCACCAAAATGGCCGTTTTTCATAGAGATTCGGCCAACGGGTTCATTGCGTTTATTGTAACAAAAACTTATACTAGACGCTCAGTTCGGATTTGGACTGGACCTATTTCTCATAAATAATGCGCTTCGTTCGCGTGACATATTCGCGAGAGTGAAGGAGTTGCATCTCATATCTCATTTCACGTAAGAGATGGCGAAGTCATGTTAGAGGATCAACTCGTTTCGTGCTGTAAATACTTACTGTAATATTATGGTTTAACCATTTTTTTTAGCATATTAATAAGCTACTGTATAATTTTGGAAATCCCATATCAGTTTCTAGAATAATGTAGATATGGGTTATCGTATTGTTATCAAAGTTATGATACTAAAGTAGATGATGATGTGATAAAGTTAGTTCTATTTAGGCTGATAGTCTATATCTGAGCTGCAATCTTATTTACATGAAATATCACCTACTTAATTATTATGTAGAACCGGGCTAATTTGGTTCGGATGGGTGTAATTGATGGGTTGATTGATTTAAGGGTAACACAGCAAAACTGAGGTGTAATTTTTGAATCTCACCGGGCGACTAAAGCTCACCAAAATGACTGTTTTTCATAGAGATTTGGCCATTTTGGTACACTTTAGCCACCTCGTGAGATTCAAAATTGCACCCCAGGTGACTAAAGCTCACAAAAATGGCCGATACTAAATGAAAAACGGACATTTTGGTGAGCTTTAGCACCCGATGAGATTCAAAAATCGCACTCCCGGTATTTACTTCTGTGAAGTTCCATTCCTGGTTGATTTATCCCCGTTTCAACATCGGTATTTTGATGAAAAAGTTTAGTTTATCTGAGCTTATCTCTATGAGCATTCATTTCTTATGACCCGAGTTTAACAGAAATGCAACTCTACTCGTAGTAGAACGCTAGCGTTTATCGCAAACATTAACGTCCTTTGTGGTGCCGATGCCGACCGATCATCTGTCAACCTTCATGTCATGAAGTAGGAATTCTGGCGGAAAGGACTCGCTTTCTGTCGTTTTTGCGGACGGTTGCTGGACACCCCGAAACTAGATCACACGTCGCCGAAGCCTAATTTTAATGTTTTGTTTTTATAAATGTGTATATTAGTCTTTAAGGTATTTTTTCTATGGGCTTTTGCAGCCTGAAATAAGTGGTTCTATTCTATTCTATAAACGCGTCCGTCCCTCTAACACACGCATACTGGTTAGAAACGATATACTTAATATGTCAGCGATAATAGCTAGCGTGCTTAGGCCCCCTGGGATAAATTAAACTGTGATTAAACCTGAAGCCCTAGCACACTAGGTTATATAGCTGACATAATGCAACAGTTGGACGTTAGGGTCATAGACAAAGGCAAAGGCTGGCTACGGAACTGAGATTTTTGGGGTCAGACCAGCAGGATCACTTCACTTCTTTTACGCCGTTTTCCATTTAAAAAAACATGTCAGACTGAAATAGCTAATTAATATTAATTACAATACGTAAGTTAAACACGTGTATCAGAATTCGAGTAAACAACCTTTTTGTATCGTACCTAATCAAAACAAGTGTTTTAATCTTTCTGCGTATCAACCGGCAAAATCACTGGTTAACAATAAGTGCCGAATGCTGCACATTGAACATCCTAGTGCAGGAATGAGTGTTTAATAATAAAAATATATATATCTTAGGACAGTTAACACCAATTGACCTAACTCCAAAGTAAGCAACTAAAGCTCATTCATTTTTCATTTGTTTCATTTCCTTTTTGCATGTTTAGACTATAGATGTAATATGTTTAAGTGTTTATGTTAAAAAAAAATAACGTTGCTGTTCAACGACCTTCTATCTTTCAAAATTGCAATTTTGAAAATGTTTACACCAGGCTATGTTAAATTATATTTTAAATGTAACTAATTAATTACTTACAAGAAACTTAATATTGCTTAGGCGAGCATAGCAACTAGCTGGACGCCGGGCCAGCGTCCTGTCCTGCTCTAGTGCGCCTGCACAAGTAATGCTGAGTTCACACTGGGGCAGAACAGTGAGGCAGTAAATTGTATTAGTACTATTTATTATAATAATAGCATAGCATAAGCGCGGCCGAGCGATACCTCAACGTCGGGCTCGAGGCTAATGTCGCTGATGCACTTAAGAGAGTAACCAGGTGTCAAATAGGAGAGGTGCTCGAATATCGCCATCGAAGTGTTTTCACGTACACAACGTACAGTCAAGGAATTTAATTCCCTACCCATTTCGTTGCCATGTCAAACTAATGTCTTGCTCTATAGTTCTTATGGTGACAGTTTATATTGAACCTTAGGTGGGTTGGAAATTAAATTCTTTGACTGTACAAGGCTCGCAAAAAAAAAAAAAAAAAGTAGGCTCGGCTCGCTTAAAGATTTTCGTAGGTATTTGTTCACGTACTCTCTAGCAAATCTAGAAAATGAGAGAGAAAAAACGAAAACAGCGACGGTAACCGCATTCAACGACCGTAACACTGACTAAACTAAACTGACTAGTGCCGAAACAGACGCAAAGAAGGCTAGCTTCAACTTGATCATCCTCAGCCATGTTAGAAACAAAAAAGCTGAAGAACCTGAGAAGCTTCGTGGATGTCGAGCTGATGATGGCTGGCGAGCCCTACTTTGTGGCCGGCGTTCAACACGGCAAACGATTTTAAATTTTAAATGTAAATAAATTTGAACATTATTTTATTGAGGTTTCAATTCTCTTTTTTACCCCCGGGGTACACTAAAACCACGTCAATATTATTGTATGTACTGGTCCTAAACAAATAAAATTAACGAGCAAATACGTTTCTAAACGCAATTCCTCGAAATCCAGAGGTTCCTTAAGGGAACCGAATCATTGACCGAGGTAATACATGAGTAGTTATTGAAATATTCTCCTGTTGACTTATATTTATGTATTGTCCATATATTCAGAGGAAAATGGCGTCGTCGGATATAGCGGTGAATCATTGCTTGTGGCGGTCGATGACACATTAGCACTCGTGTCGGGGTGATTCTCTTAGCGCTTAGTTGGTCCGTTTAGGGTTCCACACTCATATTAGGATCGGAATTTTGCAATGTTCGTCATCAATTCACACTTGAGGAGTGTACATATTGGGAATTCAACTTTCAGGGAAAGGAACATAATGTACTTAAGCGTTGCCTTGGCCTCGCACGCCACATGATATTACGTCCAAATGTTATACGATAAAAAAATATTATAAATTTTGAATTAAGTTGTCTACGTGTACACGTGTAGATAGCCAGACTTGGCATCATAAAAAAAATCACAGGATTTTACAAAAATCCTTTGCTGCGTGACGTTGCGCTGGTAAGCGGTAGATAACCGCAAGCGTGCACCTAGCATGAACCTTCTCGACGTACGTTAACTCGCTATAAACTCAGTGCATCTCGTTCTAACTACCTAACCGAATACGAGAGAGACGCACTGAGTTACTACGTATTGAGTTAACGCGTGTCGTCCTTGTCGCGTGTCAGGTGCACTGTTACCGCTATTGCGCCGCACCGCCACGCCATACACCTCCTCGCTGCAGCTGCACGCTATCAGCGTGTTTTCAGTGCTTGTTTCCTCAGTCAGGGTGGTTAGCACGACACACCGCGATTTGCTTTGTCGCTCAGTGTAACAAGCCTAGTAGGAGAGTTGTACTGGGCGACAAGCGAGAAAATGGGCTCGCGTGCTAGCCTTTTTGATAAAAAAATTCAGTAGCTCTTTGCCTTATTTCGCGTATACACCTTTATTGCTATTGATAAATTCTGATTAGCCTAAAGGAACAGAATTTAGGTCAAATAATAATTTTAAACAAACTGCTACTGTTTCTGCGCAATAAGTGGAAGCTGCGACGAGTTTTGAAATTATCTAAAAATCAGCCTTTAACACTGATATTATCATATCTCATCTTTCAGTTGCAGGGTAGTGCAACGAACGATTATTGATAATTATCATCAGTCTAGTTTATTGACATGAAATTGAAATCTTGATGTCAATATACATCAAGATTTGAATTTCATGATGATGATAATCAATTATACTAATAGAAATGCGGAGTGCTTGGTCGACACAAGTGTATACATAAACAATTTAAGTGATTGATAAATTGTGGCGTTACTTACGCCAATTTGTGACAAGTGTAAAGAAAAACTAATTTTTAACAATTTTTTTCCTACAGGACGCAGCATGGGAATTACACACAATCACACAAGACACACAATTACCTTGACGCAGTTACACATAATTATTTAAAAAACCTACGCTATCCATATGTATGTAGATAAAACCCGGAGTGCGAATCTCGCCGGGTAACTAAAGCTCACCAAAATGACCGTTTTCCATAAAGATTTGGCCATTTTGGTGAACTTTAGGCACCTGGTGAGATTCAAAAATTGCACCCCTCGGGCATCTCTTCCGGTTTTTCGCATGTTTCGGTAATATCGGTTTACTAAAATCAGTTTTGAAAACCTATTATGTAATCTATGTGTTAATGTATTATGTATCGTAACCTACTTGTGTTATCTATCATGTAAACAAAATTCTAAACTATTTTAATTTCTCTAACTAAAATAACGTTTATCACCAAGATTTAATTTTATCGAATTATTATTTTTAATTCGTCCTAATTTGCTTGTTTGTCGGCAAAATTTTGTCTTGACATTATTATTTTATCTTCAGGTCATTGGTCCTTAAAACCGTATGATATTATATGTTTATGTATAAAACATGAAAAGATCGATCTTTAACAATTGTTTTTAATAATATTGGCTCTATTTTAAAACGTTTTCTGAATTTAGTTACGGGTGCAATTTGCTAACAAGAATAATTGTACGAATAATCGGAATATATGGTACGTAATGTTCTTAGTTTTATCACGTACGTAAAAGCATCCGTTTCTATCGCACACGCTAGTTGGTTAGAAAGGGATATATGTTTTAAGTCGGTGATTGAAGCTAGGGTGCTAGACTTTGTGCGGAAAGAGAACCGTCGTGGTTACTATGACGTCGGTTACACGGTTAATCTGGCGTCAGTTTCGTCCATCATTCCGGTATAGTTTTGACTGATGCCAGAATGATGACAAATGGACACGGTTACGATCAGTTCAGACTGACACGACACGAGACAGGTTACACGATCATTCTCTCGACATTCTGACCCAAAATGATTTACTGAACTAACGACAAAATGAGCGTGTAACCGACGTCTAGGGGCATCCATACTAATCACGACGGTTCTCTTTTCGCACAAAGTCTACGGCCTCTGGACCCCAATTCTCGGTTCATGCGAGATGCATCTCACGTGCGAGATCCGTCAAAAAGTGACAGATTTCCAAGGGAATTGACAGTTGTTTTCGTGCGAGATGCATCTCGCATAAAACGAGAATAGCCCCGCTGGTGTGCGATTTTTGAATCTCACCGGGTGACTAAAGCTCACCAAGAAGGCTGTTTTATATAGAGATTCGGCTATTTTGGTGAGCTTTAGTCACCCGGTGAGATTCAAAAATTGCACCTCTGGTCTCTATTTAATAAGCGTGACTAGTGCTAGAAGACGACATGATTGTTACATTTTTGTATAGTAAGTAGAAATGTTTACATTTATGTCAAATTGTAGCACATGTAAATAGTATTAACGGGGTCATTGGGTTTCTTGAGTGCGATTTTTGAATCTCACCGGGTGACTAAAGCCCATCAAATTGGCCGTTTTTCATAGAGATCCAGCCATTTTGGTGAGCTTTAGTCACCTGGTGAGATTTAAAAATTGCATCCATGAGCAGTCCCATATTACTGTGCAATGACAGCTAAAACTCGACTGGGTCTTTTGATCTAATAAGTTAATAACTATATGCAAAGGCCGTCATGTTTAACTTCACAAAATTGTTTTTTATGACAGTTTAAGTTTGACACTTGCCGAATATTCCTAGTCATTTTTGTATACATAAAAGTAAGGAGATAGTAGGTACTCGTATATTCGGGTATATTCACATTATTTAAATGGCAAGGGTGAGCGACAGCGTCACTTTCGTGGTGACTGTACTAAACATTGATTATTTTCCGAGTAAATTGATAGCATTATTCATTACCTAATTAATTAATTTCGACATAATTACAGTGAGTAGACTATGAAAACAAGATCCGCGAGTCCTGGAAACATAAATATTTGACATGTGGGAGTTACACACTGGGTTCAGTACAAAATATAGTTTTTTTACAAAGTGTTTTAATTACACAAGGGATTATAGGAAACTAGCGAACCGCACCGGGTATGTTTCGCACGGGTAAAATCGGGATGTTTTGTACATAAAAACCTTCCGTGACAAAATCTTTAAATGGCAGTGAAAACCGTACCAAAATCCGTATACTATAAGAATTTAGGACAGACAGGAACGGATAGCGACTTTACTATGTAAAGATTAAGGACGACACCAAAGTTGTGAAGCATTTAGTTTGAAATTTTTGAGAATGTTATCAAGAACCGAGAATTTGTTATAATGGCAAGCAGGCTTGGAGCTCGCATGATGGTAAGCAATTAGTATTTCTTTAACTAGGTTACATTTTTAAAAATAGTGCTGATTTCTTAGGTACATTAGTATACCTATCAACCGGCTGCAATAATGGTTGATTGACCAAGTGCCACTCAGGGAATCTTTTAAAAGTTTTTCCTGGTGAACGGAAGTTGTTTATGAAGTTGGTCCTGTTTAAGTGCAAAATAAAGAACTCTAAACATAATCTACATCGCGATAAGATCGAAGATAAAGTAGTCTAGGTTGTGTTTTTGTTAATAGGTGGTAAAGCAAAAGCTTTATCAAAGAAATGAATAACATTTTGGAAAGAATGGACAGGTTCCGTTATCGTAATTAAGATTGATTAGTTAACAAATATCATACAGCCTTTATATAAACCGCTATCGACTGCTCGTCTTTGCCAGTTCCTACTGTAAGCAATCACGATGATTATGTTAATTAGTTGTCTATGCGTCATCTTTCCGCTGCTGTACTGGTACAGCACTCGGACCTTCAAGTACTGGGAGGTAAGAGGAGTGAAGCATGATCCTCCGATTCCAGGGTTCGGCAACAACGCGAATAACTTCTTCGCTAAAAAGAGC
Organism: Ditula angustiorana; assembly: GCA_963691745.1. Classification (NCBI taxonomy): domain Eukaryota; kingdom Metazoa; phylum Arthropoda; class Insecta; order Lepidoptera; family Tortricidae; genus Ditula; species Ditula angustiorana. The sequence continues at coordinate 12,730,448 of OY829480.1, forward strand.
ATGTCGCAGATCGCCGAGGAATTGTACAAAAAGTACCCTGAGGAAAAAGTTGTGGGATTCTACAGGCAAACTATACCAGAGCTCCTAATCAGAGACCCAGAAGTGATCAAACGTATAATCAGCACGGACTTTATATATTTTTATTCACGTTCGCTCAATGGAGACAGTGACAGTTGGGATCATTTAGAACCTTTAAGACGTAACTTGTCGGTTGTAGAAGGTGACAAGTGGCGGTTGTTGCGGCAGAGTACCACGCCGGCGTTTACAACCGGCAAGCTGAAAGCGATGTTCCCGCTGATCGTGGAGCGAGCAGAGAAACTGCAGGAGCGCGGAGTGGCGCTGTCCGCCAGCGGCGAGCCCATCGACGCGCGCGACCTCATGGCGCGCTTCGCCACTGATTTCATCGGCGCTTGCGGTTTTGGAATCGAAGCTGACTCTCTCGACGAGGAGGATAGCGAATTCCGAAAGCTAGGAGAAAAAATATTCCAAATAGGTTACAAAGAATTCATCGCTTTCCTACTAAAAGGACTATTTCCCGGAAAATTCACAAATCTGAAAGTTTTTGGCAAAGTTGAGGACGATTTCCTCCATATTGTGAAAGAAATTCAGAAGCAGAGGAATTATAAGCCATCGGGGAGACACGATTTTATTGATCTATTGATCGAGATCAAGAATAAGGGAAGAGTAGAGTGCGAATCGATGGAGATACGGAAACCAGACGGGACACCAGCGCGCGCATATCTTGAAATCGACGACATGCTGATGGCGGCTCAAGTGTTCTTGTTCTTCGCTGCAGGATTCGAGACTTCCTCCTCTTCAACCAGCATCACGCTGCACGAGCTCGCCTACAGCCCTGATAAACAAAAAAAAGTACAAGAAGACATTGACAGGGTACTAGCTAAATATGACAACAAGCTCTGTTGGGATGCGGTAAAGGAGATGAAATATTTGGAGTGGTGTTTGAAAGAAGGTTTGAGAAAATTACCCCCGTTTGGGATGTTAAACCGGACTTGTCGGCAGAAATACACCTTCCCGGATTCGAATGTTACAATTGACGAAGGCACCAGGATTACTGTAAGTCTACAAGCGCTGCACAACGACCCGAAGTATTGGGACAATCCTGAAGATTTCCGGCCAGAGCGCTTCAGTCCTGAAGAATACGACGAAGTTAAGATGAAATACGTTTATTTGCCATTTGGTTCAGGACCCCGCGCTTGTATCGGTGAGTTTAGATTTTCTAAAAACCCTTAAACAATATATGTATAAGATCAAGAGTATATATTATTTCGTGAAACATTGCAATAACTATTTGATACCTAAATACATGACAATGACTAATCGTGATTCATTAATTTGATTAGGACTTACTCTGTGGTGTGGGCACTGGGCACTAGTGACAAGGCTATATCTACAAACTATTCAATAATGTTCCGACTGTGATTTATTGTGATTGAGATTGTACTGTGACTTTCTATTTTCTAGCCAAGAATATTAATAGGCCTCACAGAATTGCGCTCAGCACGTTTAACAGTACTAAATGCAGGCAGTACTTAGCGGTGATTCATATATTATCAAATTACCTTGCTGCTCTGTGCTGTGTGCGAAATTTTCGTGGAGGAGCTAGGTAGTCTGTTCCGAATTGTTACGACAAACGAATTTTAAAATTAAAAGCGTTTTTCTTCTTTACAGGTGAACGTCTAGGCTTGATGCAGTCTCTCGCTGGTCTGGCGGCCATCTTGTCGAGGTTCACGGTAGAGCCTGCGCCTACTTCGGTGCGGCATCCGGTCCTGGACCCCAAGGCTAATCTGGTGCAAGGAATAACGGCAGGTCTACCTCTCATTTTCAGGGACAGAAATAAATTCACATAGATTAGTTAATTAAGAAGAGCCATGTCCCTGTTGAGGGACGAGAGGAAAATTATGATGAATTTTATTAAGCTGATGTGATAGTAATTATTCAATCAATAACACCGTAACGAAAAAAGTGGTATGATAATAATTTATATGACTTTCATGAGTTATTAAATCAAATACTGGGGTACCTTATTTATTAATTTATAATGACTGAATGCAATTAGTTTAAGATATTGTGATTTTATTTAAGGAAGTACTTCATGTAATGAAGAAATGTTTTAAGTAAATTATACTAATTTAACATACGTATTGCGGTAATGCACCTAGTTTAATTAAATTATTAAGTTTATGCGGATAAAGGGAAAAATAACTCGGAATAAAAAGTAAACAAATAAGTATTATTTTATTTTACTAACAAAAGTACCTAATTTTAGCTGCTTCGCCGAATCTCTTCGATCCGTTCTAATTCCAATTGAGATAATCCTTACATAGTAGACAGTAAAGTCTACTATGTAAGGATTATGCCACAAAGATGGTCCGATGACCTCATTCAAGTGGCAGGAAGGCGCTGGTTGCATGCCGCTTCCAACCGGTCACTTTGGAAATCCATGGAGGAGGCCTATGTTCAACAGTGGACTTCTTGTGGCTGAGATGATGATGACGAGGCAGTAAAGTCGCTATCCGTTCCTATCTGTCCTTAATCCTTATGGTGTATGTTTGGTCGCCTTCTCCTTCTAAATCACGCAACGGATTTTGATACAGGTTTCATTGACAGTAAGATATTTTTTTGCGGAAGGTCTTTGTACTAATTGTGCCAGTGCGAAGCCGGGCTGGGTCAAAAACCGGCCAAGTGCGAGTCGGACTCCCGCACCGAGGGTTCCGTCATCAACCACATCTAGTGTCGCATTTTTGTAAAACCACAGAATATTTGTTTGTGTTTGTATTAACTACAAAACGGTTTTCGGATTTATTGTTTTATTTGTGCTGTGAGACCTTGCTTCTTGCCAAATTTCATAGTTCTAAAAGTAAGTTTTGAGTGTCTCGGGAATGTATGGACCATGCGGCATAAACGGCCGTATCTTTTGATTGTGTTGACTTAGAAGTTTGATTTTTTCATGGCCCTAAGGGACTGCATGCAGACTTGAGTATTTGATAGTGATTTAAACTTAATACCTCCACGCATTCCTGAGAAAAATGGTCTTGACTGACAGACAGAGAGACGGACAGCAAAAGGATCCTATAAGGGTTCCGTTTTTCCTTTTGAGGTACGGTACCCTAATAATACATAAGTTTAAGCACGCTATCATCTGCTACTTTCGAGACGCGGCGTTGCCGTATTGGTATTTTTCTAGTCATATCGTTGATTATCTTCTTTTAGCTGGCCGGATATCCCGCGGCAACCCTGGACGACAATAACATTCTTATTTCAAACACGAACATGTGAACACAAGGTCGTGATGCGTGCACTGAGCATTGTCAGTCATTAAGTGAATGACGTGAATTTAGCAACTTTTTATCAGTAAATTACCTACTCAATTTTGTAAAATCTAGACGGAAAGATTATCTCACAAAGTTGACTAATTAAATACACCTATACAATATACAAAAATAATAAAATTGTAACTGGCCGATGTATGTAGATAGAAGATAATTTAGAAAACATTTTAAGAGCAAAATAGAAGCCAAAACAGTTTTATTTATAATTTTTGTTTGTCTGTCTTGTACGCGTATCATGTAAAAACTGCTGCACGAAACTGAATGCGGCTTTCCTGAAGGTCGAATTAAAATCGGGCACATATGCTTCATCTTGATTTACCTCCTAAAAGCCAAGTTATTATAAACAAAAAGGAAAAATATCGATAAACACTTTTACAAATTCCACGCGTACAAAGTCGCGGTCAAATGCTAGTTAGATAATAGACATAAAGATATTAAAGATATTTAACAACTACCACAATTAGTGTATTTTTTAAATTATTGATTGATTGATTGTTTTTTAACAGATAGGTAATTTAAGTAACTAGATAATTTACCACTCCATATCAAAAAAAAAAGTAAAAACGTTTTGCTACTCCGCGAAAAAAACGCGGCTTGAAGATGATACTTCCGTGCCCCAAAGATAGTATAGTGAATAGAATGGATTTTTTGACGAATGTGCTCAGGAACTCCACGATCTAGAGAGCGATTTTTGAATCTCTCCGGGTGCCTAAAGCTCGCCAAAATGGCCGTTTTTCATAGAGATTCGGCCATTTTTGGTGATCTTTAGTCACTTGGTGGGATTCAAAAATTGCACTTCAGATCCCATCGTCCGCTTTATATACCTGTCTGCCAGTCGCTGGCAATATTTTTTGGTAGGTATGTTTTCATGCCTCGGAAATCGGTTTGAATGTTTTGATTTTTAAAATATTCTTCATAGATTAGACAATATTGCGTTTTAGGAATTTCATATAAAACAATAAAGCGTGAATATTTTTGAAACTATAAAATATACAAAATAAAGCTACAAACCCAATTCTAGGGCATAAACACAACATGCACAAAAATCATGGCTATATAGGTTAAGGATTAGAGGGTGGAAAACGTTATCGCCGTTTGTATGGGGGGCGCTTGGGTACACTAGTCTTAATGCGTTAACTTCTCAATTACTATGGAAATGTAGACAGCACCTGTAGCGAAGCGTGGTGTGTCCGTAACAAATTATAATTATTGAGAAGTTAAATGTTAACGCGTTCGAGACGTAGGTACATTTGTTGTGACAAAAACTTAAACTTAAGGTATAGTCAGACATGTAATTCGCTATGGATGAACTCCAGCAAAGTGCTTGGATATTTTTTCATTACAAAGCAATAAGCTTCCTAAGTAACCCCAAATAATATTAGATTTTTTGGTTGCCTCATTTAGTTATAAAAAATAAAAACTTTTTATGAAAGCTGGGATGGTGTAAATACTGACTACCCTTAGTCCAACACATATTTAAAAAAAACAATGAAAGATATGCCCAAGAATTTTATAATCTCTGCTGCGGGCCTAACATTATAGACCAGGTGTTAAACTAACCCCGAGAGATAAAACTTTAAACGCCGCCTTATCTTAACCCAAACGCTAACATGACTGACCACACAGATAAAATTAACACCAGGGTTAAGACGGTGTTAAAAAAGATAAAACTGTGTTACTACAGTAATGAAAATATTGTTTAATAATTCAGTTCATTCGTTCATTTTCGCAATGTGACAGAAACAACCATGCATAGATTTCCTTAAACATACATAGCTAGCTTTAAAAACAGTCCTGGACGATTTGCATCTGTAGTTTCCGAACGAAAATCAACTAAATTTGACACTTGACAGTTAAAAATTTTGAAATTGACAGCGATCAGACATGACCTGTTACAATTTTAGTAAACAAAAGGAAAGCAAAAGCCTGAAATAAACCGAAGTCGCCGAAATGCCGCCGAAAGAAAAACAGGTGTAAGTATTATATAATTCTGTAAATATATTTTCTATTTATTTTACCCGCTACAGAATTTATGGCGAATAACAGGTAGTTTGGTAAAATGACAAACTGGGACCATGGTTGCAGGACCCAAATGATAACTAAAATCATCCGAAGATCGTAACAACCTTCATCAATAAATGTGTGCTTGACTGTATGCAGTTAACTTGATAACATTGACTAGATAATTGATTATTAAAATTATTGTTTCAGGCGTTGCACAATGGTGCAAAAACTCATTGGTACATACATGGCTAACGCTGAGGAACTAACTCGGTACCTCACGAACTCACGATAACGGGTCTACCTCTATGCACTAAGCCTCCCAATGCTCTATGTTTCCCAAATAATAAACATATTTTTCTTATTCCTTCTCCAGGCAGAGGTTATCAAAAACATAAATGGGAAATGAGGGCCAACTTCAATATTATGATAGACTATACCTTGGTTGTTGACTTCAACGACAAAAAAGTGAGATCTAAATGGGTGCCAAGTACAATGGTCACCTGTAAATCAAAACAGTAACCAATTTGTTTCATTTTCAGATATGCACCAAGGCGCCGACGGAATTATTTATTAGTACCTCACACCTACGACAAATAATAAAACTTATTATCATAGCCTAATACACAACCACTTCGCTGTATTGTACTTTTTAATAAACATATTTTATGACTATGCAGTTGTATATTATTTTAAATAAATCAACCTTTGCAAGCCCAAACTGTAATTTTCTGCATCATGAATTGAAAATTAAACACTCTTTACAAACTCAAACCTTATAAAAGTTATAAACGTGGGTGGCAATTATTTTTAATTATTACAGTGTGCTTATTTCAGTACCAATGAGCAGATTTGACTGGGGTAGTACTATAGGGACGTGAGGTACCTAGGGCTTCAAAATAACAAGCTAACGCATAAATTTAAGAACTTTATAATTTTATTCTAGTTTATTTTCCAATTCTTACATTGCATGTCAATCTAAAAGTCAAAATAAGTCCCTTTTCTTCTTCTACTACAAACTGCCACTCTTGTTGCCGTGGTCAGCTCTGGAAGAGGCTGAAAGGAAACCTAAAGGTCCTTACAGTACCTTGCTTAGACAGAATACCGACATGAAGTAGTAGGTATACATTTCGTTTCGTGCGATTAATGATGATCCGAAGGCCCAGCGACAGGGTGGGCGGCTAAACGTTGACAACGGATTAGCGACTGCAGGGTTGGTGGTTATCATTAGCGGGAGTGATCACTTCCCATAAGGTGACTGGCATGCGTCTGTCTTTTCCATAAAATAAACAAATCAATGTAGTATCGTTTTTATCATTTATTTATTTGCTATTATCACGGGGTCACACACGGCTCAATAGAGTAAGTAAATAAGTGTGCTCGTCACATTCCACAAAAACATTGGTCAATTATTACACGTAATACAACAGTTTGGTAACTATCCCACTGAATTAATAACCTTTTGTGATGATAAAATCTAATATTACAAAGTAAAGACACTGTTTAAATAAAATAAAATATCTTATACCCACCTTCGACGACCCAGATAAAGTAACCCGTTTTATCTCGATTAACTGTCAAAATGACGCTAGGTTTATCAACGAATGTGGCCGGTCATGTTAGGCAAAAGGATAAACTAACCCTAACACCTGTCAAAAGAGTGCTAAACACCGTGACACGTGCGGTCATGTTAGCCACCGGGGATAAGGCTAGTTTATCCACGATGGGAGTGTTAAAAACAGATAAGGTGGCTGTCATGTTAGGGCCGCTGGAGATTGCTTTGTAATTAAAAAATATCCAAGCACTTTCAAAAAAATATCCATAGCCAATTGCTTTGCCACTTTTCGACCGTAATATTAAGGGATTTGGTTTCCAAAGTGATTAAGCAATGACTTGGTCGACTATAGTAGAATACATACTTAAATGTAATATTACGACATCGACTAAACTAAATGATATGAAAATGCTGCATTCAAATCAACGTTACATACGTTTAGTAAACGCATTTTTTTTAACAATACCTATTGGATATTAATTGACAAATTGGAACAGAAGTACCCTGCTATGCCGCGAACCCAAAACTCGGTGATATTCAAAAATTGATCCCCGGCGCCTACACCACAAATCTTACAAGTGCTACAATTTAATGTATTTGTCATATTTTTGTATGAAAACTCTACATAACCTTAAAAGATTAAAAAAATCTTTAGTAAACTACATACTTACTTAAAAAGATTTTAAATTACGTAATACTTTCTATATCAAACTTCTAAATTAAATAGGTAGTTAGGTACATGTACATTTTATACTTCGAAGCTAATAAATTTACTTATTAAGCTACTTGTCGGTACTTATTAAAGATTGCGCTGCCACTTTTTGTTCTTTGCGCGATAAAATCAGTTAATTAATAATAATTAGCTTTGCTTAATTGCCCGTCAACTATCCTGAAAGATAAGTTGAATACGTATGTACTCATATTCATATTACCTACGTAGAACAGTAAGTATATAGATATTACTCACTTATTAAGCACAATTTTGTGTAACTTGGGGAAATCAAATCGCATAGGCAGGTATATAGTAGATAAGTAAATACTTATAAGCATAATCAATACGATATTAATTATTATCTACTGACTTTATTAATTACAAATTCGGGTCCCATCAAGATTTGACGAATATTAGATAAGCGTAGATAAATATACTCTGTGACAAGCAGAATAGGTTACCTAACTAACCATTCATTATGTACTTGATACAATCGGTGATATTTTTGATATTAAGAACAAAGAACCACCTCTTTGCCGCGCCCCTATAGGGTGAGTAGAAACCATACAAACACAAATGTCAATAACAAAATAGCACGCTGTAGTACCACTGTGGAGGTGCGCCGGCCGACATACCGAAGCTTCACTATGGCAGGAGAATACAGACAAATGTCAACCATCTGGCAAGCCTCCATGCTTATCCTGCCACAGACTCCGCGGCCAGCATCAATTTTAACTAAATTAGCTCAACCTCGAAAACAGATGGTGGAGTTCTCGTCAAAAACCCTTACCTCCTGGATTATTTAGGCTTTATCCTTAATCGGAGATGTTACGCTTTGCAGAATTTTGCTTGTCATCATTCAAGATCACCTTCAATGGCACAAGCCGTTCGCCATCTAGGCGTAAGGCTGTTAAGAAACCTTAAAAGGTGTACGGAGCGCAGCGAATCGCTAACCGGCCATTTTTGGTCGAAGTGTACGTAACCTCCGCTTTACCGCCATATCCAGATGATTCTTGGCAGGATTACCAACTTAAGAAACAATAAACTAAGATTTATTGGTAATGGAAAATTTTGTTCGCTATGCTTAGTGCATCTATTTCGGTCTATCAATATGTAGGGGGAGTTTTCAAAAGAAGGTGTTTCAGAATTTTCCGCCAAGACCAAGGGTTTCATTTTTGAATCTCACGCGGGTGACTAAAGCTCACCAAAATGGCCGGATCTCTATTGAAAACGGCCATTTTGAGCTTTAGTTAGTCACCCGGTGAGATTTCAAAATCACACTCCGGTGGCTGGCAGATATGGCATTTGTGATCGTGATCGAAGTCTGATTGCGTCTGGAGACTAATGATCATTCCGTATAGTGTGATGTGTCTGTTAAATATTAAGTAATGAAACTGGTTAAAATTGGCTTAAATGACTTACGAAGGCGTACTCCAAAAAATAAACTGATAAAGTCAGGAAACGGTGATACCATAGAATTGGTGATACTTATCACAATTTTTAAATTTCTACGAATTATTTAAGTTAAGTCAATGTCAAAATATTTTATTGCATAAAAGCACATGTCATAAATTTTCTAAATTAATGCATTTATATAGTTTATTATATGTACATAATTCACTACAAAGAAACATGAACACATTGTTATTAATAGGACTAATGCCAAAGATACATTGGGCGGAAGGAAGGAAACAAGAGCAGTATAAAAACAAGGAAACTGATAACACGGCTGCTGTTTTATGTCAAGGCGGGCATGTACGAGTTCACTCAATATCAACACTAATAAATAGCCGCATTAGCGACATGTTATATTGTGACAATACATTTTACTGTAAGTATCGTTAAGTTTGTATTTTCGAAATTAAACCGTCTTTAAAAGAAGAAAAACTGTTTTTTCGTGAACGATCATGATATGTATAGTATATTAATACCTACGTATAATGTAATAGTAATAAAATTGTAATAGATTTTAATATATTTTGCGCAACACTAAATCGCGTATTATTTAATAATGCCAACTTTCAATCATTCATTTATCTCGTAATAAAACTTTAAACTTACGTACCTACTTACATTTTTTAGTTTTATGTTCTAATTCTCTTAGCAAAAAATTGTGTTTTTCATTATTTTCGTAACTTTGTTTCTCCTTAATTTCTAAAATAGTATCCTTAATTGTTAGGTATCCTTTATTATATCATTTGTGTTGTCCTACGTACGTGCCGGACAAATCAGCTAGGTACTACTTAAACAAATGTGTGAACAAAATAACACGAAATCACGTCGCCTTGTACGTAAATATAAAACCAAACTCAATTCGGGTCGTATGCAAAAATGAAGACGTGTCGTGAGATTCGCTAAATAAATGGCCAGTACCGATCAATAAAATTCAGGAAAAGTACGTTTGTTTGCTGCCAAAAATCAGACTTGAGGGATCCCGTAATTGGAAAAGAATTTGCTCCTATTAGTAACGTAAACATCTCACTATGTTTACGAGTCTCCCACGCAAAAGGGTGCATCTGTTTTAAAAACAATTAACCGTTAACCGGTTTAAGCGGTATGGTGTTCGAAAAAAATTACGCGCCAAATTTAACGATCGTGAAGACGAAATTGCAAATGGCGTCCATGTCTTTGGCCTCTCGTTCGTTCCACGTCCGTTGCGATTTGAATTCAAAGCACAGAAACCTATTGGCTGCGTTTAGAGCTGTCTAGAGGCTAACGGACGCTGGACTAAAATAAACCATTGTGCTTCATAATACCATAACGCGATTGAGACGTTGACTTCATAATCATAATTAATTACGTCCCAGTAGGTACGTGAGAAAAAGAACTGGCAAAGTGGATGACTCCCGCCCTGTGGGTTCTGTACCATATTATAACATACCTAGTACAGTCAAACATTATGATTCATAGGTCACTGTAGAAAGTTGTCGTAATGTGTCATCGCTGGGATATTATGACATTTATAAAGAAGTCACTATGACATTATTTTGAAAGTTTTAGTGGCCTATGAATCAAATTGGTTGACTGTACCAAAGTGATCGTGATCGCCACCACCTATAGACACCGGCAACAACAAGGGTAATACTGCTGCGTTGCCAACCAGAAGGCTAAGATGGAATGCCTCTTGAGCCCGTAAATTCACCGACTGTCTTGCTCTCCATGCCGGGCGGAACACAACAGTGTAAACACTGCTGCTTAGCGGCTGAATTAGCGAGCAAGATGGTGGCAGCGATTCAGACGAACATTGCATTAGGTGCAAACAAAACGGGCCTCGTTGACATCATGTTTCTCACCATTGATGCATTCACTTTTGAAAGGGATGAATGATGAACAAGAAGGGATGAACCACGTGAACATTTGTCTGCACTTTACGTGAACGTGGCGTGGCATTGACCTTGACTAGACACACGTTATGAACCTCGTTCAAATTTCAAACGTTGCTCGTTATTATCGAGGCGCACGCGCGTCAGAATTACATCATCCAGACGATCAACCTATCATTCACGACGTCAGACTTGAAACAGGATTTAGTTTAATAGGTATACAATAGTAACGATTTTATCACCAAATATTATAATCATTGCATATTATTTCAAATCGATTTTTTTATCGTATCAGATCGTACTTTAAAAAAATGTACATTGTGACTCAAGTACCTACATTACAGATTTTAAAGTAGGTACGTATAATATAAATAGTTACTTCATTTTTTTTCAGCTCTGAAAAATGCACAAAACATGACAGTTTCTCAGTAAATTCAATATAAAATTTACAAACATTTATTAACCTTTTTTAATAAGTTTAAAATGCAGAAGTTGACACATTTCCTAATTTTATCTTCGTTTTGCTAAAACACTGCAAGTTTAACCGTTATTTTCTTATCTGAAAAAAAAACTATGTATGTATATACTTACCTATAGTTTTAGGGCTCGGAAAAATGGAAGCTTTATTTCAAAACTTCATCAAGGATCAAATTAAATTTTATTTGCCCGAAGTCCAGAATACAGTGGTCCAGCGTACTTCAACATATTTTACTAGAAGCTAGTATGCAAATATTTCATCATTCATCTGAATCTTCGGTCGCTTGCTCCTTCTAACCACGCAAAGGATGTTTACTTACGGTTTTCTGCCACCGTCATTTAGAGAAGGTTTTTAACAAACTGGAGTGCGATTTTTAAATCTCACCGGGTGACTAAAGCTCGTCAAAGTGGCCGTTCTTCATACAAATGCGGCCATTTTGGTAAGCTTTAGCCACCTGGTGAGATTCAAAAATTGCATCTGAATCTCACCGGGTAACTAAAGCTCACCAAAATAGCCGCTTTTCATAGAGATTCGGCTATTTTGGTGAGCTCTAGTCACCTGGTAAGATTCAAAAATTGAACCCCTGGAACAAATTACTTTTCCACTTTGCTTTGCTATGAATCTATTAATTGTTTAGGTTTTCATGTTCAGTAGACTAAGTAATTGCTTGACTACTTTTGAACGTTCTCCTTTAGTAATATGGTCGAAAAGTGGTCAAACAATTTATTTTGGTCGACTGTACAACTAGCGACCCGCACCTAGCTTCGTAAAGGTACAATTGGGATCTAATAAGTAAAATGTACAAATACACCTTCCGTAAAAAAATCTCTAAATGACAGTGAACACTGTATAAAAATCCGTTGCGTGGTTTAGATGGAGAAGGCGGCCGAACATACACTATAAGGATTTAAGACAGGCAGGAATGGAAAGCGACTTTACTTTATACTATGTAAAGAAAGAAAGAAAGAAAATATTTTTTATTTAGTCTCATAAAGTACCACCACCATTTACAAAAATTAACTTACAAAATATTAATAACCTAACTATCGATGGTGACACAATTTGACACCAATAAAGGGATCTCCACTCAGCACGTGCTGCTACACGAGACGAGTGCAGCAACGCTGGTTTTCTGTGGAGCCCTGGTTGGGGTTGCGCGACAGCAACCGAGGGGAAACACCTCGAATAGGTTGTTATACACCAGTCACTGCTATGGTGCAATGACTGGAAGCTTTTATAAAGAAGACATAGATACACACTAATTAAGTTTTCGTTAGTAAATTGCACCGTAGTTTAGATGGTTATTAGTTATGAGTTAAATAAATATATTCGTATGAGCCCGACTAGAGCGATGCCAAATCCAAAACCAGACAGAGCTTGTTGGCCACGGCCATTTACCTCTAAACAAAAATTGATTAAAAGGGTGTATGGTTCAATAAGCATGAAAACGTGTCAAACATACAGATAGACAGAGTTACGCATATTCTAGTTTGGTTTTTATTTTATAATATAACCTAAACTTGTAGCATAAATAAAATCTAAACATAATACTGACTAAATTCCACATCATCAAAAACAATAAAAACACATGAAAAGGCAATTTAAATGCGCCCTTATTATTTTGATTTGTAATTTTGATATATTTTTCTGGTGTGATTAATTATTTCCTATTTAAATGTAGATTAACAAAGCAAAGTAGCGGCCCTAAAATGACTGCTTAAGTTACATTTACCCCTCCTTATGGCTCTGCCTAAGGCTCAGCTCTATCATAAAGAAAGATCTCACTGAAAGATAACTTAAAACGTGGACGGTCGTGTTAGGGCCACAGCGACTCTAGCCGCACTATTATGTTCCTTAGGCCTATAGTTATAGATCTTTCTTAAGTACATAAGCGCAGCGCAGCCTACTCAAGATCGCATTTTACATTAAATTTTTAAGAAACAATAGGATTAAAACGTCAAATGCGATCTTAAGAACGCGGTCGTATTCTTAAACATTCTATACATACACATATAAACTACGGAACTAAGTGTGTAATATAGATAAGACTTTAAGGATAAGGGCAGAAATGTAAAAAAATATTGTCGGTGATAAAAGGACGTAATATTGTAATATATTAAATTAAATCTTCTTGATTATAATCTAGTATCAATGAATTATTGTTAGACTACAAAGCTCAATTAAAGATGTTTTATTACGGGACCTTTTAATGATTTTTCGAGAAACTACAATACCATCTAGTTATAATTAAGGTAACTGAGCCCTTAGTGTTAATTTTCTGTCGAATAAAACGTCTCGAACGCGTAAGCGTTAACTTCTAAATCGTATGGAAATATTTTGTTGCAAATACGCGCGCAAGAGGCGCTGTTTTTGCTTCCATAGTAGTTGAGAAAATTACCTCTAACACGTTCGTTTGCGTTTATTGTAACAAAAACTTACACTACATGCTCTGTAGCAGTGCTGTGCTTGACAGGCGTAGAACATGTTTTCACCAGAAGTTGACATTACCTTTCATTTTTACTTGTAGTTTCCGTCCGTATCTTCTGGACAATTACTGGTTCCCAGTCAATAACATAGGAAGGCAAACGATCAAGTAGGTCACCTGATGGTAAGTATCCCTGCCCATCGACACCCGCAACACCAAAGAGATTGCAGATGCATTGCCAATCCAGAGGATTAAGATGGAATACCTCTCGTCCCAGCAATTGCACCGGCTGTCTTGCTCTCCATGCCGGAACATAACAGTGCAAGCACTGCTGCTTAGCGGCAGGATTAGCGAGCACTAATTTACTTTAAAAGAAATTCCGGTACGCGCTTTCTTTTAGCTGTAAGTAATTTTGCCGCGTGTGTGCTCACAGAATCCATGCCAGCAATGTTACATTTCATTCCAACGCTTTGCACAACCAACAACAATGCAACGTTACGTACAACATTCAATTATCCGAGTTTGCGAACAATCCCGCGGTTCTCATTAAAGAAGACCCGACTCTGGCTCGTGAAAGTGACGAGAGTGTATGAATAGAGAAAGTATTAAGAACTGTATGTGAACAGCTCAAAACAGTCCGATACGAAAGTATCTAACTAGAGACGCATCTCCATATTTCTGCGCTAATTAACACCAAAAAGCGGACGATTGAACATTTCGGACGTCTATTAAAGCTTCGGTTTTAAGGTTCCGCAAACGTTCCGCCGGTGTTGGGCATCTGTCCGTCAAAAGCTAATAAGTCAAAATCAAAACCTGTGGGGTACTTTCCGTTGAACTAGAATCATTAAAAATAAAAATCGAAAGAAATTTCGGCTACAAAAATATAGAATCATTAAGTTTGGCAAGAAACAAGATCTCACAGCACATGTAAAGGAAGAAATCCGAAAATAGTTACATCGAGTTTGTATTTGTAGTGTGCATTTCACGAGCATGTGCATTTCAAGAGCACTTTAGCATTAGGTGACCCATTTGCTCGTTTCCCTACCTATTTTATAAATAAAAAAAAATAAAGAATAACTTAAAAACACACACCACGGTCAAAAATCTTCGAGATTAGGATTACTTAGGTTCCCTGTTGAGAAACTATCTGCATGCAAATTTAAACCCTCATTAG
Organism: Ditula angustiorana; assembly: GCA_963691745.1. Lineage (NCBI taxonomy): Eukaryota > Metazoa > Arthropoda > Insecta > Lepidoptera > Tortricidae > Ditula > Ditula angustiorana. The sequence continues at coordinate 12,745,466 of OY829480.1, forward strand.
CCTCAAGCGCGAGTCAGACTCGCACTTGCCGATTTTTTTAGGTATATTATAATTATACGAAAGTAATGATACTAATGATGTTTGGATGTTTTGATATTTGGATGTTTGTTCTTCAATCACACATTAACGGCTAGATGGATTAGATGAAATTAAGCAAACAGATAGATATGTCCTAGATTAAAACCAAGGGTACTTTTTATTCCGTAAAATTCCTTAAAATTGATAATTATAATGAAATGTATCGCGGGCGAAGCCGCGGGTAATAGCTCGTCTACTAATGCCACTGCAGTACCTGCCTAGCGTGATTGCCTAATTCACCTTTATTGCCTTTAATACCGAAGAGCTTTATTGGAGCTTTGGCCGTTCAAGTTGTCCTAATTTGTCAGGAATTGCTTCATAAATTCACATCGATAGCCATTTGCTTTTGGTAGCTTTTGGACTGTCCATCAATTTAGTCCGTGTTTGAACATACCTATTGTGTTTGTAAGCAATTGTAATGACACAGTAAAATATGGGTCACACTGAACGATTTCCCACGCCCATTTTATTTATTAACAATGGCCATGCAGGCGTGGGTCGGATCGTGTGCTATTGCCATATATGGCGCGAATTCCTTCCAGCAAGCAGCAGAGCAGATAAGAGTTTGCGCACTGATGCGCTCGCTGAAGCTGAACACGATACTTAATTGATTTTGAAAGATATACAGGTGCAAGTTTTGAATCTCACTAGTTGACTAAAACTCACTAAAATGGTCGAATCTCTATGAAAAACGGCCATTTTGGGTGAGCTTTAGTCACCCGATGAGATTCAAAAATCGCACTCCGGTATCTCAGTCAAAACACTATTTTACGTAGTCTCTGCGTACCCTTCTGTGAAACATGTATCATTTCTATGACACATGTATCAGAATGAATACAATTTTGGCGCAGGAAAAATAGATAACGAAACAACCATTTGCATAATTGAAGTAACATTTTACCTTCATCATTTACCGTCTATGATACTACGTCCTTTTCGCACTTAGCCGATAGCTCCACCAACCAGTTGCGATGGCAAGCACTTTAGGTACTGGGAAAAGTGGGGTCCCTTGACCGGTTAGATCTTGGTTAGATCCGAAACATTGCGCCATATCCGAGGCTGTTCCGAGTTTTGCATTGCATCCTTTTTGGCACGTGCAGAATCGTCAAGACCGAGACGTCATGGTCATAAATAAGCTTAAGGAAGCAACCTTACATGGCTTATAAGGTACGACCTTATGTCAATGCAAGCAATGGTGGCAGTGGACGTATCTAAGCTAAGCAACTCTCTCTAAATATGGCTATGAAAACATTTTGGCTTTGGCGTATAAAGCATTATATTCTTGTGGGGGGATCACGCTACCAATTGATTTCATACTACTCTACAATGGCGCGTTGGTGTGAATGGTGATGGAAAACTTCATGTTTCTTTAGAGGGGGGAGGGAGAGGGTAATGAGGGGTTGCTTAGTTTGGGACTAGGTCAATTGATGTGAATTTATACTGAGATATATATTTATTTGTTTATAAATAGATGAAACTGCGATTAGCTAGTCTAAGTAGTAAAATAAAAAAGAAGGTTCAAAGAGTTTCTCCGAACAGGTGGTAAAAATTTCCTGACATCCAATAACAGCTTTTTATTAAGCGTGAATAAAGATATTTCTCATTTGACAAATATACAGTAAACAAAATGGAACCTTGACCCACCATACAACCGTGTCTAATTCACATAAAGCAAGTAAAATAGCTACTTACGATTTGATTTACAACGTCACTTTGACATAGTCCCAGGGTGAGACTGGGTTCTATTTTGTCGATAGGCCTATGCCAGTGCTACGTTTGGACCTGGGATTAGTTAAATTAAACAATAAAATTATAAAATAACTAAGTAGATACGCCGCTAGCACACGAATAGTTCGTAGGGATGGAAACGTTAAGGTCGCCTAATTTTGCTCCTCGGTTCCTACATATAAACATGTCACTATTTATAAATCATATTATATATCTAAAAAGCAGCACAGATATCTAACGGCATCTCGTTAATTTGATATCTGCAGTGACTGCTCTCTCTCAGCATTAGCATTCAGTTAAGTTCAACATCCGTTTTCGGATACATTTCTTGCAATGTAATTGGCTGCACCTATTGCATTACATTCCTTCATTAATTAAAGCAGTAAAGAAAAATTATTATACATGTATGTTGAAATTCAGTTCAGTTGGCGTAGCAACAGCAAGAACTTTATTTAGCTATTATTTTCAAATCACATGTTGTAATGATTATATTATTTTTTATAGAAAAGGGATTCAGACTGGGAGCGCTACTGTACCAAAGTTATGCGCTTCGCTCGGTGCCATGAGTGCTGTCCTATATCGTGCTTTTATGAAAAAATTAAGGTTATATTACAATGGTGCTCGTGACAATTACGTTTCCAAATTCTCATAGTGCCGAGATATTATGTCATTTTTTTATCGTTAGCAAAGCTATGGAATACTAAATTAGAGTCCAATCTTTTTTACATACCGCGTGGTACTATGCTACGCTCGATTAAAAATGCTTTCTATAATAAATATTACGGAAATTCATAAATACGTAATCAAATTACGTCATGAACGCCATTATACCGTACGTTTGAGAGTATACTGGTTATTGTAGCCATTTGTAGCCATCATTAAAATATTCCCAAAAGGCAAAGTATTTAACTACGTGCTATCCAACATGTTAAATGTTTTACGTAAACAGTTAAATAAGCTTTTGTACTATGTATACAATGCTAGTGCTCAGTTTATTTTACTCTTGTTTTTTCTCATGAATCTTACTTGTCACTAAAGTACCTACTTGCTTACTGTCCGTTTGTTACATAATAAGTTACGTAGGTACTTTGTTTTTTGTCTTATTAAAGGCAAGTGAATGTACGTATGATATTGTTTTCTATGTACTTTATGGGATAAAAATATCCAAGATTATCTGTCTGCCAAATTTCATCTAACCTACAGGGCCAATTGTCCCGTATTTTACGGGACGTCCCGTTATTCAGCTATAATTTAATTAAAAGAAATACAGGACCATACATGCCATACATACCAAACCATACATGCAATAATATGACATAACATAAACACGTTGCCCGGTATTTTTCCATAAATCCTGTAATTTTGGATCATATCTATCTACTGTAAAATGAGTACACAGAGTTGGTCACTCTATCTAAATCCGTCCAGCCGTTGATGCGGCGTTAATGATACATTTGAAATACTGTTGGAATACCGAAAGTCAATGTCTCCCCCTTTTTATAATTCGCAGACTTCATATATCCAAGTTTTTTTAGGCATACGAGCAAGTGGGTCACCTGATGGTACCCGCAACACCAAGGCGATTGCAGATGCATTGCCAACCCAGAGGACAAAGATGGAATACCTCTTGTACTCGTAATTTCACCGGCTGTCTTGCTCTTCATGTCGGACACAACAGTACAAGCACTTACTACTTAGCGACTGAATTAGCGATCGAACAAGATGGTGGCAGCGATCCGCCTGCCACCTGCATATATGTTATTATATATTAAATAAACTATGTCACTCTTACCCACAAGCAAGAAAAATTCAACGACACCTCCCTCCCACGTTAAAATCTACTAAACAATTTAGGCTGCAGCGTGCCAAAAAAAGATTTATACGGGTACACTCGAAAACATGATGTTTTAAAACATACCTAACCCTCCCTAGTCCCTCCATCTTGGCGGCAGTCAGGTAAAAAAAGAAACTATGATTCTTACAGGGTGTTCAATATTACAATGCATTATATTTGTATAGTTGATTCTGTGTAACAACTTGGAAAAACATTGTCTCCTCTACATATTATTCTTTCCTTAAATAAAACGTCACTCACTGTAGCTGACGGTGTTTCGTACGGGTCGTACATACGTAAACTTAAGAAATAAAATAAACAAACCGTGATAATATTTCTGTTCTGTAGTGCCATCTATGATCAATCTTTTGCGTTAACGAGCGATTGTAAAGTTTTGGATGAGCGTGGTTACAGCGAAGCGCCACCTATTGGTAGTTTGTAGTGGTAGTAGCAGTAGCATAAATTTGTAGGTTTTTTTCCGATTCCAAGCACGCTAGCTTTTATCGATAATATAAAGCATTTATCCCGTTCTAACCAGTATGCGTGTGCAAGAGGGACGGAAGCGTTTATGTGCGCGATAAACGCTAGCGTGATACTGTGGTGATACTATAGCAGATTCTGGAAAAAATTACCAGTGACCAACGACTTCATAACAGTCCTAGCTATCGACATTAAAATATATAAAAAAAAAAACATAATTATTTAAACATGATGTACCTATTTTACTTCTATTTTACAAGGAATAATACATGAAAGCGTAAAAATGAAATATGAAAGTCTGCTTTTTTTAAATTTATTCTTGGCCATGGGTGCAAAGGCCTTTAGCCCATTAAAGACTGCTGTTACACGGTGTTGCCAGATTATTATTAATTATTTATTTAAGAAGGAAAGAGATAACTGCTTCATCTGCATTTCTCTGTCGGACCGTATTATTTGGTCTAGTGCACCATCCAAATATATGTAATTAAAAGTAATAATTAATACCCTCCACGAATTATGTCTGGATGGCTTAGACCTCAGGCTTAGACAATTCTCTAAGGTGGATGGCTTGAACCTTGGATGAAGGACTAAAGCATGGATATAGCCTCAGTACTTGTCAAGTGTACATAGCCAAAGCTGTCAAAATGGTCACCTTTGTGTGCGTCAAGGTAGTAAAACCTGCAAATTAATAAGAAAAACGTAGAGTATACTACCTTAATGTATACATTACCATAGCCAAAGGTGACCATTTTGTCTATTGGTCGTGTACAGGGTGTCAATTGAAGAGGAGTTTAGAATATGTAGTAATTTCTTTTTGACACATTGTATTGCCATTTAAAGTAAAGAGATCAGATAATAAAATATCGCTTTCAATTTTAACACTCCTTCTATGCTGTACTATTTCTATGTAATAGGACCTAGGGGCCTAGCACGCTAGCTTTTATCGATGACATAAAGCATTTATCCCGTTCTAACCAGTGTGCGTGTGCGAAAGGGACGAATGCTTTATGTCAGCGATAAACGCTAGTGTGCTAGAGGGACTACAGACGATATGATATGATCAACGTTAGCAATACACGAAAAAGGCGTTTATCACCGACAAAACATCCATCCGTCCCTTCCGCACAAGCCAATTGGTCACTTCATATTTTAGCTACAAACGAAAATGTAAATTTAGAAAAATTAGGCTTTAATTTAGACAGATCATATCGTCTGTAGGACAATTTGAAAGTTCCACGCTAAACTTTTATCGCTGATTTAAACATAGTACATCCATGATTTTGCTGCTTTATTATCTTTGCCATTTTTGAATATATATAAATAAAAAATACACTGCAAGTCAATCGAGTTGGTTCATTCATTTGTCAATTCGTTCGTAATTGTCACACAAAAATTCGTTGTAAAATCAGCTGTTGGTAATACTTATACATAAAATAATTGAATTGTAAGCTAGGAGAAAAGAAGGAGGATTGGAGGAACTGATGACTTTTGGAAAGGCCTCGAACTTTAATTTAAACACATGTATTGGAGTAACAAATGGGAATTATGTCTTCAGAACTATGACAGGAAATAGGTGCGTATCACACAATAATTAATATTAAAAGAATTGACGTGACTATGATGTGAATTCGTTTTGTGTGAAACTAAATTCTCGTTTTCAGGAAGAGGTCGAGGGACGATGACACGTGTGAATTTATGCCATTATCAAAGAGGATAAATAATTTACATATAAATAACAATCTACCAAGTACAAGTGTTTCCCAAGTTCAAGAAACGAATATGGTTAATAACATCAATCTGGAAAGTGGAATCTCGTCACCTAGTTCTTCATCAGATTCCGAAAGGCGGCCTAGTTATGATCCTGGAATAAGTTCAGCTGAAAGCAAATACTACTATGAAAACAAATTGTTATTCGAATTACATTTAGAAAGAACACAAAGATCAGGCCAACAGTATCCATTTTAGTGATTGTATATGAGTTGTGTGTATTTATTGTCTTGCATGCCATAGTTTGTATGTTACTTAATTTTAATTTATGTAATATTAAAATGTGATTATGGATCAAATTGTTTACTTTTTATGATAAAAAAAGCCTTTGCGATATCAAAATATTAAAATACGTCTCATGTTTCTCTGGCGTTTTGACAAAACACCTCTTGTCATTGTATGGATGAACTTGAAAATTTAGCCAATCGCGTAAAAGGAACTACATGCGCCATCTGGCGATATTATTTGAAATCTCAATAACACTAATGGCGGCCTTCCAATTCATTTCATTTGAGAGAAAGGAAACGTTGCTGTTTACATACACTTGTTAAATGAAATAAATTAAATTTAAACCAAACACAGTTTTAAGTTTATTTTGTGTTTATGATATAAAAACTAAAGGTAAGAGTTTGTATTTGTGTTTGTTTATTACGTGTGAATATCCGTGACCTTATTTCCGAGTCGTGTTGAGGCAAGCGGTACTATTTTGTACCGTTAGTCGAGGCGCGTGGCCGCGGGAGTGCCGTCGAGAGAGTGTGCTCGGAGTCGGAGCAACCCCTCCTCTCGCGATTTTCTGGCGGTGGAGGAAGGAGTCGGGAGCGGGAGTGATTTGGTGTTCGGAGGTACATGGAGGGGATCCCGCACCTTGGTGGGGATGCGTCGCGTGCGTGATGGACACTCGGCCGGCGGCAAGGAGTTGGTAGGGGTGAATCACCTTTCGCTAACTTTCTGTCCCCGCACACGTTCAAAACTTCGTAAAACTTGAAATAAATCCTTGCACTTTGCATTCGCTAATTGCGTAACTAAAAATTCTTGGAACGGCCATTTTTGTTACTGGTCCATTCCATTGTCTTTCTTGCAGCAGCTACATCGAAACTTATTATTGTAAAACTCTATAATTTTTTTAGTTTTTATTATAACGTAAAAGATATGGTTCGCTCATCACGCCTCAGTTTCCTTTTACAAACTTAGTTACAAAATAACTGTAAATTTGTATCGAGGTCAATGACATCTCAAAAGTAACGTAGGTTTGACCTCTTAAACTTTCCACTATTAACTCTAATTACTCCGTCATTATTTATGAAATTAGTTTCAACTTAGATTAAGTTTATAATTAACAAATCACACATAATGAAATATTTTGCGGAATAATTGCTACGCGTTAATTTTTTCCGTGAAGCGGTTAACGACTGCAGCTTCGAGATGGTTACCCAACAAGCAAGTTTGCACTCACTGAACCAAAGCCACACCTTGTATGCTTGTGAAAGTACAGCAAAGAGAAAGTGAGCATCATGTTAGACACTCGCACACACGAGCCGCTCAGTGTGTAGCGAACTCGCCAGTCTACTAAACTTTCTTTAACCCACTTTCTTATTCGTAGTCATTCGCGATTGAATTAATTTTAGTGTTGTGTCGCGTTTAGTGGCCGGCAGTGGTATGTCGTAGCCCTACCCGCCCCAGTGTAGTCCAGTGGTACCCTAGTGGTGGGATGGGATAGTGGGACGTGGGGATCGCGAATGAGTTAAGTGGGACAGTGCTTTTCCCCGCGGTGGAGAGGGCGACATCGCCATGTGTGACATGCAAGCTATGCCCGCCAGAGAGGATACCTCTTGGTATGGGAATTGTTTTCACTTTTCTTCTAGCATAATCAAGAATATGAACTGCTTTTATTGCACAAACTCCTTGCAGACTAAAGGCGTCCTTAAGCAGATGTTTAGTTGAGCCGATTTAACACTGATATCTGCAGGTGTGGTTGCAAAACTAAAACAAATGGATATGATTGCGTAAATATAGTCATATCCTGCTTTCACTTGTACGTGGATTCATAGTTGATACTTTTTCAGAATCAGTGCTTGAATGTTATTAACAACTACATCTTGAGTATAAAAAATATTACGATACAAATATTATTTGTTGCATATAATAATATACCACACAAAACAATACAGAAATGTTAGAAATACAGAGAGAGTACAATACCTTTAAGGAATTCTCAAGAACCAAGCAAACTAATAATAGAAATAGGAAAACAATTTAGACTCATTTCCGAAGTTATCTTCATGTAGTAAATATTTACGATAACATAACAATGTATGTTAGAAGAATCTGTAAGTGTCTAGTGTATGCACTGTACACTTAGGAACTTGAAAATACAATAAGAATATGATATGAATATGCAAATACTGGCTTGAAAATATTCTGTTGGCACATGCAACGTTGTTGTAATTATCAAATATTAAAACAGTGTGTACTTTTTCCAGTGACGAGGATTCCGAGATGAATTTTGCTGCCTTCTCAGCAGCAAATGCTGCAGGCACCCACTTTGTGACCACAGCAGGTCAACTGCCCGTCTCTAAGTTGCAGCAGAGTGTCTCAAATAATGGAAATACTCTCCAACAAGTATGTGTCTCTTTGCTGCAAGTATCACTTGTTTTTGATTTTCTGTTAAGGAGGAAAATCCATTTTATAAATAATAATTAGAAATAAACTTATCTAAGGGTGATTATAAATTTTTGTTATGATACTGTATTCATGAACAAACTAATGTGAGCAAGTTTTAAATAAGTTTAATTTTTCTTTTATAAATGCACTAGTTACCTCAAATTGGTAGTGGTGATACATATAAACAGGCAAATAAAAAAGCTAAGTAGCTTATAAATAATTTATAAAGTTATGTACCACAATAAACGCTTACCTGTTGGTCACCAATAATTTCTATAGACCATCGACTAGTTAATAAACATAATCCTACTTGAGATCTGTACATTGGATTTGCAGCCAATAGTCCAGTGGCAGATGGTGGCTTGAGACTTGTTAAAGCACACTAACTTGATGATGCGTCCAGTATTTAAAAAAAAAACAACGCCTATGCTATGTCACTCTACTAAAAATGTGTTAATCAACAATGTTTGAGTGACATGACAATTAGAATAAAAATTACTTAGTAAAATACTCTTGGTACATAAAAACGATAAATTGTTAGTAAGCGCTACCATTATTTCTGAATATTAGTTTGTACAAATAAAAATTAAATACTAAGCTATTGACTCAACATTAAACTATTACACCTAAGCGCTAACTACAAATGGAAATAATACTTAGTACAAGTTTATAACTAGAAATGCCTAAACTAGGATACAAATGTAGCCTGTATCGTAGGCAAATTATGATTATGTGTAAACTCCAGGTGGTGGGCATGGTCGGAGGCGTGAGCCTGGGCGAGGGCGTGCAGTACGTGCGCGCCGTGGACGGCAGCGGCGCCCTGCAGGCCGCGCCGCAGCTCATCACGCTGCCCATAGCGCTCCCCGGAGCCAAGCCCGGTTGGTACATTTATTACACTAGAATTACAACATAAAAGTGCCAAAGCGAAAGCTGAACACGTTCAGTACCACGCACCCTCTAGGTCGGTTCTCTGTCTGTAGAGGATTTTCGCTACAAAGCGGAAAACCCTTGCTACGAGCTACCAGTGTAGCACGTAACGCTACATGGCAGTCAATGTGATAATACATATAATTAAATTGAAAATATGGATTTAATTAAAATCGCACCTTATCTGCCAGAACCATTATCTCCAATGCTGTGCAATTCTTTAAAACAAAGTATGTCACCAGGCCAATCAATAAATCATGATCAGATCAGCCAAGCAGCAAGTTCAGCAAGTTACCAATTTTGATAAATTCAATGACTCTGTGGGGAGCAGTTGAGTATTCTAGGGTTGTCAGTGGCCACTCTTACTCCCCCTTGCTACCTCCTAGTTACAAACTGCACAGCTCTAGCAGATTAAGAACAACTCTGGTTAAGATTTATATTTTTGACTTAGAATATGACTTTGTATCAAGTAATAAAACTAGTGCAGGCTAGCAAAGTTCAGTTCTTACTTAAATATTGCATGATTTCAATAATTTCTTTTTCTTTTTAACTTTAATTATATATTCTTCTCCAACAGGTGATCCGCAACAAACAGTGCAAATCCAGGTGCTAAACCCAAACCTGTTGCAGCAGCAACAACCCAAATACCAGATGCAGATCCCTATCCAAGGCTTCCAACAAGGTAACAGCATGCTGGCTCAATATCTCAGTGAGTACTGCATACATTTGTCGCCTTTCAATTCAACAATCCCAACGGCTTTTGAAAAGATCCATCATTTTATAAAGCAATACATCTTACTGTGAAACTTTTCACATTGTGGAACATTCAACTTGCTAATTAAAAAGTGGTTGTGCATTGTCTTCCACTTAAAAAACAGACTTAAAGACCCAATACAATTTTAGTTTATGAACCATGTTTATTTCAGTAGTAAACTGGCTGCGTAACTGATGTAGGGCGGCGTACAGTCGGCAGCAGAGGTAGCAGCACACTCGATAGGGCTGAAAAGATCCCACAACCTCTTACTTTCATGGCAATAGAGTTGAGCGTGGATCTTTTTTACCTCTATGACTGTGTAGACGCCTGCTGCTGACTGTACACATACACTACAATCAAAGCTGTTTGCATTGTCGGGTTGAAATGCCACATTCATACCTAGTTTATACTTAAGTAACAAGTTCTTTTTGGTTTCCTCTAGTCCCACTTAGAGGTAAGTAAAGTAATCCGCCGGTAAGTCCACGGTAGATAGGCCGTAGTGGGCTTGCAGATCATTTATTAGTCTTCATTGTACTGCTGTTGTTTTAGTTGTTTTGTATATTTTTGCACCCTTGGCACATTTACATTAATTATTTCATACTATTTTTCTATAAGCGTGCACCCGCTCCGTGCACCCGATCCGTGCGCCCGCGCGTCTTAGCGGAGGCCCTATAAGGACCTATTTACAAATTATTGAAGCACACAATATTCTTTTTGTCACGATTTTGTCTATTGTCTCAAATAGCATAATTATGTCGTGTTCCTATATACAAACAACGGATCGTTTTAACTACCAGGATAGCTAGAACGACACATTGCTTGGTCGCTCAGTGCGTCTCTAAGTAGCCGAGTAGAAAAGAGACTAATAACTGTAATCGAAATTATTTAGTTTTAAATTTTGTAGATTTTTCTTTTTGTATTTTTTGTTTACATTCAAATTAAATTTAAAATGCTATATAATGAATGACAACACAAAGAAAAATTAGGGTAATAGCAGGGTTCGAACCTGCAACATCAGCATTCCGTGCCTCACAAACAAATGGCGTCATCTCTCGTCAGCTAACGGCCATTCATAAATGACCAAGTTGAATGAGATAACTTGATTAAGTTTCTCATAGATGACACCGAGGGTAGTTTTCCCAAAGAAAAAATATCAATAATGTAATGACCGTAAAGACGAAACACATTGAAAAATTCGCAGGGTATGGCAGCGGTAATGTGGCGGAAACTGGAATACGCAAGGCACGGAATGCTGATGTTGCAGGTTCGAACCCTGCTATTACCCTCATTTTTCTTTGTGTTGTCATTCTTTATATAGCATTTTAAATTTAAGAGACTGATCGACAAGCGAGAAAAAGAGCACGCCTGCTAGCCATACAGCTTTATAGAAAATGTGTCAAATTTAACTGTCAGTTGGTAAAACGATTCGTTGCGCAGCATTAGTATAGTATTGTATCATCAAGTATTATGTCTACATAGTAGATACTTTGTTGTAGGCGGTGCTGTGTTGACAGTAGCGTATTCGCCGGAGGGGAACGAAGCCGGCGGCATTCAAGTGTTAGGAAACTCGTTACCGGAAGGTAAGTGTTGGAATTACTTGGGACATGAAGTTGTTGGGGTTTTTTTATGTTATTGGAAGGCAAACGAGCGTGGAGGTCACCTGATGGGAAGTTATTACCGCCCATGGGAGAAAGCGATCCCGGTAATCACTGATCTATATTAAGTTAAATCTAGTATATTTTAAACCTCATTTGATCAGTTGGTTGCCAGTGCTAATTGTAATAGTAAGTAATTTTTCAATCTTTTGTTTGTACTTGTATTTTTGAGTTATGTGTGCTCTTTGAAAAGAAAAAAAATCTCTTCTGTTTGTTCCCAGTCAACAACGTCTGCATATTCATGTACAGTCAGCGTCAAATATACCAGAGTTCGCAAGGTGTCAAAAATATCTGAACTCGACTCTATTGTCAAATACGCTCGGGCGTGTTCAGATATTTTTGACCACCTTGCCCGCTCTGGTATATTTGACGCTGACTGTACAATATTTTAAAATTATAACTGGCGACCAGCTTCGACTTTGCACGGGTACAATCGTGATGTAATGTACAGTCAACCAATTTGATTTATAGGCAACTGTAGACGTCGTCGTAATGTGTCTTCGTTGATCTCTGAGATATGACATTTACTCAGAAATCATGATGACGTTTAATGCGAAAAGGTTCTATAGTGGACTATGAATCAAATTGGTTGACTGTACATAAGAACTTTCTATAGAAAATTCTCTAAATGACAGTAAAAATCGTAATGAAATCCGTTGCGTGCTTTACTAGGAAAAGGCGGCCGAGCATACAATATAAGGATTTAGGACAGACAGGAACGTATAGTGACTTTACCTTCTACTATGTAAAGATTGGATGTTAGATTGGAAATGATCCCGATCTGTATTGGCGATCCCTGGCTCCAAAGATTGTACACCTGCTGTGTTAAATTGTTAAATTGTAAAAATTTTAAATATTTGAGATGTAAAATAACATTGTAATTTTGATTTATTTAAAAAATTACACCTCCTTGAGTTTCTTGCCGATATCTTCTCATCAGAGGTTTTTCCGAACCGGTGGTAAATTTTTTGACATTCATAAGTGCTACCTGTAAGCCTAATCTGAATAAAATATTTTGACTTTGACTTTGACTTTGATTTGGAGTATTTAGCAAACAAGTCTAAAATGGCCGGCCTTTTGGTCCCCCCCCCCCCTGTGGGCCTCCAGATCTTACCTCCGGATGTTATGCTCAGTAACGTATGTCACTATTACGACATAGGCAAGCTATGAGTATCGACAAATATGTGCAAGCAAGCATAATGAGTTAGTTAAGCAAGTTTTTTGCGTAGGCGCAGTTGTGAATTTTGACAATAACCTTGGTGAATTAGTTTAGTGTCTTATAACAGATTGATGCTTTACTAGCTAAAACTTCTCTACGGATAGTCTATCGTGGCTTTAAGCATTAGCTCCCATCGTCATCAAAGTAAACCAACGTCATAGTTTTTTACATTGAAACTTGGCTTTTCAATGTCAAAGTCAAAATAACTTTGTTCACAACAGGATTACAGGAAGCACTTATGAATGTATATTTACCACCAGGTGCCACAGATATTTAGCACAGGTTCTATTTTTACTACTGTACTAACACTTATTGTTGGGCCCCCCATGTAAAATGTATATACGTGTATTGGGACAATTAACCTAGTCCCAAACTCAGCAAAGCGTTTGCTATGAGTACTAGACAAAGGATATATGTAGTTATCTGGATAATGAAATAAATACATGTAAAATCCAAGACTCCGGTACAAACCTCCATATTCATCATTCGAACACTTGCCTCCAACGGGAATTGAACCCGGAACTTCTAGCCTAGCTTTATAGACCGAGTCCCGAACCATTCAAGGCTATTTGGCCGTGATAATATATCAAAGTTATGTCTGGATTCTCTTGGTTTAGTATTTACATTTTTTTTTTCCAATAGGGCTGCAAATGCTAGCGGCGTTGCCGCAGGAGATGCAGCTGGTCCAACAAGCTCAGCAAATGCAAGACAACAAGGAGCAGATACAACAAAGCATACAACATCAGGTGACATAACAATGCTTGAAACATTTGAAACTAGAATTAACTGATGATGCAAAACATTTTATGTTGGAGTGCCTCTTGCGTTCGCTTCATTTCAGGGCGGCTGGGGGTCATTCTTTGCATTTACACATTCAAATAAAATAGTTATAAAAGTGAATTAAACGATGCGATTTATTAAAAATAAAACGGCCAAGTATGAGTCGGAATCGCACAAGAAAGGTTACGTACGAAAAACACCGAAAAAGAACACTTCTACGTAATATTTGTTTTTGTTATAGCACCACAGTAATACACACTTTGTTGTCTACCTTTAATGGTTCAAGAGAATACAGTGCTGTGACTATCGGACAGACTGACAGTGGAGGCTAGTAACAGGGTGCCATATTTTGATTTCGGAACCTTAAAAGACATTTTATGCAAACAAGGGTGAACATTATATGAATTACCCAAATTGTCATGCAAAATTTTATGTAAAAAACAAATTGTTAAAGTTATACTTATTTGTCCAGGTGTTCATAACGCCGAATCAGCAGATCGTGATCAACGGACCAGAAGACAACAAAGCTCTGAACAACAACACCAGTATAAACAACAACAATCCCGGAATCACGAACATCGTTATCAAGGAGGAGTGCGAAGACAACGCCAACGATGACGTGAGTTTAACTGGTGCTGATAGCGAGTTTTCATATGCGAGTTGCAATACATTGCGCGGCTCCATCGATCCATCGACCACATCATACCTCGGTAGCCCGCCATGTAATACAACTCTCATTTTAGGATTCTTACCATGTCAATGGCCCTCCACAAATACTATCGCTTACGTCGGCCGTCAGAAACTTATGAAGCGCAAACTGGACAATCTTTTGCGTTATTTATACTCATCACGAAAAGAAACTATTTATGTCCTCTGTTCTTTGTTCTTCTAGATATAAAAAATGTTTGCATGTTCGTTTTCTTTGCGCTCCTAAATCATTTATGAAACGCGCACCCGCAAAAATGTACTGCAACACACTGGGCACAGGCGGTTATTAGTAAAAAATCCAACATCATCCTAACCTGAGCTGTAAGAGCTGTTTACCTTCTATGTGCGAAAGATTAGACTTTGTGTTGATTTTTGTTCTTACTGCCTGTATATCTGCATACTGCATACTGCTTGCTGTCTGCATTTAATTATGTACAATAATGAGTTTACACGCAGACATGTATACGTTATACAGGAAAGCTCTCAGGGTACGGAGTCCAGCGAAAACATGCAGTGGCAGATCAGCAGCAGTCAACAAGACCTGATCAAGTACCTTAACCAGTTCCAACCGCAGGTATCGTCACTTTGTTTTGTATGGCTTCAGTACAGTCTGTATTCAAATTAAGTCCGTAACTTTTACGAAAGTGTAGGTGCTCTAAATACTGAAAAAAGAAACTCATCCAGGCACGTGATGCACAATCAGACAATCGAGATTTCTTTCGCATATATGTACAGTACCCGGCAGGAAATATTGCACATCGGCTAGTTTCGGATTTGTATTTACTGACCCGCGTGCGACAGGGTCGACGCTATACGAAGCCGAACTAGCCGATGTGCAATATTTAGTGCCGGGTACTGTATATCAGAATAACGAACAAAAAAGATTTAATTGACTTCATTGACTGCTTTACTTAATTAGTAATAACGTGGTTTCGTTTGTTTGTTTTTCAGTAATTTAAGAAAAAAAATTAAGACGGATTTTTTTTGGTATAGAATTTTTTGGATTGTTTATGCTTAACGAACTTTATACCCACCGACGCGGAATTGATAGATTGTGCCAAATTATCAGACAGTTTTGTTTAAGACGTTTGCAAAAGCCCTCAAGCCTTGTTTGTTGTTTAAT
The DNA here is from genome assembly GCA_963691745.1 of Ditula angustiorana. Classification (NCBI taxonomy): domain Eukaryota; kingdom Metazoa; phylum Arthropoda; class Insecta; order Lepidoptera; family Tortricidae; genus Ditula; species Ditula angustiorana. The sequence continues at coordinate 12,761,180 of OY829480.1, forward strand.
TTACTATTTAGTTTGTAAGTCACCAATAAAGCAAATGTATTTGTTCATTCAGCAACAGCAAACGCTGCCGGTGTCGCTGCAGCAGTTCCTCCGCATCAACCCGGCGGACGGCAAGAAGTCGGAGATGGTGCAGATCGAGGTGCTGCCCATCACCGAAGACAAAAAGGACGAGACTATGGCCGAGGCTATCGTTGGCGAAGGTAACCTTAGCTTCTTCCAACTCATCTCGACTTGTTCTGAACCGTAAGACCTTTTGTAACAATTATAAGTGTCATAAATGACTTGAAACTAGGAATGCAAAGTGTAGCGTATTATAAATCTGTGTGGTAAGCTTTAGTTGAGACGTTAAGAAGACGTATGGCACAGGGAATTCTAGTCGAGAGCTGAGTTTTTAGTTATTTTTTATTAACATCTAATAAAAGCTTGTTTTTACATAAATTTTTTTCATGTTTTTTTTCATCAAACGATCAAAAATAAGTACACAGGAAAAATACCAATATATTTCTTTCTATACGTGTCGACCAGCGCTAAAATAGGCAGGAAATGCATGTTTATTACAGCCAGACACTTAAAAATTATCGTTAGGAAGAGTACACTGATGCAATCAAAACTCTTCTTCCCTGCAGACGGCTCTCTAAGGATACAGTCTAAAAAGAAGAAGAAGTACAAAAAGAAAGCACCCAAGCCGGCGCGGCCGAAGCCGGGGCAGGTGGTGATCGCCAGCGCGGCGGACGGCTCGCCCATCTTCTGCTGCCCGCAGTGCCAGATGGCCTACCCCGAGAAGGAGCAGCTGGAGATGCACCTCTCCGTGCACGAGATCGAGCGCCGGTTCATCTGCGGGATCTGTGGCGCTGGGTGAGTGCTACTCTATTAATTCACAAATTATTTAAATAATTTAGACAGCGGGTGTAATTAATGGCACAAGAGGTATTCCATCTTAGCCCTCTAGGCAACGCATCTGCAATCTCCTTGGTGTTGCGAGTGTCTATAGGCGGTGGTGATCACTTACCATCAGGTGACCTACTTGCTTGTTTGCCTTACTATTTTATTAAAACAAAAAAAATCAAATCTATTGTCAAGAAGACATTAATTTGTCGGGCATATCATAAAATCAATTACTATAATCTTAGACAGAGATGTTTGGAAATGATCCCGATTTGCTTTGGCGATCCCTGGCTACAAATAACGTACACGTACTATGTTAAATGTTGAGGATGTAATAGTATTTTATGCAACTGTTGCATAATGAGGGGTCTTAAAACACGAGTGTGGTTTTATGAAACGAGCGTCAGCGAGTTTCATAATAGGATCACACGGGTGTTTTAAGACCTAATTATGTACAGTTGCATACATTACTTTATCTACACACATATCATAAGTACTCTATGATGGGTTCAGAAGCCATAGGGCAATGACCTGCATTGCTACTAGCTACTAGTGCTAGGTACCTATTAAATATCTATAGACTATACACATTAAAATAATGTAATAGAAAATGAATTTGAACAAATATAGAAACAAATTAGAAAAATTCTCATAATTATATTGGTTGTTATAATGCTGGTCATTGCCTACGGTTTCTGAACGCATTATAGAACATTTATGATATATGTGTAGATAAAAATAATATTGTAATTTTGATTTATTATAAAAATTACACCTTGTTGAATTGTTGGTTGCAAAATGGTTATTTTTGGATGTGTGAAAAAAATCACAATGGTAGTATATATAACGAAGTTAAAAGGGAAACTCACAACTAAGTAGACTTTACAAGTTCTACAACCATCTGGTTAGTAGTCAGGATGGACAGAAGGGCGTTTAGCGTCGCACTGAAATTCTGCAAATAATCACGGTACATTATAAAAAAACTCAACGTTGACCAGCCTCACTGGCTCTAACTACAATGTAATGTTGCATGCAATTACTGGTTTTCACCCGTCAGTTAACAATGTACTATTGTTGCAGCCTGAAACGCAAGGAGCATTTGGAGCGGCACAAGTTGGGCCACAACCCCGAGCGGCCGTACGTTTGCGGGGTGTGCCGCAAGGGGTTCAAGCGGCGCGAGCACCTCAACCTGCACACCGTCATACACTCGGGGGTCAAGACGGAGGTCTGCCAGGAGTGCGGGAAAGGTACAGCCTGCTTAGTGTTAACGCAACGAGAGTTGAGGTGAAAGATTACACACACGACGTCATACAAAACAAACGGGTAGTAGGACCTTGTGCAAAGTCCGTCCGGATCGCTACCACCATATTGCTAGCTAATCCTGCCGCTAACCAGTGCTTGCACTTCGGCGTGGAGAGCAAGACAGCCGGTGCAATTACTGGTACAAGAGGTATTCCATCTTAGCCCTCTGGTTTAGTAACGCATCTGCGATCCATTTGGTGTTGCGGGTGTCTATGTGCGGTGGTGATCACTTACTATCAGGTGACCCACTTGCTCGTTTTCCTTCCTATGTTGTATAAAAAAAAATTGCAAATTAAGACGAAACTGAAACACTGTACACATCATTTGCAGCAGTGTGAGGGACTTCAACTCTCGTTGCGTTACATTTAACGTCTAATTCCGATCCAAAGCTATGTTAAGTGGCATAGTTATATACCTTTTGTAGACACTGCGTGAAGTTACAGTTCACTGCGACTTGTTGTCGCGATGTCAACGGGACGCAGTCGTGATGCGAGCTGACCTTCGTCGCCGTGAGCCAGGCGCTTAGTCCTTGAAAAGCCAAATACCACAATTCAACGACGCAATTATTAACCCTTTTATTCAGAAACGACTTTGTCTGACATTGTTATGTTTGCCTTTGAAAAAAGGGAACAAATTATATTTTAGTTTGAGGTATAAACTTTGTCTTGTCTGTTTGGTGAAATCTACATCTACACTTCTACACTAATAAAAATAGCAAAATGGTACATTTTGTGTGTTTGCATGTGAAGGTAATCTCCGGAACTACTAAACCCATTCAAATTAATCTTTTACTTTTAGAAAGATGGATAGTCTACCCCAGTAGTTCCCAAACTTATTTTTCTCATGGACCAATTTCAAATTTTACTGGTTTCGGTGGACCCCCTGCTGCTACATTTCTACCCCCAGCAAGTCTCCCGTGGACCCCTAGGGGTCCACCTGGACCACTTTGGGAATCACTGGTCTACCCTAACGGGACATAGGCTACTAGTTCCAAGCGAACGCTGTCGCGGGTGTCTGCTGGTGTTAAATACTTACAATGTCTTCGCCAGGCTTCTACCGCAAGGACCACCTGCGCAAGCACACGCGCTCGCACGAGAGCAAGCGCGCGCGCGACGAGGCGGCCGGCGACTCGGCCGATGTCAAGCCGCAGCTCGCCAACATCATGCCTGAGATTACCATACACGTAAGTGCATGCTGGTACTGACTTAAATGGACCCAGCAAGGGATCCAGCCTTCGAGCCGGGGGGGGGAGGTCACGTAGTCGACTTTCTGTCAGGACAGTGTCATCAATGACATTGCAACAATTAGTAGTCGTCGACCCGGACCCCGCCCAGGGGAGGTCATGATCCCCATGACCTCCCCTTCTCCGGCATTCGCGCTTGGCGTCCACAGAGTACAGCGGTCTAATCGGTTGATCACAGCTGATTGCTGAAAAGAGAAGATAATTTTTTTCAAAGTAAATCATTATCGCCTAGTCGAGCAAAAGAAAAAGCGGCACGGCCGTACTATCCTGTTCTCGATGATGTTTTTATTACGTCGACTTAGACTTTTTGTTGTTATTAATTCATATTTATCAACATTGAACTTTCAAACATTGCTTAAAAATCAGACAAAAAATAGTAAGTCAGTCGAATCGTGCCTCGACTTTGTAAACGACTGTTGCTCGTAGAGAACGCGATCGTTCAGATATGACAGAATACCTTCCTACCATATTTCAGTCATTAAATATATGGTGATCACATATTTATTATCTATAAGGCCTATTGTTTTTACTTCGTTTGGCAGGTCTAACATTTAAGGAGACGAGCGCAATACGGGACCACTACGTAGGTTAGGCAATCTACAATGTTAGTATGACATTTTCTGGTAACAATTATCCTCTTAATGGCTAAGAAGGATTTTTTCTTTCTTTATCTTATTTTTATACTATCATATTTTTTGTATAGTTTTAATTTTAAATCGTAATTTATTTCGTTTGATTGCCTTGAGTCATTTTGATAAAAATAAAAAACATTCCAATAAAAACCACCAAATAGACCATACCAACGGAACGTATTAACAATTGAATTTGAGTGGTGGATTCATGAACTTGAATTTTAAAACTAATTTGGATAGGTTAAAGTTTACACTATTAATCATAACCAATATCTATTCCTTGATCTACCGAGTTCTCCATTCTTATCCACAAATGGCGTACTTCGGCCAAATCGAATGTCACAGCATTATTTTTCGATACCCTTTTGAACGTTAAAGCTAATATTATTCTGACACGCTTGTCTTGTTTGTCTAGGTACCGACGAGCGCGAACATGCAAGTGCCGGTGCAGATCAACATCCCGCAGCACGTGGTGTCGTCGCTGCAGGCGCAAGCGCAGGCCGAGTCGCAGGCTCAGCTGGACGCGCTGCTCGCCACCGCCGGCGCGCACTCGTGACCGCGGGACGGCTCGTTGCAGCGGCACGACGCCTGAAGCCTCAGCCGGGCGTTCGTAAGAGCTATGTGGCATCGCAGGGATATTTCTGACCCTAGCTGGAAATATCGGGGGTTTACAAGTGCCAACTGACACTGGCCAATCTAAGCGATTACAACTAGTAATCCGGCTAGAAGGACCAATAAAAAAAACAACTAGGTAGACTTGCTAGGGTCCGAATATGCAAACACTAATTCGTAAATGCGTGATGCTTATCGAGTATTTCAATCGCTACTCACCCGACATGCGACATGGATGAGTAATTGAAACTTGTAGGAATCTCTCATGCTTTCGTCTGATACTCGATATTTTCTGTGTCGTCGATAATTGCGTGCTAAAAGGGATAGCAATTGAAACACTCGATGAGGTGGCCAATGGACGAATTAGATGCACGGGTTTTGTATGCGTAACTCTTTTGAACGGGTATCCCAGAGGCCCTAGCGCGCTAGCTCTTGTCGGGAGCATTAATCATAAGTATAATCTCTTTCAAACCAGTTCGCGTGGGTGAAAGGAATTAATGCTTTACATCCACGATGAAAGCTAGTGTGCTACCAGTGCTGTGTATCAACTCCCACTCACTCCAAAACATTGGCTCAGTGGAAAACCGCTTCAAATTATCAAGGGTTATGACTGAAGACAAGTTTTCATTGTTATAAATTTTAATCCTGCCCTGTCCATATCTCGGCTCGCGTTACTTCCCCGAGGTATGAGTTGACAGACTTTAGTATAACCCTATGATAATGGATGGCTACTAGGGAATACAAAACCAGTTTTTTCTCTAAGGAATAACCGGTTAAAACCGGTTTTTTCTGAGAGAAAATAACCGGTTATGCATTCCCTAATGGCTACTCGCACGCATCCGAGCCGAACGACTTTCAGTAATCTTTAAATGTTTAACATATTCAAGCCGGATTAGCCACGCAGCAAGAGGAGCAAATGCTACGGGCCCCGCGAATTTGGGGGCCCCGCGCTCCAACGCCTGTCTGACCGACCGTAATAAAAAAACTTGAGAACCTAAAGCAAACCAAGGGCCCCTTGACAGAATTTGCTACAGGCCCAGCCCTGGCTTAATCCAGCACTGTTCATATTCGTATATTCGTCCACCCGGTCCCCGGTTTTATCATCAGGCATGACATTTCGTTTATTCTTTATTCAGGTGAAAGTTGATATTAGGCAGCTACGCTCAAAGTGATGCCTTTGGCTCGCGAGGCTTTAATTCAAGGTTACAACAGTGCATCCCTTGAAGATGACGGGGATAGTTTCAAAACGAATACAGCTATACAGGGTACTATAAGGGACCGCATGCCGAAAAGTGAAACCCTGATTTTAGACCATTATCCTGAACAGAAAATTGTGAAAGTTACCTCGGAAAAATTAGGTATTTCCTAGTTTTTTTCTGTTTTTCCGACGTAAAACAACTTATTGCGTCTCTCTAATACCTCATGTTCGATACATTGCGTGGCTACAATAATGTTTTAATAGGGATTTTTTTTTTAGTTTATGGAAAAAAGACCATTTAATTCCAGTTCAGGATAATAGTCTGAAAACAGTGTTTCAGTTTTCGGTAGGCTATCCCCTACACCTTGTATAGTACTAGCGTGCTGTAGGTTGCCTGGCGGTTTTTTCGAGCGTGTATTTAAAAGTCGTTTGATATTCGGCTACAGGGTTTCAGCGAGACCTGTTTGAGATTGCCTTTTTATTAGAAATTTAATTTAATGTAACTAGAATTATAAAAAAAACAAGCCTGGTGTGTTTATATGTGGTACAGGTGTGCAATTTAAACTGAGGTATTAAAGCTTCCAAGACTTCTGCAGTTTACTTAAGAATTTTAGGTTTCTGACTCTTGTCCGTTATTTCATCTGCCGTGGTTTTTTTCCTACTAACTCCTTTAAAGGCGGTATTTCTAAAAATATTTTCGTAGTTCACCTCTACACCTCCTAAAGAATTCCATTACATAATGGACACATGTCCATTATATTTCTATCTTCAGCGGTTTAATGGCCGAGCGACACCGTATGCGTATGCAGCTCTTTTCGTAGAGCTGCGTTACGCATGCGTAACCCATGCACAACGCAGCTTTGTGAAGCTAGTTGGAGCTGTAACGCATACGCGTCGTGTATGCAACCGGTGTGCCCTGACCCTAAACTGTGCAGGGTCTGTCATTCCAGGAAAGACTTATATTTCGCACCTTTAGAATTAAAGCGACTCAATTCTGAATATGACATTTCCCAAAATAAACCCTATGTCTTCTAATTAAGGTGAAATTTTGGGACGTATATTATTCAGAAATGGGTCGCTTTAATTCTAAAGGTGTGATTTATAATAGTATAAGTTGTAACACTTTTACTTGGCAGCTGACCTATATGATCGATATTGATTACTTAAAACTACTACTTAATAGCCGTTTGGATAAATAATACCATAGTTAAGAGTGCTAACAGACTGAAAAAACAGCTAAATAATAATAAAGAGAGCAAATGAGATGGCGTTATAAATTTATAAATAAACTAAGGTGCATAGTAGATTTCAGTGTCCCCAATTTTCTCCTTTTATAGCTAGTGTATTTTACTTTCCCTTAGGCCTCTGGATTAAAACACCAAGCTATCAAAACGTCTCGTATTCTCGAATAAATTACATATGAAACTCAATGAAGTGTGTTTAGATACACCATATCATAATTGTTGTACGCAAGTTACATGTTTAGTGGAAAATGATTATATTATGCTGAATGCTTGAAGTTTTAAAAATAAAGTATTGCGATAAACAAAATGAAGGCGACCTTGCTGCTATGACAAAGGTATTGTAGGCAATCGATGATGTTTGATATTGCATTGTAATTTATTCCTTCGAAAGGCTATTTATTTTACTGATTATTGGCTAAAAATTAATACACAACTTTCGCTGGAGTAAATACTGGCGCATACAAATAAATACTCAAGCAAATAAGTGACCCCGTTTACTTGTCAAAGATTTTTGCAGTAAACACTTGATTGTATGCGCCTTTTTATTCGCTTCAGCAAAAAACTTAAGCGCTTACATATCTATGAATATTCACACACACACGTAAAAGTATTCACTTATTTTTATTCACCTACTTGTGCTTGCGCTGGTGGCAAGTTTGAATATTTTATGTTGAGTTATCTAATATCATTTTCTCATTATTCATTATACATTTAATGTCGAAACTTCAGTTGTAGGAAATCAGTTTAAAATGCCGCAATAACTTGATCACAGTAATGCTTCACTGCCACCTCCCTTCTAGCACATAGCTTTTAGCGATAATCATAGCACACGCCTATTGGTTAAAAAGGGACCAATGCTTTATATCGGCGATAAACGCGGTGTGCTAAGGGGGCTAGTTTATACAAAATCATACATACATGACAGTATAAAAATTTGTATGAATATCGACAGCAGGATTTTCGCAATACTGCTCAAAAAAATTATGAGATGTGTATGGGTTTATGAAAAAAAAAAGATATTGTAATGTGAAATCGTGATTTTTCTATTTTGTACGTGACGTGAGGATACTATGACAATACTTATGTTTCTTTAGCTCAATTAGTAACACCATGACAATATTTACACGTCGCGGACTTCTAGGGTTTTAGAACGACCATTAAAGTGTATGACCAGATATACAAGTAATTAATAGATTCAGGCTTTATTTGGCAACTGAGACTCGCTGCAAATAAAACGTTTATCGCCTTATTATTGATTTTCGCAAATACGCAAGCAGGGAAGACGAAGTGAAGTGCTATCATTGATTTTTTAGTTAATTTTGCCATGATAGTTATTTTCTATGAAGCTAATTTTCCGTAAGATTACTTTTTCTCCCAATTTTTCCATACGTTATTTATTTTATGTATAACTTCGAAAAAAATACTATTATGTGCAAATGTAACAGACCTAGGGGCCTAGCACGCTAGCTTTTATCGATGACATAAAGCATTTATCCCGTTCTAACCAGTACGCGTGTGCGAAAGGGACGAATGCTTTATGTCAGCGATAAACGCTAGTGTGCTAGAGGGGCTGAAGTAGAATTGATATGTGATTGTTATTTTAGCATCGTAAATGTATTTCTTAGAGGTCACGAGTAGCTTTCTATTAGTTTTATTTCGAAAATGAAAGGCAAGGGCGCATTTTTAACCGAATTACTGAATGCCGACACAAGTGACATATCAACGTATTTTTCAATTCTATGCCATTAGAGAATTAAGATTTTGCACGTCGGTAAAATAAGAGTGTCTTATATGTAAACTTATGATTTTGATAAGGTCAGGACTACGATTTGATTAACTAATGCTACCCTCAAATGTATTGGTTACTTTCGCTAGCTAGTAGGGGAAACGCTGCTATTATGGCCACTTCTCCAATGACGCTCAATCTTATTTCAAGGCAATAGTAGTGACAGTCCTACACAGACTAGGTGCCAATGATTGGAATTTCGGGTGTCAATGGAAGGAGTGTTTACCCTAGGTCGTGTTAGCTATTGCCTAGATACGAGCTTGTGAAAGTAAGCTAACGCACTAATCATTGTAAATATCATTCTCACTGTGATATTTAAACCATTCTTAACTGCCTTTCCAACATGATGTTAATATCCAGGAGCATGCCCGCTGGATAGTCGAAAAATCTCTAAAAAAAAGTCTACGTATAATCGAACACACATTTAAGTCACCATTAATGACGGAACTGCGAGTAAGTGTCAATTTTCAAAAGGGAGGGATGCACTGTGAAGTTGATATATCCCTTTCCAGCATGGACAATTTCTCTCTCCTTAATGGTCGGCTAAGTTTGTTGCTGTTTGTACAGTCCGCCATTGATGGACATAAAGCAATGCAACGTGGCAGCATAAAAAAAAACAGAATTTGAAGAACCTGATTTCACATATCGTATTCGATATTTGAAAAATATTGTTATCGTTATTCGGGTATTTTTTTTTAACTTTTGCGATTGTCAAACAGTCTTATAATAATGAAACGGGCCTTTATCGCGTAAAAACATTTTATTTATTCTCGACGTTTCAGTCGTTGCAAAGGCCGTGGTCACGTGGTCTTGACCACGGCTGTGGTTTCACTAAGCTACAAGTTACAATTTACAGCCGGTTTAGACTTGTAAAATTGTAACTTGTAGCTTCGTGAAACGGGCCACTGGTCACGACCATGGCGTCCATAAAACGTCCTAAACAGAAAAATATATGTTTTCTGCTTTATACGAATATATATACTAGGATGTTTCAAAGACATACGATTTTTCGACTAGACAGTGGTAATGTGGCAATGTGATAAATCTGGCTAATAATGCCTTGAACAAACGTGATTGCTCCGTATACCTTGATAGCGAGTAGGTGCTGTTATTGTAAATAGAACACTCGTACTGTTCATGAAAACAGGACCCCAATTCTGGCACTCATCGAGATTCATCTCACATTCGACTTGTGTCAAAAAATGACAGATTTTAAAGGGATATGACAGCTCTTTTTGGCGTATGTCGAGTGTGACTTCATCTCTACTGACGCCAGAATTGCCCCGCTGGGCATATCGCCGTGTCTGCTTTTTCAATTTTACGATTGAAGAGTAAAACGGAACGTAGTTTCAAAGTCCCCCTTCGAGAGTACAATGTATGTAAATCAAAGGAACTGGCCAATGTAAAAGTGGAGATTCGCTATTTACGTTTTTCTTTTGTATGTTTACACGATTTCTCCCGTAATTGTGAACCGATTTCATAGATTCTTTTTTTATTTTTTACACTCAAATTGTTCCCATTTAAATTTGGAGAATATGGCACCTCTAAGGGTAGAAAATTAAGGGATGAATAAAATACGAGGTCTACATCACTTCATTTATCTACATACAAGGTTCATTAGAATATGATCGAAGTCAGTTTTTAGTTCAAAAAATTATAATAACCGTCGTTTGTTACGGTTCCTGCTTTAGTTATTTTAAAGTAACTATTATTACTACAGAATAATTTAAGAAGTCATTGTAACAAAGAATGGATAATACAAACTTAATGCTGCTTTCATCGATATGGTCACATTGGTCATCTCTATTGATTTATACTTTAGGTGCTTTGATCTGAAATCTGAGTCTCCGAGCGTTCACAGAAAACGAGCATTAAGTGTTAAAGTGCTTCTGGTATTATAAGAGTTCAAAATGAGATTAAGGGTTTGCTTCACAATGTCTGGATAAAAGTTATTCGCTAGAACAATTTCTTGGTCACCTTTTCTGGCACTTGTTTTTTGAAAGAGAGCAATCTTTATCCGGCGGATAAGTTTTAAGCAGGCACTATGAAGCAAGCCCTAGTTTATTTTTCTAGTAATGAGCCGTTTTGATACATATTAAATAATAGTAAGACTATACCCCATGTCTTCATAGTTTTTAAGAAAGTACGTCGGCATCGGTGGTCGATTAACACTTGACCCTCAGTAGATTCAAATAGAAACGTATTGTAAATTGTTATTCGACCTCCGAAGCTGATTTTACGATTAGTGATATTCAAGTGCATATCTAATAAGAAAATAAATCTCAATTTGTTTACGTTTGTCCAAGGCGTTATGGAAATATTTTGCTGTCGAATCGCAATAATTTCATCATACGATATTAACTATGTCAGCTTTAATGTAGGTGTAAATGTTTTTGTATTTTATTTTTGTATTTAGCGTAAGTTAACGTGGAATGTATGTTGACGTACATTGATCAAGTGTCGAGGTGCTATGTTTTGTATCTGACTTTCCATTTAGTATTAGTGTAGCGACTGTATATGTTTGTACTCTTAAAACATCACATTAAGATATACTTTAGAAATGTTTATTTGTAATACATGAGTTTCTCTTTAAATATAAGGCTACCAGTCCCTCCTATGACGCTGCACAAATATAAACTGAGGTGCAATTTTTGAATCTCACCCGGTGTCTGAATCTCACCAAAATAGCCGAATCTCTATAAAAACGGCCATTTTGGTGAGCTTTAGTCACCCGGTGAGATTCAAAAATCGCACTCCAGGGGGCAGTCTGGGTAGCACAAGATTAACTTTTCGCCTACCCTACGATGAACTGTATTATTTCTGTTCTATAGAAATCGGCTAGAAGATTAATATTTTTTTACACGGTTAATTGAAATTAGTGGCAAGTATTATAAATATAAGACGTAAGTTGAGAAACTTTACTTCCGTTGGAAGTTGTAATGAATAGTAAACTTTTGTATGAAATTATTTATTGATAAGATATAACATCAGAGTACCGATTACAATAAAAAAGATGATTTTTAAACGATGTTTTTATTCTTTAAAGTTACCTGAGGAAGTTACACACGCTGGTGACTTGATTAAACTCTCGTTCCATATCAGTGAGGCAGAGAAGGATGGCTGTCTTTAGGCCCTATTTTATAAAACTCCTCAAATGAGTAAATAAATGAAACCTATTAATTGCCACACACGAAAAAGGTCCATAAATCTCATTAATTAAGGACATGAAAAAAAAGAAGGCTATAATGGGCCAAAATTCTTTTTAGTGCCTAAAAAAAATTGAAAATGTATAAGCACTTTTACAAAATTGTAGAAGTCTCGAAATATTTTCCTAGTAATATTACGTTAGTTCTCAACCGGGCCCCAATTTTTATTATGAATTTTCCCACCATCCTGGGTTTTTTATTACAGAAAATTCTCATTTGGTACCCAAATTACCACAGCGTTACCAGTCCCCATGACTCCTCAAGAATAGTGTCCACTGCGTTACCAAACAATAGTTTATTTCTTATTCTGACCCCAAATATTTTTATAACAGTCATCATTCGGGTATGCGTATGTCATTCCGAATTTAAAGATAACATATTATTTTAAGAATATCAGGATAAATAAAAAATATGCGTTAAAATGTACAAGGGACATTTTATTAGGCATCAAAAAGAATTTTGGCCCTAATAATATAAGACCTGTACATAACACAAAAACAAAAGACCTACAAATATCAGACTAGATTTCTGTAACTCTGTAAATTTTTTGACGCAGGTAACTAAATTTCATGTAACATATCTTTATAAAACCCAGCCTTGGTTCACGAATATGTCCACCGTTTACATAACTGCGTGGCCGTAACATGACTAGCTAAGTTTAATATATCTGCTGTGCGGCTCTGTCTGACTAGTGTCGTATGAAAGGGATGCATTGCGGGATAATGAATGGCTTGGTCGATCATGTAAGTTCGCGTTCGTCTCCATCGTACCGGTATTTGCAGACAGTGATGCAAATAGCGAGATGACGCCGCAGCCACTTGTGCTAGCAGTGCAATTGCCACTTGCTTTGTCCCTATGTGCAACCCTTTCTAATTCGCCTATTAGGCGCGTGAAGTAAGGTCTCGTATATTTACATATCGAAATGGTCCTTTCAAATCGGCAGCAAGTCTCTACTTTTTCGGGATTCAATTAAAGAGCAAAGGCAAGTGTGAGACATTTATAAAACTGACAGGTAAATTAGATCAACAATGCTAAGTCGACGGTATTATATGAATTCGATTCAGTCCAATCATCAGCCCGCACCACAATTAGTGCAAGGAGCGTAAATTGCACTTCAACAAGTCTTCGCGGCACGTGCCTCCCGGGCCCCGCCTCCCCCCCGCCGCGCCTGCGCGCCGCGCCGCGCACCCGGCCGCGCAGGCCGCCATACCTCCACCACCGTATTTCAGCGACGACATACAATTAAAACGACATGAAAACCCGCAATTCCTTCACGAAACAGGTAATAATTCACTTATATTTCGCCTCCATCGAGTAGCTCGGTCGTAGAGACGCGCAGTGAAGTTTCAAAGAAGAGTGGTGTGGGTTCGCGGGCCGGTAAAAATAAAGCGCTAGAAATGTCGGCGGCGACTGGGGTGAGGCAATGGCGGGGTGAGTGAGCGCCCGCGTAGGGGTCGCCCCTTGAAGCACGTTTTTTTTCGTTCGCGCCGCGGCCTCACACCACTGGCACGGCGTGCATGTCGCTCAGTGTCACGATGGTTGCAGAATCGGTAATACGTCGCGATGAATTTCGCCCCGTTCACGGGGCACATCCCGACGGCGGCGGCGATCCCGACCATCCACCAGTTCGCCGCCAAGTTCGGGTACGAGGGCGGTGGCGCGCAGGAGGCGCGCTACCAGAGCGGCGGCGTGCAGTTCGCCGTGGCGCCGGCGGCCGTGGACGGCGTCAAGTTCCGCCAGGCCGACGGCGTCGTGGTGGTCAGCAGCGCGCCCGCCGGCTCCATCACGCTGGCTCCCATACACACTGGTTAGTTGCAAACGCATACAACTATTTGAAGTTGCTTTGTTTGTGTTTAGTTCTAAGTTGCGTTGTTTAGTAGTAACTTAGGTATTTATTTATTCAATGCAATAAACTGTTAGATACAGAACTCAGCGATACGGATATATGCACTAGTACGTACAAATATGTATGGATATCTACCAGCCTGTTTTTAAAACGGTTATAAATTTTGACCATATAAAATTGACCATGATCCTAAATTTGGCAGGTCAGGTTATTCTACTGGAGCGACTGCCTGTAATTCCTGAACCTCGGTAATTCCTGTTACTGTGAAACCCGACCGATAGGATCTTAGTTACACATTCATTCCTACGAATGAGCAGGTTTCCTCACAATATTTAACCGCGCCGTTAGAGCGTTAGTTACTACAGCACTTACCTAAGCAAAGTACATTAGTTAGACAAATTCATTGGTACATGGCTACTGCTAAGAATCGTATTTTAGCACAGAATAAATAATAGTACTAACGTACAGAAACTTCTCTTTTTCGACCACCATTAAACGAATTCCAACTTTATGATCAGGTCCAAAAAGTTCGTATTACTTCATACACATTCGCCAGGCGGCATGCGTCAAAAGGAAGGCGCCGCCCGCGCCCGCCGCGCCTTCCACCCGCAATGCCCTGGCACACCGCTAGGGTTGGGCTGCTTACTGTAATACTATCTCATGCGACACAGAGTGAGCGGGCGCGCGCGCGGCAAGCCGGCAACCTACTGCGATTAACCTAAGCCATAGGTGCTGCGGCGAGCGCACCTACAGTGCGGAGTGGAACCCCTCTGCTTTTAGTCAGACAGTCCACTTTTAGCCACTAGCCCACCAACGCTCTTAGTGTAGAAAGCATAATATCGTTGTTCGATTAATAGTGATTTAAAATAGTCGGCATTCATCAAATTAATCATCACAGTAGTGTATTTCAATGGCCTCACATACTAAAAGCAAATAACCCGCAGTGAACACCGGCGTGAAGTACCAGACGATATCGTCGTCCGTGAACCTGGGCAACGTGGCGTACGCGCAGGGTTACGTGCACGAGCCGAAGGACGGCAAGCGCGAGTTCCGCGACGACCTCACGCACGACATCATGGCCACCATGATGCAGCAGCAAGGTGAGCCGTGCCACTGTGAATAAACTACTCAAAACAAAATAGGGCTCACACGACTTTTAAAAAGTAAAAGCAAAGATATCAAAATAGGTATGTTTTTTTAAAAATGTAATAGGAAGGCAAACAAGCAAGTGGGTCACATCAAAGAGATTGCAGATGCGTTGCCAACCCAGAGGGTTAAGATGGAATACCACTTGTGCCAGTAATTACACCGGCAGTCTTGCTCTCCACGCCGGAACACAACAGTGCAAGCACTGCTGCTTGGCGGCTGGATTAGCGAGCAAGATGGTGGTAGCGATCCGGACGGACCTTGCACCCCCAAAATGTGTGTACGAATGCATATTTTAATACTGCCTAGGGTTTTGTTATTGTTTGAAAAACTTGTGTATGTATAACGAAATTAAAAGGAAAACTATCACTGATAAAGTAGATTTTACAATTTACCGTGTATTCAGGCGACAACGGAACCCTACCCTGCGTGAGTCCGATTCGCACTTGGCCGGCCTTTTTATTACTTTGTTGGCGGTATTATTTATATGTGAAGTGTTGTGGTTTCAGTGACGCAGGCGCCGCTGCAGCAGGGCACGCAGCAGCTGTTGGTGGTGCTGCACGAGCCGAAGGAGGCGGCGGCGCTGGCGCGCGCCATCAAGCAGGAGGGCCGCGCTGAGCGCCCCGCGCCCCAGCCCGCAGAGTTTATCAGTAAGTGAGTGGCAGTCGCCGTGCTGCACTGCGCTCAACTACCTAAAAGGTCGCACTGTGTAGCACGGTACTGTAATGTCGGGTTTATAGGCGGGCAGGACAGTGAGGTAGTAGAGGCAGTAGAGTGAACACACAATATTAATACAATTTGAACAAAAAAAAACTGCTGAGTTTCTTGCGGCGTTTCTTCTCAGTAGTATCTTCCATTTTTCGAAGCGTAGTAGATTCAGACATGCAAATGAGACTATATGGCCTACTTGCAAAATAAATTTTTCATTTTCATTTTCAACACTTACCACGCCGAGACAGAACAAGCCTGTGGCCCAAACATGACTGGCCAAGTTTAGTTTATCTCTATCTGCGTCCCTTTCTTATGACACTATAGTTAGACAGAGACACTGGGAGGGGTTAAACTAAACCTGGGCTCTCATGTTAGGGCCGCAGTTCTGTGGGTTCAAATTGTATTAGTACTATCCGATCCAGACTGCTTCACTGGCCCGCGTGTGAAACCAGCATAATCCCAAACATGCACTACACTGCGCTGCGGCCCTAACATGACCGCCCAAGTTTACTTTATTTAAGGATAGTTAAGTAAACTTAGAATTTACAAGACTGAAAAAGTAATCTGTTATGGCGCATTTGCGCAAAATAAAACAAAGAGAGAAAGTTGGAATTCGTTTAATGGCGGTCGTAAAAGAGAAGTTTCTGTACGTCAGTACTGTTATTTATTCTGTGGTGGCGCGTGTCGGCAGGCATCGGCGACGTGTCGGACGCGACGTGGCAGTCGCTGGGCGGCGGCGTGGCGGACTACCTGTCGGCGCTGCCGCTGCCGCTGCACCACCTGCTCAAGTACTCCGACAAGCGCGACGAGCCGGCGCCCGCGCCCGCGGTCAGTGCCACGCCACGCTTATTCTTATGCAGGACCTGATTTAAAGTTCTGACAGGCCTGAACTATGATGACACCCAGGACCCCAATTCTCGGTTCATGCGAGATGCATCTCACGTGCGAGATCCGTCAAAAAGTGACAGATTTCCAAGGGATTTGACAGCTGTTTTCGTGCGAGATGCATCTCGCATAAACCGAGAATAGTCCCGCAGGGGCGTATCTAGGGTGGGGCAGGCAGGGCTGCTCTGGGCGCCAAATGAGGGGAGCGCAAAAAACGAAATTTACTAACTACCTATTAAAAAAAAATACAGTCCAAATTCGTATACATGGCCAAATAAAAGTCTTTTGAGGATCATTTAATCCTTATTGTAGATAAATTTATTCCACACAGGGACATATTTGTGGTATTTTGTTTGTTTTACATACATTAAATTATTAGTAAAATAATTTAAAAAAAATTAGGTATCTGTTTTTAAAATAATTTACAAAGGGAAAGGGGCGCAGTTTGGATGCGAGCCCTGGGCGCCATTTTACGTCGCTACGCCCCTGATGACACCGATCACCCCATGACTTGTCCTGTCTGTGCCCGCCCGGCCCTGTATTCTGTAAATAAGATATGTCGTAGGCTCTAGCCTAATTAGCCTGTGAGTGAATCAGGCCCTGTTCTTATGTGTTGAATGCTCTCGCAACCTTACTCATGGGAATAAGGATAGAAAGGGCAATCGTCATTATTTGTAACGAAATTGTCGTTAATGCATCACTCGCACATGTCGCACTCGCGACATAAGAGCCGCTGGCACTGTCAGCGTCAGTTTTAGATGTACTACGAATGTCATGTTTATGCATTATTTACCTTGGATGAAGGACTAAAGCATGGATATAGCCTCAGTACTTTTTTTTTTTTTTAATATGGCTTTCACATCTCCGTAGTGTTTGGGATGTATTTTGCCACCAACAACTTGTACATTAAACACGTAGGAAGAATGTTCGGTTGCGTACTTTTGGTGGTTTTCTGGGAGGATCTGGAGGAGATACCTAAGGCCTCAGTACTTGTGAAGTGTACATAGCCAAAACTGTCCAAATGGTTATCTTGTGCGCGTCAAGGTAGTAAAACCTGCAAATTAATAAGAAAAACGTAGATAATACTAGGTACCTAAGGGTCTCCCCAAAGCAATTGACGTGGATTTTGTCTATTGATTATGTACAGGATGTCAATTGAAGAGGAGTTTAGAGTATGTAGTCATCTCTTTTAAAGTAAAGCGATCAGCTAATAAAATGTCGCTTTAAATTTTAATACTATTTCTATGTTATTCACTGGTCCCTATAGTTTATCGAAAAATTGAGTAGGTTTTAAATTTATTCCTATTTTTTTTCAGATGGCCAGCGCCCCGGTGAACACCGTGGTGGTACAGACGGCGGCGGCGGTGAGCCAGCAGCCGCCCGCCGCGCCCAAGAAGAAGAAGAAGAAAAAGGCGGCTAAAGAGAAGAAGCCGCGCCCCAAGCCCGGCGAGATACGACTGACTACCGCGCTAGGTTGGTTCTCTATACCCACTCTACTAGCACGCTAGCATTTATCGCGCACATGAACGCTTCCGTCACTCTCGCACACGCATACTGGGGTGCAATTTTTGAATCTCACCATGTGACTAAAGCTCGCCAAAATGGCCGCATTTCTATGAAAAACGGCCATTTTGGCGACCTTTAGTCACCCGGTGAGATTCAAAAATCGCACTCCAGGTTAGAAAGGGATATATGCTTTATGTACATTTATTTTATTTATTTTTTCGTTTGTCTGGACTTTAACGCGATAATATACTGTTTATTTATTTACCTCGACGTTTCGTCCGCATTGCAACTGCCGTGGTCACGAGCAGACTGAAATGGAGGGAGTCACTGCTGTTTAGCCGCGCGAGTTTTACGAACTACCCGCACTTGGTCTTGTTTATTTTTAACAGTTATACGAAACGTCGAGGTAAATAAATAAACAGTAAGTATATTATCGCTTTAAAGTTCCGACAAACGTAATGAATATGTGTGAAAATCGAGAAAGTTTAAAAGAATCAAAATGCAACTGCCATATCGCTACGACAAAAACATTTTTATTTATTTAATATTATTATTGTAAGAGTGAGTTTACAAGCCGAGTGAGTTTGTTGGTTCTTTGCAGACGGCAGCACGCTGTACTGCTGCCCGGAGTGCCATATGGCGTACCCGGAGCGGGGGCTGCTGGAGCAGCATCTGGTCGGCCACACCATGGAGAGGAGGTCAGCTCACTGGCTCGTAACATCAACACCGTAACCTGCGGCAGCTTTACCAGCCGAGCAACTTTGCCTACTGCGATTTGCGAGCACCTGGAAATCAGACACATTTTTATAACCATTATTCAATCAAAGAGTATGCAACGTTTTAGAGATTTTGTCATGGTTTATGGTACATTTCATTTTGTATCCGAAATTTCATTCGATGTTTAAGAGGGGTGTGTGAACCAAGCCCCAAAAAGCGCTCCCCATACAAACGGCGATAACGTTTTCCACCCTCTAAACCTTAAACTATGGTAATGATTTTATGGTATGTTGTCATTAAGCCTTAGAACTAGGTTTGTATCTTTTGTTTTTTATAATATTCTTCATAGATATTGACCATAGTTGCATTTTAGGAGCTTCATACAAAAAACAAAAGCGTCAATATTTTTGAAACTATTAAGAATATAAAAAAAATCAAAACATACAAATCGAGTTCTAGAGCATAAATAATAACATATAAAAAAATCATATTAGGGGTTCAATAAACTGGAACAAATTACCTTGCTACTCCGCGAAACCAGTGCCGGGCTCGTGCAAAATAGCTGCGTTTGTGCGACATATATATATATGTTCATATCGCACAGACGCAGCTATTTTACACGAGCCTGGCACTGGTTTCGCGGAGTAGCAAGGTAATTTGTTCCAGTTTGTTGATATGGACCTTGAATCTATTAATTATATTAGGCTAATTACTTTGTAATGAAAATATATCCAAGCACTTCGCTGGAGTTCATACATGGCGAATTGTGCCCGCCCCAGAATATGCAGGACTGCTTTTTGTGCTTACGGCTTAAATGTGGCATTGCCAGGTTCATCTGCGACATCTGCAATGCGGCGTTGAAGCGCAAGGACCACCTGACGCGGCACAAGCAGTCGCACAACCCGGAGCGGCCGCACGTCTGCTCCGTGTGCCTCAAGGCCTTCAAGCGCAAGGAGCAACTCACTCTGCACTTCGTCATCCACTCGGGCGAGAAGCGGCACGTCTGCAACGAGTGCGGCAAGGGTAAGTGCCGCATGCCGCATGCCACTACGCGTGGGGCAACCGGACACGCTGTGATTCCAAACTTTTTGCGGGAGGTAGGACCTTGTGCAAGGTCCGTCCGGATCGCTACCACCATCTTGCTCGCTAATCCTGCCGCTAAGCAGCAGTGCTTGCACAGTTGTGTTCCGGCGTGGAGAGCAAGACAGCCGGTGTAATTACAGGCACAAGAGGTATTCCATCTTAGCCCTCTGGGTTGGCAACGCATCTGCACTCTCTTTGTTGTTGCAGGTGTCTATAGGCGGTGATGATCACTTACCATCAGGTGACCCACTTGCTTGTTTGCCTTCCTATGTTGTATATTTAAAAAAAAGCCAATGGGCGATAGCATGGAAAATTCCAGCGAAGGGAGGGTAGCGAACGATAGCTATTTAGAATATTAGGTTGCTGTTTGGTTTTACCGTATACATGCATAACCCCATTACCATACCATATCAATAACAATCACTGGTATCTAGACCTAGCAAAACTGCAAAAGCTAATTTCTTCGGCGTCTTAGCCGGTTTATACTACCATGGTTTGATAACTGAACGGAATTGTATCAGAAATATTGGAAGTAGTGCGTTCTATCAAACGCTGGCAGTCGTTATTTCCGTGGACAATAAATTCAGACCGAAGTAAAAAAGAGCGGAAAAATGCAAAACCTGAACCTAAAATTTGAACATAAAGTTGGCGATATTTAGCTCCGTACTCTCCACCCCCCTAGCATACGAAGTACGCGAAGTAGTTCGGACAAAAACTAGTTTATGTTTTGTGTCTATGAGCCCCCTCCAAGTTTATAACTACTGTTAAGACGAAACACCAAGGCCTAGAGAATTAACGAATCACAACGAAATCAACGATTCGTAGACCCCTGATTCCTTCTCCAAAACTTAACCGATTTAACTACTTATTTCATTAAAAATTAAAGAAAGGCTTTGGCAGTGTTCCTATGTTTTTCTTTTTTTATATAATCTAGTAAAATTTATTTGCTGAATGTATGAACGCAGTCGAAAATCTGGCCAATTTTTTAGGTTTTTTAATGTTCATATCTCTTTTAATAATTAATTTATGAACAAAAGGAAAACATAGGGACATGCATAAGGCACTAGTCCCACCACCGACGATGAACTAGAAGCGAGCAAAGCTAAAAACTAGAAACGAGTTGGCGAGCAGCGAGGAGCGAGTGTGTAGTTCTGATAGTTGGGCGCTCGGCTATAAAGCGAGTATTCCAGTGCGACGGGCGATTACTCGCACCACTCGCTCAGGCGGGACGGCGAGCATACAGTAATATATTTTGACATTTACCAGCGTCTCCTGACGGTTGTTGACTGAACTACAAAATAAAAAAACTATCTGTGACTGCTAGCCACTCGTGTTGGAGGTGGCCATTGTCAACTCTGGCTTTCGTTTGCATCTTAGAGCATTAAGAACGGGAGTAGCCTTGTGTGATTATTTGCTTACACAGAATTCTGCCGATTCTCGCGAGGGGGGGGGGGGGGGGGAATGTCTAACCTATCACACTAAAGCAATTTCGCTTGCGTTATTATGCACTCACACCTTTAGAAAGTACAACACATTCTTATTTTCACTGAATAACTGAATACTAATGCAAATGTGACACTCCACAGATAATAAATATCGGCTACACTCGATAGCAAATGATTTATTTTTGACTCGATTTTTTATGTCATTAAAAACATTTCTGTAATCTCTTCGGTGGCGATTTAGTGACTGACAAAATAATCGATTGTAAATTAGTTTTTATGTCGCGTAAGCACATTGTGCCTATACCTTTGGCAGAGGGGTCAGTCATTAAATGCCATCTCCCGTTCCTAATGCTCTAAGGTTTGCTTGGATGTCGATACGGTCTTGGTTATTTCTTTTTGTTAACTCATCAAAATTTTATTTATCCTTGCAAATTTTATGACTATGGCATTCTTACTTATATAAGTTTTCATAAAATTTGCCAGAACAAAACTTTGATTTAGTCCATTTATGCGCAGGTGCGCATACACACGTACATGTATAAATGCATATCTATAGCTGTAAGAGTACACTGCATTAGTTCAGTTCCTTGACACTAACGGCAGCACTTTCCATACATGCTATTTAAAACTCTGAGTTGCCACTCTTCTCATTCTACATACAAAACTCTTTGATACAGTCGTACAGTAAAATGATCGCCAGTGTTGCCGTTTTGGCATATTTGATGCTAAATTTGGCTCATTTTTACCTTAATTAGCTTGTTAAATTTTAAATTTAGCATATATTGCATTATTTAGCATTTTTTGTTTGCCAAGCATCCAAGAGGTTTAAGAGCGTAATCTATAGGTACAATAAAAGTGAAAAACCAGAAAAAGAAATAAAAAAAAGCGATACAGAGCGGGATGGCGCTCTACGAAGCATTACTGACACTTTTCTCCTAAACGGTGCACCTATTTCTCGGGAATTGGTATGCAATTCGATTCCTCGACCTCGGGACTCCTGAAGTAATTGAGAAAATATGATATTGGGTGTGTTATTTCTATTTAATGAGCATTGGCATTTCATTTAGCACTTTAAAAATTGTTCTTATCATTTTTTAGCATTTTTCTAGCGGAAAGTTAGCATTTTTCTAAATTACAAAACGGCAACAATGATAATCGCTCTGGTGGCAAGCGGGCATCGCTTGGCGAGTACCGCTGAGCGAGTTTTATCGTTTATAGCTTTTATCGCTGCGATCAACTAGTGAAGGGAGAGTCCTCGCCGGCAGTGTGAACAGCCAGCGATGAACTATAAATATGTCTCTCTCTTTTACCGTCACGGGGATCTTTATCTTTTGTTCGTTTCTTGAGCGAGAAAATAGTCGATAGCTAATCGCTTCCTCGCTCTTGGTGGGACCAGTGCCTAATAGTGGCCATCGATTATTTGGTAAAAAATTATTGCTCTACTGGCATTATCCAGAGAGGAAACAGGGGACGACGTTTGTATGGAAAAACGGCCCTTGTGTTTCCCTTTAAAGATAAAATCAAAATTAGCTCTGCTTAGGGAAAAATAAATTTTTTAAGTGACACAATTCAAATCAGGAGGAGACAGTGACAGATTCCAAACAACTACACTTATAAATGTAACTAACCGCCTGGCCGGTGCGCAGGCTTCTACCGCAAGGACCACCTGCGCAAGCACACGCGCTCGCACATCGCGCGGCGCGTGAAGGCCGAGCTGTCGCAGCAGGCGGCGTCGCCGGCGCCCGCGCCCGAGCCCTCCTGACCGGACGACAAGCACGACCTGCTCACGCTCATCGCGGCGGCCAAGGACGTCTTCTGACTGGACGACATCGACTAGTTTTGCTAAGCCGTTGCTGCGTAGGCTTGAAAATGATACCCCCTGATTCATGAATAGTTAACGATCTTTTTAAGCTAACAAATGTTTTGTCCCTTTCATTTGAGAGCAAACGTCACAATGACAGAAAAAGACATAAAACATGTTAACTAATTAACGTTTATGAATAAGGAGGTAAGTCTGCAATTGAGCATACACAGTACGTTTCCCTGCGGCCCTAACGTCACTGACACAAGCGTACTCAGTGCGGCTGTATGTAATGATACTTGGTTTTTGTTTAGATGAGAAATTTTGTAAACAGTTTTGGTAAGACAAATAATTAATTGACATTTCTACGCAATTTATAATATAATTTTATATTGACTGAATGAATAAACTAAACTAAGGCTTATTTGCAACGTGCTACAGTAAAATATATAAATGTATTCAGTCAATAAAAAATTACTCTATAAATTACATGGAATGCCAAATGTGTTGGTTAGCAGCTCTTATTTATTTGATAATATAGCACTTTTGAAAAAAAATACTTATCAAGCTTGTTTACAACATTTCTCATCTTGAAAAACGAGGTATATATACCAACTTAAACTTGTATTAGTCTCGTTTGGTGGTGGTAGAGCCACGCAGAATACCGGTATGAAGTAGTAGTTTGCTACAGGATTTCGTACTGTGAGTGGGAGCTCCAAAGGATTACGGAGGGGACACCTATCCCTAGTCCCTAGTTCGATGGCCGTGATCACTTTCCATTAGAGTCACTGCATGCTCGTTTCGCTCCCATTTGTATAAAAAAATTTAAGAGCCGTTGGTAACATTTTGCATCTCAAAGAAATATTTCCAGAATGCATCATACCGCCGCCTTCTGTGAACTCGCGGCTTTAGAACGTTTTCACTTTATAAACATCACGATCCTGGCAGTGTTATTCTCTAAGCGCATCAGCGTCAGACTCGATGTGGAGGCATCGCCCTGTCTCGCTCACGCGAACGCGCTAGAGTAAGACAGGACGCTTCCCCAGTTTAGAGTTCGTCGCTATTGCGCTTACAGAATCACTTACCGCGAAATAAATGTTGATGATAAATATTTAAGTGTAGGGTTCACACGACATGGGAAGTAGAATATATAAAATATATACTCGTACCTGCCTTTTACATTGCCCGGTCTGAAATCGGATCGGATATATTCCATACATTCTACTTGCCGTGCCCTGACGTCGTACTGGCTTCCGATAATAACATCCTATCGGATAAAGTGAAAACGCAGTTAGTGAATGTAGGGTAAACATCCTTCATTGGCACCCAAAATACCAGACGTTAGCAGTATTTGCACCTAGTCCAAGCACGGATTCGGGGGGGAGGGTCATGAGAGTGACTCTGTCTTGACCGAGCTCCTGGTATCTCCCCCCCCCCCCTCCCGAGGCCTGGATCCGCTCTTGATCTTGTCTTTGTAGAACTGTCACCACTAAAGCCTCGAAACAAGATTGAACGTGTTCAATTGCTGGAGTGGAGCCGACTGTAGCCCCTCTAGCACACTAGCGTTTATCGCTGACATAAAGCCTTCGTCCCTTTCGCACACGCGTACTGGTTAGAACGGGATAAATGCTTTATGTTGTCGATAAACGCTAGCGTGCTAGGCCCCTTGGAGTGTTTACACTAACAATCTTCACTAAGAATAAATGCGCTTGAACTTTTTAGGACTTGGTCAGTGACCCTATGGATTTCAAACACGTGGCTTAGTGCAGCAATTTCGTAGCAAAACTAATAGTAAGATTTACGAATAGGTCTGATAAAAACGGACCATTCTCGTTCGATAATTCTAAGTGTGACTTTGTTTACGATGTTATTTTTATTGGGGTCCAAAAACTACATGCATTGTTTGCCGTGATATCTTTTGCTGCTTTGGGTCGGAAGTAATTTTATTTGATCATTTGAGACTTTTACTGTGATGTGATCGTCGTGCGTCATATATTTTTAAGAAAAATTATGAAAATATATTTTTAATGAATGTTGGTAACCCTGAGAAGAGTTAGTTTAAATACGTTGGTTTAAATATTCACATTTATTAGAAAATTTGTATATTTGTTTTAAAATTCTAAAAGAAAAATGTTTGTTTATGCAATACTAGCTATTGATAGTTGTTATATGTAAAGTGAATATAAATCGGTTAAAATTAAAAATTAGTGTTTATAGGTACCTACGTAGCGCAGTAACCATTTATTGTATGTAAAAATCATATTTAAAAGTTAATAATTTTAATTACTGAATTCAAAATTAAGCTCAATTACGTTATTTTGATTTTTGTTTTGGAATTTATTGGAATTTTATTATTGATATCTTATCTACTAACAAACTAGCTATTTAAACAGTTAATCTCAATAGTCAAGAACCTGTAAATAAAAAAATAGCTACACTTTTGTTGTAATTTCTTGGAGAAAGTAATAAGATATTACATGTACCAACTTTCACCTTGTGGGTTATAAAACGTGAAAATAACTAACTATGCGGGTACATATGTATTTTTATATTTAGTAGACCTAATCGTGTCAGCTAAAGTGTTCAAGAATTTATTTTCCAAAGTGTAAATTTAGAATGATAGTACAAAGGTATACCTTAATTTTATGTGTAAATAGGATAACTTAATTACAGACTTAGGTACCCCCTAAATCATAAAGTCTATGAACAGTGGCAGATAACGAGGACAGTCGTGTGTAAACTATTTATTACCTGCCCGCTACAAGTTTTAGGCGGGAGGTCTAGGTAAAAAAATAAAGTAAAGCCCCTTTTGCGTGTAAGTGTAGTTCAGGCGGAGCACACTTAAAACTTCATAAACTTTGACAGTTAGCAGCGTCTTCTCGCGGTTGGTGAATGAACTACAAGATAAATAAATAAAAACTATCTTTCACTGCTAGCCACTCGTGTCGGAGGCGGCCATTGTCAACTCTGGCTTTCGTTTGCTTGGATGTTGATGTGCTCCTAGTTCTCTTTTTGTTTATTCATCAAAATTTTCTTTGTTCTTGCAAATTTTATGACTATGGCATTCTTACTCATATGTGTTTATAAAATTTGCCAGACCAAAGCTTTGATTTAGTTCTAAAAATAACACGCACACACGCGCAAGTGCGCAACACACGTACATGTATATATGCATATAATAAAATGACATGTAAAATAACACCCTCATGTATAACGCAATCAACAGTGAATAAATGATAAATGAATTATGCCTATCTATAGCTATACGAATACTGCACTGAACACTGCATTAGTTCAGTTTTTTGACACTAACAGCAGCACTTTCCATACATGCTAGTTAAAACGAAGAGTTGCCACTCTTCTCATTCTACATATAATACTCTTTGGTGTAGTAGCAAGCAAATATCTTAAGCATAAATCGAATGGAGGGAGTAAGTTTGCGCATACATATTGTACTAGGAACGGCTACTGCGCAGTCAAGGTCAATGCTCAAGTTGTTTGCCGGGAACTGTATTAGTAACATGTCCGTATCTATGGTCCGTATAGACAAGTTGACACTCCATATTCGAAGTATGACGTAAGTTCCGTATCAGTTTTGCACACTAGGTACTGCATGGGGCTTTACTTAAGGGGGATCGCTTCGTATGGGGCGGGAATTTTGAAATTATCAATTTTTAATTTATTGTGGCTAAATGGTGTGACTTTTTATCAATTCAAGTGGTTTTCCGTAAGTATAATACTGTTCATTAAGGCGCTGTGTTTCGTTTTTGTGAGTTCAAGCTGCTGATTTTTAATAATTGTGCATTCAATGCCTAAATTGCCACAATTACTTAAAATTAGGAACTTGAATTTTCATAATGATATCACAATCGCATAAAAAACAGTGTTTTACTACCGGGAAACTACTTGAATTGATAAAAAATCACACCAATTGCCTACAATAAATCAAAAACTGAGAATATTTTGAAATTCCCGCCACATACGAAACGATCCACCTTAAGTTTTTTACTTATATCGGCAAACTTGTAGTCGGGTAATAATGTAGGCATACTAATCGTTTATGAAAAAGACGGCAAGTTGATAAACTTGCTGAGGTTTTTCAGTAGAACTTTCAAAACCTGAATGTTTGTGTCTTCTTGCAATAGTGTTATGAACTCTTTTATAGCTATAAGTCGTGCTTCCTTTACTTTGAAAATACGCTTTCTTTCTTGTAACTTAATAAAACAATCACTTTACACGTTGTTTTATTGTAACTCGAAGTGTACTACTTACTTATTACTTTTAAAAATTCTTTTTTTTCCTTTGAGATCAAGGCACAAAGCTCCACAGCCGTAAATTAACTAAACTGTAATTTCGCTGATTATCAAAATGTTTTCGGAATAAACATAGCAAATAAAAATTAGAACTGTAGTTCCTAAAATCTCTAAGATGAGCACTGTCTAATGAAAATATAATTTATACCATTTCAAAAACTTTACCAACCCTAGAACCTTTTCGCAATGAGTATTAATCTCGGTAATATTAAGACATTCACCACGAAAAGTCATAATGGAATTTATTGCGAAAGAGTTCTACAATGCCCCAGAATTATTTTTTTGGTTGAGTGTACATACAAATTAAAGAAAAAACTAAAGCTGGTGCATAAAATATTTTATTTACCTTTTGTACTTGAAACACTTTGTACTTAGTAGATAAAATCACAAAATATCTTACAAAGAAAATAGAGGAACTTTTTTTGAAGAGAAATATAGTAAAGTAGTTACAGTATGGCACTGAGTGACACTGTTCATTGAGGCTGACAAAGAGATCTTCAAAATTAAAAAAAATGCAAACGGTAAAAAACTTATCCAGAGATGTTATGATTTTCAGGTACTGTTAATCAAATTGGTCTGCTAATAATGCCCTGGCAACAGGACCTTACTAATTTCCACAACACTCAATTATCAGTTCTCTAAAGACTTCGTGAATTCAGAGTTATTGTTATTAATTCATTGGGCGAGTGAGTTTTTCAGATGCATACACATAACAACAACTTGTTATTTACCTCGATATTGGCTCCTATTTGACCAAACTAACATATGTCAGGTGACAACGACTATTCCGAGTACATTGCGTACAGTACGATCAATTAAAGCTTGCCACTCAGCATAAGTTGATAAAGTTTGTTTTTAGGGCTCGGTACCCAAAGGGTAAAACGGGACCCTTCTAAGACTCCGCTGTCCGTCCCTTCGTCTGTCACCAGGCTGTGCCTCAAGAACCGTGATAGATAGACAGTTGAAATTTTCACAGATGATGCATTTCTGTTGCCGCTATAACAACAAATACAAAAAACAATAAAATAAACATTAAAGGGTGCTCCCATAGAACAAACGTGATTTTTTGCCGTTATTATTGATAATGGCACGGAACCCTTCGTGCGCGAGTCCGACTCGCACTTGGCCGGTTTTTTTGATTTACATTGCCTCTTTGGACTATTACATGATACTTAACCTTCGATTAAGGCAGCAATGTATTTCGCTTAATTTTATTTACTACTAATTGTTGCCCGCGACTTCGTCCGCGTAGATTTCGTTTATCGCTATCCGGCAGGAACTGAATCTTTACGGAATACAAAGTATCTTATTTGTCAATATAGGATATAAACTAATCTATCTTCCCAATATCATCCAAATCCGTGCAGCTGTTTAAGAGTGAAGATGTAACAAAAATTTAAGTCTCACACCAACTTTCAGCTTTTAATATTAGTAGGTTGGCATTTCCGATGACAGCCCAAGTACTGTACCCACTATTTAAGCCCGGTAATATAGAAACTCTTCGGGTTAGCCAAGTATGCCAAATTGTCACATGTCACCTGTCAGCTTGTGAAAAAGGGGGCTGGCAGTCTCCGACAAGTCTGACAACCCTTTAAAGTAAGTATTGCAGTAGTAAAGTAACATCTTTACTGTTTCAAAGATCTCTTCGTCCACTATTTACAATAACTTCTGACAATTATACATATGCTTAATGGTAACTTATAACTAATTCTAAAAACCATAATGAAGTAGACAGTAACAAAAGTTTTCTGACCGAAATTTCTTTCGATTTTTATTTTCTAATGTTAAACATTCAAACTATTAAATTTAAATACTATGTAATGACTAACACAATGAAAAATCTAGGGTAATAGC
Source organism: Ditula angustiorana (assembly GCA_963691745.1). NCBI lineage: Eukaryota > Metazoa > Arthropoda > Insecta > Lepidoptera > Tortricidae > Ditula > Ditula angustiorana. The sequence goes on from OY829480.1 coordinate 12,790,595, forward strand.
AGGACTCGAACCTGCAACCTTAGCATACCGTGTCGTGCGTTTGGCAGTTCCGCGTTTTGCCGTTTTCAGAGTTTTCTTTGTATTGTCATTACATAGCATTGAGTAACTATCGATACAGGTAAAGATATGTATTTACAAACTGTCATTTTCGCAAAACCAGGTACAGTCAGCTGTAAATATATACATACAGCCATAGCGTCAAAATATGTATACATCGACTTTATGTTTGGTGGCATAAAGGTGTATACTATACATATTTTTGACGTCTTTTTAACGTATATATATTTATGATGCTGACCGTACAAGACAGCTTGGTATGCAAATGATAATTCTAGGCTAAGAGAGATTTTTTCTTGTTTTCATAACATATCATTTGATTTTTGAAAATATGTAATCTATCGTTTACGCGATGTAAAGTTTACTCGGCTAGGCAAGTTAAGTCTTAGCAACATATAACAGTAAAAAGTTTGTTCAAAACAAATACTCCATAAAATCATTTAGATACTTAACCTGAGAAAATCATGGATATAAAGCTGCTTAGTATAGACAAGCTAACGGGAAACGATTGCAGGTACCATTTGATCGCTTTGGTTGTAGTCAGTTATGTGTAAATCTAGTGATGTAGAACGCACTCTGCGTCTTCCTGGGGTGCAATTTTTTAATCTCACCAAAATGGCCGAATCCCTATGAAAAACGGCTATTTTGGTGAGCTTTAGTCACCCGGTGAGATTCAAATGAAATTTTTGAATCTCACCAGGCGTTTAAAGCTCGCCAAAATGGCCGTTTTTCATAGAAATGCGGCCGCATTTTGGTGAGCTTTAGTCACCCGGTGAGATTCAAAAATCGCACTCCTGTACTTCGTTTTTTAAGATGAGAAAAATAACGGCCAGATATGCATATATTTCTCAGTAAATTAAAGATAAAACCGACAAATGCTATACTAAAAAACATTTACTAGTTATTGTTAATTACGTTTAAAATGCAAACGCTGATACCTTTTCCAATTTTATCATCGTTTTACTTCAAAACGTGTGCATGATTGATAGTTAATTTCTTGAAAAAAATCGTAGTACATATACGTATGTATACATTGAAAAAAATCTTAGTAAGATGTAGTATTACATCAAATCAATAGACTAGACGTGACGCAATCAACTTGCTCCGTCATAAATACTACACATAAGTACAAACTAACGAGATCTTAAGTATTTGGACCCAGTCTTTGCAATCTATATGCGTTTAATACTGTTTATCTAGTCCCTGTTTTCAGTTCACGAAATAAACTACGTTACCATTAAGTAACTTAATATTTTTTTAGCAATATTAAATTAAATATTTTTAATCTCAAGCGACCTTATTGGTAAAACTTGTCAAAACTCAGCAAAATAACACAAAAAATCCTAAAAACTTATTTCAATGATTTACATTGGTTATTTTACTTATAAAAATTATCACAATTTTCTTTTACGTAGGTGGCAAGCTATGTCTTATGTCGTAACTTATAACCCCTTATTCATAGTACAAAATATCTTTATTACAACAACATCAAGAGATCTCATGTAAGTAAATTCATTATTTTGTTCTTTAAAGCAGCTTGACATTTTGTTTGTAATTGTCAGCTGGTAAAATCTCAATATATACACAGACCCTTAAACGGGCAGGACGTTTCTATGTATAGGTTTACGATCATTATTGTTCATGCACACCTCTACAGGTTTACAGGATTGTTTACGCACATTTCTATAAGTTGACGGGTAGGATGGTTCACCTAAACTTCTGTAGGTTCGCGGGCAGTATGGTTCACGCGCACATCTATAGGCTTGCGGGCAGTATGGTTCACGCACCATACTTCTGCCTGTATCAGGCGAGCAAGTCGTGCATGCCGCGCGCCGGGTCCACGGTGACGGAGCGCTGCTCGCCGCTCTCGGTCGACGTCACCACCTGGTACGGGACCTTGATCTGCAGCGGCACGCGCAGCTTCGTGTTCATTGGTGCCTGCGAATGTGTCAGTCTTATAAAAACTCGCATAGTTCAGAAGTCACAGCACACTACTAGGGTTTATCGCGGACATAAAGCATGCATCCTTTTATATATTTAGTGTACTTTATTGAGGTTAATATTAACAAATTGGAACAAATTATAGGTCGTTTCACAAGAGCTGCTACCGAATTTCTATAAAATTAATGTCAATCAAGACAATTAATGTTCATACATTGTTGTACCTTGTTAATCCGCGAAAACAAGTACTAAGTATTCGCGAAGTATGTAGCGAAGCAATTTGTTCCAATCACTGCGAGTGCGAGTGGGATGATGCTTTATTACCCCGATAAACGCTACTGTGCTACTAATGCAGGTTTTAGCAAATGAACGTAAATTACGCCAATATAAAGGGAGTTTTCTCCAAGAACGCGGCGTTAAAACATAAAGGGTAGAAGATCGATTACTCGTCATCGACTGCTAAAAATCGTGTACTGTTTTTGAAACAACATAGTACAATCGAAGACACATAAGTCACCATTAAAGACGGAACAGCGAGAATGTGTCATTTTCCGAAAGGGAGGCACATCAAGTTGATATATCTATTTCTTTCGAGCATAGACAATTTCTCTCAGTTCTCTCTTTAATGGTCGGCTAATTTTTTTGCTGTTTGTACAGTCGACCAAGAAATTGCTTGACCACTTTTCGGCCGTATTACAAAGGGATAACGTGCAAGAGTGGTCAAGGAATTACTTGGTCGACTATACAGGCCGCGCGCGAGCTACAAGCAATCACTTCGAACAGAAAATTTAATTTGATTTTAATTGCTTAACCCTTCAATCGCCAAGGACGCTTAAAGGTGTCGCGAGCTGTGTGCCCGTCGCGCCACCGACGACACTTATAGTTGACCGATGGCATTGTGCATGTTTAAACAACAACAAAATCGCGTTTGAAATTTTGGCAACCTGGCGTGTCGGGGACAAGTTTTGTTTGCGTTGTTGGCGGTGAAAATGTAAATCCTTACTAATATTATAAATGCGAAAGTAACTCCGTCTGTATGTCTGTCGCGCTTTCACGCCTAAACTACTGAACCGATTTAAATGAAATTTGGTACACAGTCTAGAGCCTGGAAAAGGACATAGGCTACTTTTTAATACAAAAAAAAGGGTTGTAAGAGGTTGAAAGGGGAAGATGAAAAGTTGTACGGAAGTATCGTCATTTTTAGAGCTAGAAGCTTGAAACTTATTTTTTAGGCTGTTGATTCGATATAAATGTGTAACACCCAAAAGTTCGGTGTCACTGTTTTTTGATATTTTCATGCAAGTGGAGAGTAAGGCCTCACCTGCTTGCTAGGTCCTTCCTTTAGGCCTCTGTCGGTGCCTCTTTTCATGCCTTTCACCACCAATAACCCATAAATTACAGCCAAACATTCCTGATCAACTTCCAACATTTCGGCGGTCTAATTTCTTTGTTGTTACTTACAGTCACTTAAACATTTCACTATAGGCTTCTTGCGCCCCGCCCCTAAGTTATTTTAATCACACTTTAGGCTTCCTTTAGCAGTATTAAACCAGTATTTACTTTCCATTTTGTAATCTAAATTATAACAATATTGATTCGATATCGATCGAGCTGTCAAAGTACGAAACGTCACTCTTGACGTTTGTCAGGAGCATAGTGCTGCGGCTACCTTGGTCCGCGCGGTAAAGTCTCGATGCCGGTTCTCTGTTTGTGGATCTATTTAATTGTTTCAGGATCTTTGGTCAGTGTTTGTCACGTTATTTCAGCATAGGTAATGATTGTCTCATATTGGAGAAGACGGACTTGATAGATGGTTTCTTGACATTGTGACGTGTGAAGGGTGCTTATGTCCGGTGACGCGGACGCATAGAGGGACATCCCTAGGGCGTCTCTAAAGGAAAAGAACTAATGGCTACTCGGTCGTGGAAACAGTGACTGGCTAAATAAGATTTCGTGTTCGAAATCGTGATTGGGGTTTGGGTCGAGTCAAATATACAGATAATTAACATGTTAAAGTGTTTATTTTGATTCCTGCGCTGGAGTTCACTGTAAGTATTGCTACCAAAATGTCGTACTGAGGACCCGCCGACTCGGCTAGGCCGGCTCCCGTGTAAAGAGAATTTGCATTTGTTTCAGATCATGATAGCTTCTCTGCTTTAATATAACTCTGCGGTCCCCGAGTCTAAAGGCCATACCATGCAAATCCCCGTTCACGAGGTAAATTCTGATGGTTAAAATGGACACGTCGTCAGTATGACGCAACCATTTTGTTCCTTCATGGAAGTAAAATTGGTTTTGTTTCAGATGTTAGTAGCTGTCTAAGCTCGACCATAACTCTGCGGACCCCGAGTATAAAGGCCAAACTACAAATTAACGTTGCCTGGATGTTGGTGGCTGTCTAAGCTTAACCATAACTCTGCGGACCCCGAGTATAAAGGCCAAATATATGTAGACTTACTGCCCGTAAAGGTGAATAATGTCGTGGATAATGTTCACGTTGTCAAGCGGTGGGTAATCTTTAATTTTCTTTTGCTGAAGTGTTTCGTTGATCATTTCAGGGCCGCTAGGCTACCCCGTAAGCTTTGGGCTACCCCAAGAGCTCCCGGTTACTCCGAGAAGTGCGGGATTGCTACCGTACTGCATTCTACATGGCGCCAAGGCGCTCCCTCGCTTGAAGTCGCTCGGCGAGATCCAGTTGCAATTGCGACGCAGCTCCCAAAGGAGGTGGTCTCCGGAGGTGGTGCGCACACCTCTTGCGAGGTTCCAGGGATTCTGCGTCGATGGATGTCGCGTGATGTTGTCCTTTTCATTAACTGTTTTCCGTATTTCTAAATAGGGTAACTGCCACCTATACTTACCATCCTTAGACCGGGTAGGTAACAAGCGCCTCTTTGGTTTACCCAACGCTGAACCTGTATGTAACAGCGTCTCTTTTGGTTTACCGACAGGTAACCTCATGGGTAACAGCCCCTCTGATATTTATTGAAAGGTACCCTAGTGGGTACTTTGTAATAAATTTTGTTTAATGACTGTACTAAGGGAGGGACGCCTCCAGTAGTTGATAATCTTATTTAATTTAGATAAAATTTACTGTATACTGTAGTAAGGTGGGTTTATTATGAATAAACAACTCTCGAAAAGGTAGTTGTTTGTTGTTACCTCCGAGCTAGCATAACCCGCGATCCTGTTTGTGGCCGGTCTCTCTTCTCACGGCGCCCAACTCATCTTAGAGACCGACCCTCGAGCCGAAGTTACCTTACGACCCAGTCTCATGCACGGGCCAAAAATAAGTGTTACAAATGGATACAAATAGTTTTCCCATAAGCAACTCGATGTGGCATGCTCACGTGTGTCAAATCCGCAAAATCTTTATGTTTTGGCAAAATATGGGAAATCAAAAAATTACTTTATAAAAATGGACTTAAATAAACTCATATTAATACTTTATACCTTATGTACTCATATACTTAAATAATTTAATAAGTTCTTTGCAGTGAAACACTGCAAATAGCTCATTAAAGTTTTTATAAGTACTCGTATGTGTCTTATTTGTAAAATAATTAGCCTAAATAATTAAAAATGCTACCCAAAGACACTATTCCACGCGGGCACAGCTAGTAGATACTATATATATAGAAAGGTGTGGTTTTAAGTCAAAACCAACACGCGTACTGTACAAGAGTGCGGGAGAGTGCGGGGTTGGAAGCGACAGCCAGCTGCGGCGTATACCTGGCTCTGCTCCGATTCCTCGGAGCTGAAGTGTTCATATCATACAGTGTTGTACTCACAGTGATAGTGATCTCGGGTTTGACCTGAGCATCGGACTTTTTCAGCATGTGTATAGGGAACAGTTCGGGGAGCTCCTTCTTCGCTCTGCGAATCATTATCTTAGGTTTGTCCTTCAAGTGCACCTGAGAATGCTTCTGCAAATGGTCCTTGCGGTAAAATCCTATAAAATTAAAAAACACAATACGTTAATTAATGAATTTAATATATAGCTAGCAATAACCTATGAATACGGTATAATTTGGAAGTCGGACCTTGTTCAACAAAGTTTTTGCTGTGTAAAACAGGATTGTAAGTAACAAAGAGGAATATGACTAAGGCTGATGTATGGGTAAGAGTATTGTACGTATTGTTTGTGTTAGCATCCAGTCTTTTTCCGATCGAGCAATGGCTCGCACCCCTATCAATGACTAGTTGCTATATTGTTTAATAATACGATACAACGGAAACTTCTGGAATCAATTTGATTTGAGAACTATCTATCCTAAACTAACCAATATCTATTTAAGTTTGTTCGTTGTCTAATGTCCATAGTACAGTCAGCTTCAGCAGTAGCTGAACACTTAAAATCCTTGTCGTTGTATCGTATAAAATGAGAGTCGCTCCAATTTGTCACATTACTGACAGCGACAAGGTACTAAGATGTTCAGCTTCTTCTGAGGCTGATCGTACAAGCAGCTTTAGTAGGCTCAAAATCAGAATCATTTTATTTCTGGTCAAAACTACACCCGCGTATATGGTGCCTGGCCAAGTTTTGCTCTATTCAAACAAAACATAAATTGTACAACAAATCAATGACTTTTGACCACTGGAGAAAATACTTGTCCTCGGGCGGCGTATATTGAATTCCTCGCTACGCTCTGAATTCAAAATAGCGCCCTCGAGAAACAAAATTTTACTTTGTCCCCTTGTAACACAAATAATTTTTATTTCACTATGATTTAATTTAAAACTATGTCATTATTGTAAGTTGTCTATTTATTTATTTATTCAACCTTTACAAGTAAACCATATCAATCCTTGCTTGTCTTAAGCAGTAAACAACATTCTCACCTAAAGTTTAAATTTTTACCACTAAAATATTGTTATTGTTTAACTCAAACTATTCGATGCAACAAGTTACGTTAAGTTTCATTTGGGCAATAAACGACGATAAGGTGACAACAGGTGAAATTTTAGGTTAGAATTTTGTTTAGATGATAAGACAAGTTTGTATGAACGGGCTCTAGACAGGTGCGACGTCCTGACCTTTCCCGCAGTCCGTGCAGAAGAAGGACTTGACGCCCGTGTGCACGTGGAGGTGTATCCGATAGTGGTCCTTCCTCTTGAACGGCTTCGCGCAGTAGCGGCACACGAACACGCGCCGCGGCGTCGGCACGTGCGCCTCGGTCTCCTCGCGCGCTATCGGCTCGTCCATTATCTGACGGGGAACGGCGGCGAGTTAGCGAGTGGACTGTACAGATGCGTTTAGAAAGAAAGAAAGAAAACAGTTTATTCGGTGCTAAGATGTACTACATAGGATGAACTTAGAACTAGAACACCGAAAGGGTACCCACTCAGCATATGTCGAGGCACGGCTACGTACCACGACGCTGGTCTTCCGTGGGCACCAAGTATAAGTATTTTCTTCGTTTGCTGCTACTCTATGATGGAAACATCCGTTTTATCCAAAACTACACTTTCACGCCCGAATTGAATGAACCTGACAGCGGAACTGCCAGCCAGTGAGTAAACAACCCAAATTCAAAATAAATCAGCTTTTTAGGAGCATAACAAATTATTAATCTAAGGGGACCGCGTTCGCGTTACAGCCAGTCGCCCAAAAATGAATTAAAAGGTAACGTTTCATGCCCTAACATGTCTAACGCTGACCAGCACCAAAAAGTTACGTGTTTAATGGCCGGTTGCTATATTCAGTCAACGGAACGTTTGATCCATCAATAGTCATCATAATCAGCCTATGTTTGTCCACCGCTGGACGTAGGCATCTCCCAAGGCGTGCGCTGCCAGCTACCCTGCGGATATCGTCGCTCCATTTCACCGGAGGACGTCCTATCAATAGTAAAGTTTTGATTTTGACACATTTTCTATAAGAAACCTACCAATACTTTACGGCTGAAGGCAAAACGGTCTGTTATTTGAATATACGAACGAATGACAAATCGGCAACTTATATCGAATTCATACAAGAAACAAATGCTTTTGGGAACGGGACCTTGTGCAATGTCCGTCTGGATCGCTACTACCATCTTGCTCGCTAATGCAGCTGCTAAGCAGCAGTGTTCCACTGTTGTGTTCCGGCGTGGAGAGTAAGACAGCCGGTGAAATTGCTGGTACAAGAGTATTCCATTTCAGCCCTCTGGGTTGCCAACGCATCTGCAGTCTTCTTAGGTTGCGGGTGTCGATGGGCGGTAGTGATCACTTACCACCACGTGACCCAATTGCTCGTTTTCTTAAATAAGAAAAGAAACCAGGAGGTGAGTGAATTCTCATTAGTCGTGTCGCTGTCTAACCTCGACGTAGTCCTGCGCAGGGTAGTTTTCCCGGTTGGCGAGCGGCGGCGCGGGCGGCGCGGCCTCCTCTCCCGGGCAGTGGTGCTGCTCGAACTGCTCGTTGCTGAAGAACCCTGCGAACCCAGCACCAGGGTCGGTCAATGAAACGCTACACAATATGATCACCGCCGCCCGTAGGAACAGTGACCCCAAGAGAATTTCTGATCCGTTGCCGCCCTATCCGCTCTTCCCGCGGGCATCCAGATCGCTCACTAACTGTACGAAACGCTGTAGTAAACTACTACTTTAGGGCGGTATTTTGCGAGTGTTGGACTACCCCGGTCCAGCAGGCCCATACGTCCTGCGACCATTAACTGGTTACAGTGTAACTCTGCCATTATTTAAATTATTGTACGATCCTTTTGACGACAGAGGGATAAATCTAGAGATTTTTCTAGTTTCGTGGGTGGGGTTCAGAGTTCATTCGCCTTTGCTTATGTTTTTTATCTCTTTCTCACTTCGTAGTTAGTTGCTATATTCAGAAAGCAATACCCCTGAAATTGAATTAAATATGTGAGACTATTCAGTGGTAATGATATTTTGTTGCGAATTTATTTATAGTAATTTTATAATTCATTTGTGAATAAACTCGTCTTCAATATAAAGTTCAGCGTGCAATCTCCGTTTTTTTTTATATGTGTTGGACTAAGGGTAGTCAGTATTTACACCATCCCAGCTTTCAGAGAATGTTTTTATTTTTTATAATTAAATGAGGCAACCAAAAAATCTCATATTATTTAGGGTTACTAAGGAAGCTTATTGCTTTGTAATGAAAAAATATCAAAGCACTTTGCTGGAGTTCATCCATAGCCAATTGTGACAAACAAATTGGGATTGCACTTAACAAAGACAGCTACTTCTAGAATATACAGACAGGGCAAAGTAAGAAGATTTAATGATTTAAAATATGGCCTGCAGCTGTCTGTCATTTTACGTTATTACGTTACGTTATTTTCCGTTGGTACTATTATGTATTCTGTAGCCTTGGCACCGAAAATCCCATATGCACCTCATACCTTTCAAAACAGCATTCTAACATCATTTACCTTCATTGCATATCGAGCACCATATAGTGGGAGGGTACTGCTTGACGTGGACGTTGGAGTGGACTTTGAGGTGTTGCTTGCGCTTGAAGCGGCGGTGGCAGAGCGGGCACGCGTACGGGCGCTCCGCCGGCCGCGGCGGCGGGCCCGCGGGCTGCTGCGGCTCGTCCGACCCCCGGGGAACGAGGAGCGATTCGTCCTGGAAGCATTAATTTTAACACTCTATAAGGCCACAGTCATACAGATATGTTACGTGAAATTCAAACACAGTTCCATGTCTGCAACGCACTGGAGAATCATTTAATAACAAGCTACTTCTCACTTAAATACAATCCCATTTGTATGATACTGCATAGTTACTAGGGTTCAAATTTCATAAACAGTCAAGGAAATTGAAACACGTACCACCGTAGAACCTAGTCGAAAAGACATACGCATGACATTTGTATGACATAGCCTGGCTTTTAACGCGTCGCGTCATTGCGATAGGGTTCTAAGGTGGTACGTCAATATATTTCTCCTACTGTATGTGGTCGATAAATCGCATCTGCCTTATTAAGGGTTAATTAGAATAACAATAAAAATAATATTGCAGGACAATTCACACCAATTGACCTAGTCCCAAACTAAGCGCTAAGCTTGTACTATGAGTATTAGACAACGGATACATGTAAATACTTAACTATACATATAGATAAATATATACTTGAATACATATAACATCCAAGACTCGGATACAAACATTTGCCCCTACCGGGAATCGAACCCGGAACCTCTAGCTTCATAGTCAAGGTCACTAACCACTAGGCTCCCCGGTCGTCAAACAACAGGCAAAGAAAAATAGACAATATGCATAAACTCGCAAGTTCAAAGAGCTCTTTTAAAAATGTGTTCTGGTATTTTAACTTTGAAATATTACAAAAAGAAAACTAAAAGTGAGCAAGACTCACACAAATCGCTCCCTACAATGTACGCATACAATACCATTTGACGTCCTAGTCCTAGTCGACGTTGTCACTAGTCAAAAGTATGGTTTTTAAACTTAGATCGCGTTCATTTTAATAGTCTACTTTAAACTAATTATTATAAACCACGTAATCCTTTTTTTTTTTACTTTTGTTAAATACGTACCGGTTGCCATTCGTCCCCCTCCATGGCTCCCTCCATCGTTAAATGGTAGGGCTCCGACCCCTCTTCTAGCGCGATCTGCGGCTTCATGTGGATGCTCATATGATTCCGCAGTTGCTCCTCTTTGCGGAAAGCTGAAAAAAAAAGCTTTTATCTACACACATATCATTACTGCTCTATAATACATTCAAAAACCGTAGGAAATGACCAGCATTATGACAATCAATGTTATTATAAGAATTTTCTTGTCTGTGGTAGTAGGTAAAGCTGTACTTCAATGTTCATCATATTACCGACACCTCTAACGTTATGAATTTAAATTTAGAACAGCTGTCAAAATTCAAGTGGGTCTCTATTTTAGTATTCATAGATATTTTGTTAGATATGTTGTTTTGTAATGGGGCTGACATCGATTGTTTTCAACTTTCGCGATTTTCACACATACTTATTACGTTTATCGGGACTTAAACGTGATAGTAAACTGTTTATTTATTTACCTCGACGTTTCGGCCGCATTGCAGCGACCGTGGTCACGAGCAGACTGAAGTGGAGGGTGTCACCGCTGTTTAGCCGCGCGAGTTTTACGAACTACCCGCACAAAAGAAACAGACAGTTTATTATCGCGTTTAAGTCCCTATAAACGTAATAAGTATGTGTGAAAATCGCGAGTTTAAAACAATCGATGTCAGCCCCATTACAAAACAACATATCTAACAAAATAAAACCTATCTTATCAAACACTTATACGTTTATACAGACTCTTAGCTGCATCGCTAGTTGGTTCGGAGAATCGTTTGTAATCCCATATTATAATCAAAATGTGCTAATCTGTTTGTATATAGGGTAATCTTTAGAACTACTGAACCGATTTCAAAAATTCTTTCACTAATAGAAAGCTACCTACTAATTCCACGCGAACTAAGTCGCGGGCGTCCGCTTGTAATAAAATAATAATGGTAAACCGCTATAGGGTTAAAGATTAGCTTGATGAAGTTTAACTGACTTGTGCATATTTCATTTGACAGTGTTCAGCGGCAATGATAACCGATATTTGGGTCAGGGTGTAGTGTAGCTTCGATCGGGTCAGCAGCCGACTCCGGTGGGGGTTTTGGGTGGGGACGGTACGTGTGTGCGTACCGTGCACGTGTATGGCAAGGTTACTAACATTACTTTTTTTACAACGACGCGAAAAAAGGGTGCTACAAGTTTGAAGTCTACGTGCAATCGTATCGGGCCCTCAATTCTGGCGACCATCGAGATTCATCCCACGTTTGAGATATGTCAATAAATGACATATTTGAGAGGCATCTGACAGCTCTTTGTGACGTAGGTAACTCGAATGTGACTTCATCTATACTGACGCCGGCTTCCCCAACTTGCACATCTGGCTAGGTACAGTAGGGGAAATATATTCACGTACCACCTTAGAACCATATCGCAATGACGCGACGCGTTAAACGCCAGGCTATGTCATGCGTAAATCTCTTCGACTAGGTTCTACGGTGGTACGTGTTTCAATTTCCATGACTGTAGCACACACACCGGGATTTCCTTTGTCGCTTAGTGCGTCTCATTCTAACTAGCCGAGTAGAAGAGAGATGCACTGAGCGATAAGCGAGGAAATGAGTACCTATAGCTAGCGCAGGAAACGTGCTAGCTATAGGTACTTTGACCTAGACACTAAACAAAGGGAGGTTAAAGAAAAACCTAAAAAGAACTATAGAAAAAATGTAGAAGCGCTTTCCTTGAGTTATGACACTTTTATGACTGAAAGCGTTTAATAATAATAATCATAAATTCATTTATTATCAGGCTAAAAAAGGCCCAAAAGGAAAATCTCTGTTCTTTTCTTTTGCACGTAATAAGGTAATAAGCAACAGGTCGGCTAATCAACAAATAGAACTACAGGTAGTTTAAAAAAAATTAGACCCACGCGGGGAATAATGACCGGCAAGGTATCAGCTATTCTCTCGGGGTGCGCTGGTTCCCATAAGAGGCATTTCCCTTCGTAAAAAAGTCATTTTGAGTTGGAATATTCATAAAAATAATGTTAAAACCGGCTAGCCGTATTTATCACGCCTCGTTGGGCTTTTTTTAGAACGTTTGCACAGTAATACCATGCGACAAACGACTGACGAAAACACACATAAATTGGTCGCTAGTAAAGTCCCGTACCGTACAGTTAGGTATTAGTTTTCATTTATTCACAAAGCAGTATCTTATCATGACTAAAAAATTATCAAAACTACGTCAATCCCCATCACAAAACTGCTCACGGCACTAATAATAATATAAACAACGTCCTCCAACAATACAAACCGGAATAACGGAAAAAATAATAAAAAACTCTACTATACGAGCGCGTCCCCTCTCACCAAAAGTCACCCCTCCTTAAAATAAATTAGATTTCTAAAAGCGCCTCTATGCTAACCCTTAGATAACCAGTAATACCGAACTAGACACGCGACTCTCGCATTTGTGTTACAGTGGTATGGTCTAAAATTGTGAGGTTGGCAGCTGGTGTAGTTCAGCCCGTTGCCCTTCGTAATTCCCCCTACTGTCCTGCCCCCTCGCAACTGGCCCATGGGGGATCACCCCTAGAATAAGGGAGGATTTCGGAAAGGTCGCCTAAGCTATGCGACCCTGTTTCACATAAGCACGTACACATCTAGACACGATATCGATTTCAAGTTTTCAAGGGATTAACGGAATAAACTTGTGATATACCCTTTCTATTCTGACGGTCGTCGAAAATGAAAAATATTTCTTTTTACTCGACTGCCATGCTGCCTGCTGAAAGGGTTATTTACATGCCTAATTCTACCAGCGCTTCGGAAAATGGAAGATTCTGCTGGGAAGAAGCGGCGATTTTTGGTTTCCTTGTGGCTAGGGGAGGGGTGGGGGAGGGGGAGGGGGGTTGGACTCGTGATCGTGAGGTACCAAGTTCGATTCCCAGCGGTCGCTATTTACCAATGAGTTTTTCTAACATTGTGAACAATGTTAGAAAAAACTCAATGTTACTTAAGTACTGTAGTAACCAGCGATATTTTGCAAGTAGGCCATATAGGCTCGTTTACATGTCTGAGTCTACTAGAGCTTCGGAAAATGGAAGATTCGCCGCAAGAAACTCAGTAGCTTATCCTTTTTTTCTTCTCTTTTCAAAACAAGACAAATTCAAACAAACAAGTAACTAAGTAAAATGGCTGTGACATACGACACATACAAACGGTGTCCCTTATTTGGCTACTGAACCCCTAAAAAGGTTGCAAACGTCGCCCTTTAGTGGTCATATCTATTGCTTAGATAACTTTCAACTATAACTATGTTTCTCTTTCAATTACTTCGTCTTCTTTTTGCTGTCGGTAACCTTCATCATTTGGCTGCTTTTTGGCGATGCAGTTGTGCGCTGTACATTTACGTATTCCATGTAAATTTATATTTTTATGTATATATTTATATTTATGTTTATACCTTTTTATTTTTTATTATTATCTATGTAAACTCTTATGTACGCTTATTGTGAGTGTGTTTGATTCTTTTTTTAAATTTGCACTGGATCGCTGCTTAGCGATAAGACCGCCTGTTGAATCCCATGTATAATTTCCCTGTGTGTGTTCTTTTATTTTGTTTACTTGTGTGAATCAATAAAGAGTATTTGTTGTTGTTGTTGTTGTTATAACATTAATATTATTGTCCGAACTAAAATAGGAAGGCAAAAGAACAAGTGGGTCACCTGATGGATCACCCGCAACATCTAGGGGTCTGCCAATGCGTCGCCAACTCAGAGAGCTAAGATGGAATATCTCTTGCGCCAGTCAGTCTTGCTCTACACGCCAGAACATAACAATGCAAGCACTGCCGTTCAACGGCTGGATTAGCGAGCAAGATGGTGCCAGCGGTCCAGACGGACTTTGTGCAATTCCTATTCCTACCTGCAAACTGTTCGCTGTTGATCTGGCTTACACTCTCCTACGGCTGAACCGTTTTAGATGAAATTAACAGGGATAGTTTGACACCTGGGGACGGACATATGCTGCTCTTTTTCAAAAATCCACATCTAAGATGGTGAAATGGGGAATGAAAGTTTGTATGGGAAATAAATAACTGCTGAACTTCTGGACTTAAATTACTTAAACTTAAAGACTTAGACTTAAATTCTCTATATGCAAAGATCTCCCCGCCTCATCAAGATTCTCTGTTGCCGCAACTTCTTGCGTTCCAAAAGTTCAGCCGTTTACCATTTCCCATACAAACTTTCATCCCCATTTCTGCATCTTAGAGGTGGATTTTTAAAACCCCTTTTTGAAGTACCCTATGGCTATCCATAGGGTACTTTTTATCCGGAAAAGATACAAAATTCTCGCGGGAAAGTGAAATAGTTATTAAAATAAAGTTGAATGATAAAACGTCATTTTATCCTAAGTAAGTAAAGTAAGTCATCGCTAATAGCATTTCCATGTAGGCATTAAGTTTGGCCCACAGGGATGCGGTTAGCCGAAAACTGGGCCACGATACAAGAGATGATGAGCAGTATGTGGGTCATACACAGCTAAATTTAAGTTTTTAAAATATCTCTACATATAAAAGAGTTCCGTTACTGACTGACTGACAGACAAGCCTACACCGCTCTTGCTACTCCGAAACTGCGGTTTCGCGGAGTAGCAAAGTAATTTGTTCCAGTTGGTATATTGTTATGATATGAACCTACGCACAGTATCGCCTGAATCTATTAATGTGACTTCTGTTCTGAATGTTAAGGACGTGAGGGATTTGGTTTCCATATATACTATATACTATACTAACGACGCGGCTTGCCTAGCATGAGTGAAATTACTAACGAAAACTTAATTAGAATGAATTGTGCAAAAAACTCTAAATTACAATGGTTTCGTGATTTAGGAGTAAGCGGCCGATGATATTATGAGGATTAAGGACAGACAGAGGAGCAGGGGGTAGGACCTTGTGCAAAGTCCGTCCGGATCGCTACCACCATCTTGTTCGCTAATCCTGCCGCTAAGCAGCGGTGCTTGCACTGTTGTGTTCCGGCGTGGAGAGCAAGACAGACGGTGCTTGTGCTGGCACAAGAGGTATCCATCTTAGCCCTCTGGATCGGCAACGCATTTGCAATCTCCTTGGTGTTGCGGGTGTCTATAGGCGGTGGTGATCGCTTGCCATCGGGTGACCCACTTGCTTGTTTGCCTTCCTTTTTCATAAAAAAAGGAGCGACTTTGTTATGTAAAAATAAAAATATTTTTGCTGACCAAAACTATGCTTACTACGTCAGAAAAGTATGCAACATTTACACGAACGTATCCAACTGCCTTCTAATAACGCATAAGGCATTATGGTTATATTGAATTTCATGGAGAACATGAGAGTCAAGTTTATAGTACACTCACTAGACACTTCAGTTGGGTGTAGCTGCCTCTCAACCCGGTAAATACATAGTAACTTTATGTAAATAGAATTGGAATGGCTATTTCGGACCGGGGTTTACCTAAGCCGGAGTACGTTCATCCCTTGTTAGGTAAGATTTCGATACCACGGGACCACCTCCCTGGCAGGGAGGAACCCCTTTTACTTTACTCTAGAAGCGTGTGGTATTTAAATACTAAAATTGCTTATTATTTATACTTTAAATATGCAGTACGGTAATTTCGATGCAAATAAGTTCAGCGCTACAAGAAAAACATCTTTATTCTTATACCCAAAGCACAACCCAAAGCCTCCCACATACACACCAAAAAACACCTAATGTGATATCCTAATTTTTTTTCTTGAACTCAGTGTAGGATGTCCTAAAGGGGCTTAAGGCAGGGGGGTTCCACTCCGTACTGTAGGTACGCTCGCCGCATTACCTATGGCATAGGTTAATCGCAGTAGGTTGCCGGCTTGCCGCGCGCGTGCCCGCTCTCTCTGTGTCGCGCGTTGATAGTATTATAGTAAGCAGCCCAACCCTAGCGGTGCGCCAGGGCATTGCGGGTGGAAGGCGGGCGCGGGCGGCGCCTTCCTTTTGACACATGCCGCCTGGCGAATGTTTATGAAGTAATACGAACTTTTTGAGCCTGATCATAAAGTTGGAATTCGTTTAATGGTGGTCGAAAAAGAGAAGTTTCTGTACGTTAGTACTATTATTTATTCTGTGCTTAAGGTTCCAATTGATAACGTCGCAGGGGGACTAACATCGTAACTGGCTGTAATACATCTGCGTTTTTATTTGCCTGACAGGCACTGACCTATTCCGCATTCTTTTTTTTATGAAATAGGAAGGCAAACAAGCAAGTGGTGGTAAGTGAACACCACCGCCTATAGACACTCGCAACAGCAAGGAGATTGCAGATGCGTTGCCAACCCCAGAGGGCTATGATGGATTACCTCTTTGTGCCAGTAATTGCACCGGCTGTCTTCCTCTCCACTAAAGTGCAAGCACTGCTGCTTAGCGGCAGGATTAGCGAGCAGGATGGTGGTAGCGATCCGGACGGACCTTGCACCACCCGTAATAGGAAATACTGTGTTTTACCATATACCGAAGTACTTGTGAAGTTTTCGGTGTGTTTTCCCAAGGCGGGACGTGCGGTCGACAGCTTTTACTAAACTTGTTGTTTAGTTTTTGTAAACCTTTTTTGATTTCTATAGGGAACAGGACATACAATTTACGAATTACTGGGAAATTTTGCCCTTACCACACACTTGTGCAGTTTGTTGAGTTGTTGTTGTTAGAGATAAGCATTCTACCACTTTCGCTCCACCTGTTGCTTTACTATTAAGTTTAAGGTGTAGATGGCAGAATTTATATACTTTTCCGCACTTGAAACTAATAATTTCCCTAAAATAAATGTACTTTCCTCAAAAAAACGTATGCACTTACTCCACCTGTTCCACTATTTTGAATAATTTAACTGGATGTATATAGGAGGGAAGAACGTACCTTTTCATCACACCTATTCCAAAAACAACAATTGGCTTTAGGGGATAGCGGGGGCAAAATTATATTTTGTCCCCTAGGGAGTTTTAGTTTGAGTCCTCTGATTGGTCCGCGTTCTGGCTTCTGATTGGTTAGCGTAGTTAAGTTAGTATTTTTGTAGACTTGCCCACTTAACGACAGGCAAAGGTCCACACAGCCATACAGCCATGTCTTATGTCTGTAGTCAGGTTGAAGTGACTCGCGTGAAGGTTGAATGTAAAAAAATATAAATATTACTAACTGACTGTTCTCTGTGGTGATGAACTCATTTTTGTAATAAGTTAGCAAGTGGTTTGTATTATAATAAGTACTTACTCTTTATTGATTAGTATGAGAAGTTAATCAAAGAGGTTGAGCTCATGTACATAATTGTGAAGAACTGAATGGGCGGTTAGATTTTCGATTTCAATTTTTCAGAATTAATTGTGTTTTATATATGTACACTTTCAATCCAATGTTTATACATACGAGTTTCAAGGCGTAGTTCTTTGTTTTTCTCATAGGTAGTGATGAAAAATAGTGTGTTACTCGGGGACAAAATATGTTGTCCTTGGGCGGCGTATACTGAATACCTCGCTACGCTCAGGATTCTACTTAAGAATCCCTCGCTGCGCTTGGGATTCTACTATAGAATCCTTCGCTTCGCTCTGAATTCAAAATAGCGCCCTCGAGGAACAAAAATTTACTTTGTCCCCTTGTAACACATATAACTTTTTCCGCATTCGAGGCAAATCTTGTTCCTGCATTAATAGTAAGTTGTACTCCACCTGTTTCTTCGTTTTAAACAACTTAACTGAATATATACGTATGTATATGTATGTAGGGGGATGGTCATACCTTTTCCGCACTCAAGGCAAATCTTGTCTTTCTCCATGTGCGACACGCTGTGGAGTTTGAGATGATCTTTCCGCTTGTATCGCTTTCCGCAAGCGAGGCACACGTGCGGGCGCTCGGGGTCGTCTGATGGGTCTATCTCAGTCTCTTTCACTCGAGACAGTGCGTTGCGAATCTGTGCGGAATTGTTAATGTCGGATAAACAGCAACTTAGTAGGGCTTTATCTACAATCTATACATATATATAAAATAATTCCGACACTGACGACTGAAACATAACGCATACCTAGTCTAACCGCTGAAGATAGAAGCATGAGATTTGGAATATGAATTCCTTAGTATTAAGAAAAGTAACATAAATGTTAATAACATACATATTTATTACAATTAATTAATATTGACATTAAATATTTGATTAGGCATAGGCAGGTTATATGAGTAGTATTTAATACGGTATTTCACTCAAAAATCTAATGGCATAAAAGTTCAAAATTGTTGTAGACGACTACCTACTAAAAACATATTTATGTATAAAGAAGTAGGTAAAAAAATCTGATATTTTAGAAGTTACAGCGATACAAAGTTACAAAGATGACGCAGAGAAAAAGTTCTTTTTTTCGTTTCGAAATATGTCATTCGAATCCAAATAAAAAAATGTAGAAATTTTTTGTATGTGACTAATTAGTTAAAAGCTAGCTAACAGTATTAAAATAAACACGATTTAGTGTTGGCTCCATACAAAATCAATATAGTGACGTCACTAGTGCTGTATGCAGCGCGATAGAGCGTTTTCGCGACGCACGCCCATCGTCATTCTATTACTTGTGATATTTCGAAAAATACTGATCTTAAAAGAAAACTAAAAACACAGTTTTTCTTCTTTTAACCAACTCTATCAATTTTGGAAATAAAAAAGTCATTAGAATACCGTATTGGCATGGTTTTAAAATAATGTGTATTGTATTCTGCGGGTGGAAGGACCTTGTGCAAGGTCCGCCCGGATCGCTACCACCATCTTGCTCGCTAATACTGCCGCTAAGCAGCAGTGCTTGCACTGTTGTGTTCCAGCGTAGAGGCAGGACAGCCGGTGTAATTACTGGCACAAGAGGTATTCCATCTTAGCCCTCTGGGTTGGCAACGCATCTGCACTCTCTTTGTTGTTGCAGGTGTCTATAGGCGGTGATGATCACTTACCATCAGGTGACCCACTTGCTTGTTTGCCTTCCTATGTTGTACAAAAAAAAATTATAAAAATTGATTTATTGGAAAAAAGTATTTATTTTATTTATGACATGTGCTTTTATGCAATAAAATATTTGGACTGTGATTTAAAAGTTACTTTAGTGTTTTTGACACCGCGACTGCGGACACTCGCACTGGTACAGGTCAAGGAATTTAATTCCCTACCCATTTCGTTGAAATGTTGTCTGACATTGCAATGCATTAAGGTCGATTTGTCAAACTAACGTCTTGCTCTATAGCTCTTATGGAGACAGTTTGCTATATGCTATTGAACCTTGGGTGGGTTGGAAATTTAATTCCTTGACTGTACGAGGTAGCGAACTTGTCGAAGTGGCATGCGTACTATCCCTGCAGCCATGTCCTACTTCAATCACTCCACGTTCTAAGCAACGTTTAGTTTCGGCAATAGCTGTGGTGGACCTTCTTACCAGCGGACCTTTGAGTCCCACCCTACCCTAACCCAAAATCTACGCGAAGGAAGTAGTGGGCAAATCTAGCGTAAGATTAAAACAAGTCTTTGTAACGAAATATAATGTAGCCATATAGGTATCTAAATATCAAAGTACGGGCTGCTAATATGTACTGTCACCTCTCTAACCTTATGAAAAATTGGAGGGGGTTGAAATTCTAGGTCAACCATGTACGTACACGTAGTCTTAGTAACGAATTTGGGTACAATCCGGTATTACAATCACTAACCGAACGGCATAAAAGTGTAAAATTGGCATTGGTCTTAAAAAAACAATATTTTATTTAAAAAAAAAATCTTGTTAAATAGACGAATTTAAGATATCAATTTGAAGGATTTAGGTTTTAAGCGTGTTTTGAATTTTTTATCCTATTTATAAGTTACCGGAAAATTTTAGACAAATTTACTAGGCAAAGGCATTTTGCCTTTGCCTGCCCCAAATTTAAATGAAAAGAGTGTCAAGTCTGTCATCTGTCAGTGTCCTGTGTTAGTTAACCTTAAAATCTTATGCGTCCTAATTATTTGGCGATAAGGACAAACAAAGGTCAAACTTTGTTTTGCAAAAATATTAACAAATACAAATTATTTTTTTACCAGAATATCAGAAAACGGATTAATATCCCTATTCCTCGAAATGGTTTTGGAATTAGAGCACATTGTAAAAAAATGAACAATGCCAATTGTCATAGATCGTACAAATATTTATGCCGTAGGAAAATAAACCGTCCACGTACGAGTCGGACTCGCACACGAATGCTTCCGTACAACATCGTAGTGGACACGTTTCCTGCTCGTGGGTCCATATTAATCTTTTTTTATTATTACTTATTGCTATTGCGGCCATAGTAATACACAATCAGTAAAAATTTCAAGTGTGTTCGTCTTCACACAGTATAACAATAATGTCACTAGGGCGTTCTTTACTGTATCGAGCGCGATGGATCGTTTTTCCTAGGCTTACTTATTGTGATTTACTATTCGCACATCGCCTAAACAAATAAATCGCGACCAATGGGGCTTTTTTCAAGCACGAAAACTGGATTTGTTATCATACAAGCCGTACAAGCTGCAGCATCAAAAATGTTGAACATTGCCAAGCCTTTCCCCAAATAGATACGATACCAAAAAAAACGCCGAGTTGAACGTTTGAACAGGCCTGTTGAAGCACACGACCTAAACCGAGGGGAGTTTTTTCCCCCATTCGAAGGGGAGGGCGGCCTAAAAAAGAATTTGGGTGCAACCCCGCTACGGCTACCTACCTAGTCTGGAAAAAAAAGTTTATCGGGTTTCTTTGGATATTTTTTCTCTTGTCGCGATGTCATTCAACTAAATTGGATTTCGAACCAAGTTGTACAGAAATGTATTATGAAATAATGTCTTTATTTCGTATTTTTTTAGTTTAGAAATTCGATAAACGAATGAAGAAGAGATCGAAAACCTTATTCATCAAAAAATATATAGTGTTAATCCACATACTTCCCCAGCAACTAATTTAACAATCACCATGTCCTAAGCACTCGACAGCAGACACGATCTTTTTAATGTTTTCGAGTATAGATCTATAAAACGCACCGTACCTTACTTCAAAACCTTTGCTTCTTTCAGTCACGAGTAATAGTAATGCTATGTTTCGCAGACGATACCAATATATAAAAAAAAGTTAGAAATACCGGGTTAAACCTCCGGTGGGTAAACCGGTGAATAGACTAGAAGTACCCGGCACCGCCAAGCATGTTTAAAGAGAGGAATGTGTGCGGAGGAAGCGAGGGATGTATGCCACGAGCGGGGCAAATGGCGTTCTGTGGTATCTGTCTACCCTAAAGGGAAACAGGCGTTAGCTTATCATAGTAACCGATATTATATGTGCGGCACAGTTGTACTACTTGCAGCTTTAGTCATAGTATAAGTACACGCCAGAGTTTAATTTATCCCTCCCTACGGCTCTGTCTAACTACTGTTATAAAAAAAGATGCACAGAGCTGTCAGATGACAATGGTATCTTCACATAGGGAACCATTTCACACTTTTTTGATAAAAAAATTATGGCAAAAGTAATCTTTTACCATAATTTTGTTACCAAAAACTCATACAATTTATACAAAAGTGCAAATTTCAAAAATTGATCAACATGTTCTATTCGATCGACAAAACACTTACCTCCATCATCATTTCCGGATCAAACACGCCCCCAGTCACACTGGAGATGGTAACGAGCGGCTGGGAATCGTCTAGCTCCTGCTTGATGTCCAGCACTTCCGGCTTTATGTCCACGATATCCTGCTCGCTGTGTGCGTACACATTCTGCTCTATGAACATTTTACTGTGTGTTTGAAGGTGCTTTTGTAGATGGTCTTTCCTATAGAAGCCTGTGGGAAAAGGCGCGGGTAACTAAAACAGTTACACGACAATAGACAACAATTAAAAGAAATTTTGTAACCGAAATTTCTTTCATTTTTATTTTAAATGTTTTTAACATTCAAGTTATTAAATTAAAATGCTATGTAATGACAACACAAAGAAAAATTAGGGCAATGGCAGGACTTGAACCTGCAACATCAGCAATCCGTGCCTTGCGTTTGCCAGTTTCGCCACACTGCCGCTGCCATACCTATTCTATGCTCGCTATTCTATGCGAACGAAATCGCAGGCGTCCGCTAATTAATATAAAAAGGAGGAAAACTTTGTCTTTTGGTTAATTTGTATTTACGGAGTACCTAATCTCTGAAACTACTGAACCGATACCAAAAAATCTTTCACTAATAGAAAGCGACTCTGTTCCTGACGGACATAGGCTATTAATTCCATGCAAACGAAGCAATACAATTTTATAGGTTTAACATTTATTCGTAGAGTTTAACTTATATAATTAACGGGCGTCCGCTAGTCTACACTAATACCTATGTATCCTTATCTCTACATAGTTTTTTTTAATGAAATAGGAAGGCAAACGAGCATGTGGGTCACCTGATGGTAAGTAATCACCACCGCTTATAGACACCCGCAACACCAAAGAGATTGCAGACGCGTTGCCAATCCAAAGGGCTAAGATGGAATACCTCTTGTGCCAGTAATTGCACCGGCTGTCTTGCTCTCCACGCCGCAACTCAACAGTGCAAGCACTGCCGCTTAGCGGCAGGATTAGCGAGCAAAATGGTGGTAGCGATCCGAACGGACCTTGCACAATGTCCTACCACCCGCATAGTATAAAGTAAAGCCGCTATCCGTTCCTGTCTGTCCTAAATCCTTATAGTGTATGTTCGGCCGCCTTCTCCTTCTTAACCACGCAACGGATTCTAATACGGTTTTCACTGATATTTAGAGATTTTTACGGAAGGTTTTTATGTTACATACATCCCGATTGTACGAGTGCGAAACCGGGGCGGGTCGCTAATAAATAATATAATAAAGAGGTAATCTACACTAATATAAAAAAAACTAAAAGGTAAACTTTGTTTGTTTTTTTGTTTGTTAGTTTGTTTGTATGTAGGGGGTAATCTCTGGAACTACTGTACCGATTTCAAAAATTCTTTCACAGATAGAAAGCTACACTATCCCCGACGGACATAGGCTACTAATTCCAAGCGAACGAAGTCGCGGGCGTCCGCTAGTCTACACTAATATAATAAAGAGGTAAACATTGTTTGTTTGTTAGTTTGTTTGTACGTAGGGGGTAATCTCTGGAACTACTGAGCCGATTTCAAAAATTCTTTCACAGATAGAAAGCTACACTATCCCCGACGGACATAGGCTACTAATTCCACACGAACGAAGTCGCGGGCGTCCGCTAGTAACTTATAAAATTGTGACGTAGTATTTCGTGTGTTTCAACTCCAACGAGTATTTCCCCTCTGCCCCTCCCCTCTATTACCTTGCCCTATCCCACGTCGATCGATAGGTACATATTGGATTCAAATTATGTATGGGTATGGTTTATTTAAACTAATAGGCGCACGGCTATAACTACCTCTACCGGGCCCTATTTAACCAAGCTGACAGGGTCCTCATTTCATAAACGCGACAGGCTACCGGTGACAGTGACAATCCGTCATACATTGCTTGCCCACTATGATGTTAAGTCTGTAGCGTTAACTTGTCGATAGTGTCTAATGTCAACCAAAGTTGTAATTGGCGAAATCCATCACAACCCAGAGATGGGAAGCCATTAATTAACAAAAAAAAAAACTTTTGTCGATACAGTAATGTACGGTTAATTGTCACTGTCACCTGTCGCCTGTCGCGTTTATGAAATTGGGCCCAGGTGACATGTGACAACGACAATACGGCATACATGGCTAACTCGAAGAGTTTTCGTATTTCCGGATTTAAATCTTAAAGCTTATTTATTTATATGCAATTTTCGTTGGATGACAGTTAAAAACTGTACTCCAACTACTTTTGGTAGAGTCTGCATCAGCAAGTTACAGCGATGGAAATTTACACAAAAACCGGGCAAGTGCGTATCGGGCCACGCGCAGTGTAGGGTTCCGCAGATGCCTGATTACTCGTCAACTTGTAATTCCTACTTAGCTGTGTGTAGTTTTCCTATTAATTTCGGTACAATACAACTACGGTATTTTTTTCACATTTCCGAAAACAACCATTTAGCTGGCAGGAGGGGAGGGGGCTAGCATTTGCCGACCGGATAGCCTAGTGGTTAGTGACCCTGACTACAAAGCTTGAGGTTCCGGGTTCGATTCCCGGGAGGAGCAAATGTTTGTATAATGAATACGAATATTTGTACCAGAGTCTTGGATTTTATATGTATTTAAGTATTTATTTATCTATATAAGTATGTATATCTGTTGTCCAATACCCATAACACAAGCAGCTTCAGTTGCTTACTTTGGGACTAGGTCAATTGGTGTTAATTGTCCCAAAAATATTTATATTTATTTGCATACATTATGCGATGGTGACGTCACTGGCGATGTATGAAGCGCGAAAGAACGTCTCCGAGAAGCTTGCCCACTGTCATTTTACTACTCGTGATATTTTGTAAAATAGTTATTGGAGAAAAAAAAACAGAAATACAATTATCCTTCTTTCAAAAAATAGAAACAAAACATTAGAATACAGTATGTCATTTTTTTGAGTGCTTACTTTATGTTATCGAAATTTGCTTACGTTATTTTTAACATAAATAATTTGAATTATATTTAAATGCTACACAATGACAACACAAAGAAAAACGCACGGGATGCTGAGGTTGCAGGTTCGTGTCCTGCCGCTACCCTAATTTTTCTTTGTGCTGGATATAGCATTTAAATTTAATTTGGAGTACTTACATTTATCGCATAGCGGACACGTATGGTTCTTCTGACCGCTGTGTATTGTCCTGTGTATGTTTAGGTGCTCCTTCCTCTTGAACGCCTTGCCGCAGTCCGGGCAGACGTGCGGCCTGACCTGCTGGTGCTCCAGGGTGTGCCTGTCCAGGTGTTCCTTGCGCTTCAACCTGTGGGACAAATGGATTGTGCTCGAGACTTTAAGGCTGGGCCGCACCGGCTGCGTGCATGTTGCGTACGCAGCACGGCTCCAGCTCGCTTCGTAGCTGCGTTACGTGCACGCAACGCAAATGACACAAATTAAAAATATTTTTCTATGTTACCTCCCCTGGCCACACGTGTAGTGGGGATATATATACATATAATTAATAGATTCAGGCGTTACTTTGCGGAGGTCCATAACAAACTGGAGTTCATTTTGTTAGTTTGGGGATATATAAATTTTTTGCTTGTCTACCCTATAGTGTGTGTTATCGTTGGATATCCATTTTTAAAAATATTTCGCGTTTGCCAATACTGTTTTTTGATTGAGGCATTCGTTTGTGAATTATTAAGCTTTAAAGTAAAAAAATTTGTTACAGTCTAGTGCCCCCTCCCCCCCCCTCTGCCAGCCAAATGTTTGTTTTTAGATAAATGAAAAAATTCACGGTAGTTGTATATATGATGAAGTTAAAAGGAAAACTATCACAACTAAGTAGGCTTCACAAGTTCATGAGTAAACATTAAAAAACACATTACATTTAAAAAATATAAGGACACAAGTGCAGTGATATACATGCATCATCAGCTCAAGAGCTGCTAGTACATTTAAATAATAATAATAATAAAACAGGCAACTACAGAACCCTCCTTGGCCGGATTTAAGTATGCTCTTGTTATGCCTTAAAATAGCTAGCATTAAATTAGTGTTTCGATTTTTTTATATTCTTCATAGATTTAATAATACAAAACAATAACTGAGTGTTTTCTAATCAACCTATAAGGAATATAAAAAATATCAAACCTACTAACCTATTTCTCAGGCTTCAACAGCATACAAAAAAAAAATGGCTATTCTTAAAGATTGAGCATGTGGATATTGTACAAACTGACTGCCTAGTACCTATAAGCAGCTTTAGTTCTTTGCTTGATTTGGGACTAGGTCAATTTCAATTGGTGGAAAATATTCTAAGTCATCTAATAATTTAATTTACTTACGCAGTGCCACAGATCCCACAAAGGAACCTGTACTCTCTATTGTGTGTGCTCAAATGCTGTTCCATCCGTATCTTCTCCGTGAACTTGAGAGGGCATTCCACGCAGCAGAACTCGGTTTCTCCGTCGGGGCCCCGCACTATGATGGCTCGCTTGCTCTTAGCTAAGAGGCTGCGTTTGAGTGCATACTCAACAGAGTCGTGATCTGGTTACGGAATGGGTGTCTATTCATTTTTTGTTGTAGAACTTTCTTAGGTTAATTGGATGAAGTTTCAGCATTCCATAAGTGAAATAGATAAATGTTTGAGATAGATGAGTAGATATTTCATTATTAAATTAACCAATCAATACACTCAATTAACTGCAGACTTGTTGGAAAATTGCTACTCCTTGTCCACACAATTCACTAACCCCACAACATTCAAAGATACATCAGGTGACTTGTTTGTTTGCCTTTGTATTTCATAAAAAAGATAACTTATATCTCTACAATAAAGTTAAGTTTTGTTCATATAACAAAGTGTAAACAAATTAACTGATGAGAAGAAAAACTACTTCATAACAATTTCACTATCAGGAACTAATCAAGATTTTTAAATAGAGGCCTGATGTTATTGGCCTGAATGCGAATGAAATATTATTGAAAGTTATATAAAATTAGTAATTAGAGTTGTACAATTTTAAGTTTCATTAATATTTTATTTAAACATAATAATAATAATAATGGTAAATTAAAACGGAGGGTACATATAGTTTGTAGATATGTGCATAAAAATATTGTTATATAGTTTAAAAGGGAACAAAAAAAACAAATATGGCAAAAACAAATATGGTGCACTTACCTTCATTAAGCGCCATCGCGCCTAGGACTAGGTAATTTTCATATATTTGATAATACCTGAAACCACAGAAGATCTGATACCTAATTTCAAAATGTAACAACTTTGAATTAAAAGTTAGCTCAAAACTTCTCAAGCCGTTTCGCCGACGTGAACAGAGAACTTGAAATGGTGTTCCCCCTTACTGAATCCTTCCAACGAATTTCGCCAAAAGCCCATGCTCCCCTCTGTTTAGGGGTGACTACCCTTTGTCTACCCTACCCTAGCTTCCCCTATTGGAGGGGACCCCCCTCCCCACTTCGGATCGGACCGAAAGAAGGGTGGGCAAACCTTACCCTTGCATTGATTCAAAATCTACCTGAGCTCGATACGGCTTACAAAGTAATAACAATATTTAAACACAAAAAATCTGATACTGCATACGTATAATTTAAGGTAAATTAAAAGAAATATTTCAATGAGAAAAAGTTAACTATTGTTTCAAAATACGCACGATTAAAACTTACTTTGTAAAGTTTACTCGATTTATCAGAAACACTGTAGCCACAAGTTCTTGTATTAATTTAAAAAACAATTAACACTTCTTTAGTATTTATACTAAGCTTAGTTATATTATATCACAATCACCTTCCTCTTCCACACACAACAAACAAAATAAATAGATGAACTGTGAGTGAGTAAACTGACTGAATGAAAGAAGGAAAGGAATGAGGAATGAATGACTGAAAAGGAATGGAATCGAACTATAACCACAGATTAGAGAAATATAGCGAGTGAACTGTACATAGAAATAGTATAGCATAGAAGGAGTATAAAAATTGAAAGCGATATTTTATTATCTGATGTCTTCACTTTAAATGGCAATACAATGTGTCAAAAAGAGATGACTACATACTCTGAACTCCTCTTCAATTGACACCCTGTACACAACCAATAGACAAAATGGTCACCTTTGGCTATGGTAATGTTTACATTAAGGTTTATGGTTTACTACCTTGACGCACACAATGGTGACCATTTTGACAGTTTTGGCCATAGAAATAAAAAAACCAAAGAAGGATAATCAAAACGCAAGCTTGAGGCTTATTTCTCTCGATATTTTTAAAACGTTCATTCAATAAGAAAAAAAGGATAGAGTAACGTTTCGCGTTCTTGCTTAATCGCTATGTACAAGGTTGTGCTGTCAAATTGGTCACCTTTGGTCACCATTATGATACCAAATCAAAAACCTCCAAAAAGTCGTCTATGGTGTATTGAGTTACTGTTGTGTTTGTTTAGTCGTGTATGTTGTCGTTCACTACCGGTACGCCATCCCGGCTATTTTGGTGTTTTTTTTAGTTTTAAACAACATAGTTTCAGTGCTGTTTTACAGGAATATGATCTTCGATATCTAAAGATATGACGTGTGTTGTTATCATGTGCAAATCGCATTCTTTTCGCAAGGAACATGAAGTCGAAATTATTAGCTTTCACAGGTAAAATGCAATTTTCAATGTATAACAGATTGTAACTGTCAGGTTGCATTTTTACGGCGTAAAAATCCAGAATAACATTAACTGAAGTGAATATGTGTGTTGAAATATCCCAAAAGTAATGTTTTTGCAGAATATTCTTAGTTTCTTATTATTTAGTAATAGGTTACAATAGTGTTGAAATATATGTTATCGACAAATTAGTAACGGAGTGTTTAACTATTTTATTTATTTTGGTTCTCATATTAGTTTAATATTAGAACTAAATAAAATTAAATTTTGTTAAATAAATCTTTACCTGGGCCCCATAGTTAAAAACATTATATATATTTGTCGGAGACCGGATGGTCATTAGTACAGGAGTTGAACAAAACAAGCGCGCCATTGGAAGGCGCTACCAGCGCCCTCCACATCCTTTAGCGCAGTTGGCATCCTCGGCGGCGGTGACTGGAGGGTTGCATCGCGGAAATGCAAAGCATTCTGCTTGCGGCAGCCAGCCAACCCGTGAACAAACGGGTGCCTTGGAACTGACCTACGTTTCGTCTGGCGTTTTTAATTGAGTAAATAAGAGTCGGTGGAATAAAGTCTAGGTGAATCATAATTTGTATCTTAATAAAGAGGTTAAATGCAACCTCGCCTACGTTGTCTTCTCTTTACCTCGACCATCAACTGCTTAGCCCACGAAATGCCCGACGATACCGTGAATATTTTCCTTCCACGACAAAACAACGCGAAACGTAGTTATGTTTTTTTTGTGGGAAAGTGACTTATTTCTTAGTTAAATTCAGGTTTAATTCACCAATGTATTATATTTTAATGTTAAACTACTAATCGAATTTATCTGAATCTCTAATTCTGCACAATATCTTAGTAGCCCCTTCGAAGACGAACACAATGAAATCTCAATTACGCCCACGCACAAAAAATATCTTTCCCTTTAGCGTTAAAAACTTGTGTGAATTTGAATCCATTAATTCTTGTTCTATTTTTTAGAAAAAACTCTAGATACTTATTTAAAATAGGTAGAGATATATCGATAATATCGACATCAATGTAATTGTGTGCGCAACCCTGTTTTAAAGGAGAATGGGCATTTTTGTATGGGCGCTGTCCCAACCCTTGTATACACTAGTGAGTAGTATGGACGTGTAGTACTCGGTGTAAGGATCATCATAGGCCATGTTTCGAGAGTTGTAATTAATAATTGTTTTGTATGAAAAAATCGAAAAATAAAACAGCTAATTAGACCTATGCTCACGTTACGTTTTTTACTCCTAGTGGTCTCAGGAATGCCTGGTTAAAATCTTTCGGCTATATCTCGAACATGATTTTACATATACTTTTCATACAACTGCTAGTACAAAGTGAGGTATAAAATGGGCTGTAACTTTTTCCCTGCAAACATTTCGGTTTTGCTGTCATATAAAAAAATTAAGCTCTTGTAGAGAGCTTTCAAATAAGATATAGCACAACTGTATACAGCACTTGGGACAATTTGCCCATTCTCCTTTATGTAGTCTATGGTCTATACAACAAATCTATACATTAACGAAGTTTCTATATGCAACAGTGTACAACTATGTTATTTTATCACCTATAACCATCTCTTTTTGGCACACTGAATCCCCAATAATACTATAGAGTTCAGCTATACAAATGAAACTTTTTATTTTAGTTATCCTTCTATGTCTGTCCTTGTTCTGAGATCAACTGTCAGGTTTTCTTCTTATGTCAAATTCACGTGTTATTTTATTTTATTGCCTCGTTTTGTACAGTCAACAGTGTTGTGTACATTTGTTAGTCCACTTTTAATGAGAGGAAAACATTTTATAAATTAAAAATGAGTTACGAAACTAAACTCGAGGATTTAGCTGTTAAGCTTTTCAACATTGATGCTGTTAAATTTGGCGATTTTATGACTAAAAGTGGACTGAAGACACCGGTGTACTTTGACTTGAGGGTTATAGTCAGTTATCCCGACGTAATGGTAATTGTATCCATGCTGCATTTTGAAGTTCTTGATTGGATTAAGTGCATTTGAGGACAGTCTCATATTTCCTCTATAAAAAGTTCAAACTTTAATGATTTATTCTGTTACAGGAGTTAATAACTTTTTTGCTGTATGATTTTGCCGTAAAGGGCAGCAAATGCCATCATTTGTGCGGCGTCCCTTACACGGCTCTGCCTGTGGCTACGCTGCTTAGTGTCCAAGCTAAGAAGTCCATGCTCATGAGACGAAAAGAAGCCAAAGGCTATGGCACAAAGAAAATGATTGAAGGGCACTACAAAGCTGGTGAAACATGTCTTATCATTGAAGATGTTGTCACTTCGGGCTCTAGTGTGCTAGAGACTGTCAAAGACTTGCAGAAAGAAGGCCTTAAAACTGAACAGGCCATCATAATATTGGATAGGGAACAGGGTGGTAGACAAAACCTTGCATCAAATGGTATTGAAATGAAGTCATTGTTTACTATGACCAACTTAATTGAAATTCTGATCAAGCATAATAAAATAACACAAGAAATGGGTGATAAAGTTAAGGACTACTTGAAAACAACAAAAATCCCATCAAACAGTATGTCTTTTTTTATTACTGGCACTTTATTGCTTTTTTATTTACAGAGTGATATTATTTCTAGCAGAATAAAAAAACTTTTCTGTCTTCTTTTCAGAGGAACCAGTGGATAGAGCTTCATTGTCTTATGAGGCACGAGCTGAGCTAGCTACGAATCCGGTGGCAAAGCAGTTGTTTGAAATAATAGCGCAGAAGAAAACCAACCTCTGCATTTCTGTGGACTTAACTTCTACTTCGAAGATACTTGACTTGCTAGAAAAAGTCGGCGAGCATGTTTGCTTGGTCAAAACCCATGTGGATATCATAGAGGACTTCAACTCTGACTTTATAACTCAAATCAAACAGCTGTCTAAAAGGTTTAACTTTTTAATTTTGGAAGACAGGAAGTATGCTGACATCGGCAACACTGTGGCGTTGCAGTATTTAAAAGGGTTGTATAAAATCGGGGAGTGGGCAGATTGTGTCACCGTCCATTCCTTGCCGGGAGAGGGCATATTGAAAGCATTGAATGGTTCCACAAACGGAGTTAGCAGGGGAGTGTTTCTATTAGCTGAAATGAGCAGCGAGGTAAATATAAACACTAGCACATTATGTTCATAGTAAAGTATGCACTAGCAAAAACTAGATCAAATAAACAAAGATACCATGCCAGTAATAAAATAATATAATTTATCATCAGATTTTATTTTTATTTTAATGTGTATTTTAGCTAAAAATTTGCATTGAATCATTGCAAATTAAAAAAAGATTTAAAATTTTGTTTTGAAATTGCCTAAACATAGCAGTCAAGGTAACTCTGAATATAGTCATTATGCTTTGATCTTTAACAATAGTTTGTTTTCAGGGCAACCTTATAACACCAGACTACACAAAGGCAACAGTGGAAATGTCAGTAAAATACCCAGATCTGATCACCGGCTTTGTGTGCCAAAACAAAGACACGTTCCGAGATCCAGGCCTGATCCAACTCACTCCTGGAGTGCAGTTGGACACTTCTGGAGACAGCCTTGGTCAGATATATAACACACCAGAGAAAGTGATTCTAGACAAGGGTGCTGACATTGCCGTTGTGGGGAGAGGAATTATGGCAGCAAAGAGTCCAGAAACACAAGCTGTTGTATACAAAGATGCTCTTTGGAAGTGTTACTTGAAGAGAATTTCTGGCAAAATGGAATAAAATCTCAGATAGACCATGTTACTAAGAATCTGAAAGTTGTAAATGTAAGCTAAAATAAGGAAGGCGATAAATTAAGGATAGCAAACCATTTTCGGCCTCTGCGCCAATTTTGCCATTACATGTTATTATCAGCTTTTTTTTGACAGTTCATCAGATAGCGAAGCAGCATTGCAATTTCCTATCGCATGCCACCTGCGCGGCATATTTTTGCCATTGTAATGTATTTGTACTGTGATAAAAGAGTAATTTATCAGTTTGGTGCTATTTGTTGGCATTATACAATACAGACCCCATACATTCCTAAATATTTTGTATAATATATTGATTGGTATAACATGTAGATTAGTTTGAGACCAAGTATTTTTGATAGTGTTATCTTATTGAATAAATAAATATTTTATCTATAATCTTTTCATTTCACTTTTTTAAATTTAGCTACAAATTTCGTAATTGATTTCAAACTTCTTTCCTTGACATCAAGCTAGTATTTTTTTTTATCGACACATATACCATAAATGCTCTATAATGCGTTCAGAAACCGTAGGCAATGACCAGCATTATAACAACCAATATTATTAAGAGATTTTATTCTAATTTGTTTGTATTCATTGTTCAAATTCATTTTTTATTACATTATTTTAATGTGTACAGTTTATAGATATTTAATAGGTACCTAGCACTAGTAGCAATGCAGGTCATTGCCCTATGGCTTCTGAACCCATCATAAAGTACTTATGATATGTGTGTAGATAAAGTAATGTATGCAACTGTACAGAATTAGGTCTTAAAACACTCGTGTGATCCTATTGTGAAACTCGCTGACGCTCGTTTCATAAAACCACACTCGTGTTTTAAAACCCCTCATTATGCAACAGTTGCATAATAGTATTTTATGCAACTGCTATATAATGAGGGGCCTTAAAACACGAGTGTGGTTTTATGAAACGAGCGTCATTGGTTGTAATAATGCTGGTCATTTTCTATGGTTTTTGAACGCGTTATTGAGCACTTATGATGCTAGTTAATCATTATACCTAGGTAAAACCCAAATAAACGTTTTAATTTAAAAAACTTTTCAATTTTACAAAAGTTAAGAGCGACACCCCTAATGTACCTATTTATGAAGAGTATCTAGTTTTCGCATAAAAGGCCTTACTAGTTGAGATAAACAAAAAAAATCAATTTTATAAAAAAATAAGGGGACAACCCTAACGCTCTATTGGAGCATGATTGGAACGTAGGTATCTAACTCCACAAACAGGCCTAGTTTCGGTACTGATTATGTTTATATACTGTGCTTCTATGGTATACTTCATACAGCAGTGTGGCCACAGTATAGATATTTACATACTGTGGTGTGGCCAAGTTAAATATTAAAATCGATCTGTCAAAAACAAATGTGAAATGTCAAATTTGTTAACCTCCCCGAGGAAAACAAAACAAAAGATTATAGTAATTTAGACATGGATAGTATTGTTAAAGAATTAGGGATAAGTAATAAAAACGTATTTACGACTGGATCAACCAACTTATTCAGCGTCGTCGTCCACAGCGGTTGGCTAAAGAAATGGTTAAAAAACGTAGAAGTAGATAACACGGTGAACAATGTAGAATTTGCCTTGCAGGCAGGTGAAAGTGTTCCTTATCCCTGGCGGAAAATATTCATTAGGGTGTGTACCTGTTCTTTTAAAACAACGATGTTCTAATATATCACACTGATTTTATATGACACGAATTTCTTTTGTAGGTACTTAATAAAAAGGTGTCCAAGGTTCTACCATTGCCGCGTTATAAGCTCCACGAAGGGAACCCAGAATCTCCTTTAACGTTTTCGCAATTACTCCAGTACGTCTCGCAAAACAACCAAAGAAATTTGTGGAAGGAATCATATAAGAAATATTGTCAGAATAACGACAATACAAAAGAGAGTGCCATAGTGAACCTTCTGGAACATGACCAGCTGCTCTCCGAGGTAGTGCTGCGGCTGTATGGCTGCAACATCATCCGCATCAAGGGCGATGGCTCCGGCCGGATAACAGAATACAAAGAAATCATTCCAAGCAAACATGTCTCGAAGTCATATGAAACACATGTCAATTTATTAGCAGCTATGTTCATTCTAGAGACTGACAATAATTACTTTATAATATTCAGAGGCCACTATGAAAACAGTTTACTTGATTGCTTGAACTTCAGTCCCAGTCTTGTAGACATGAACTTTGGGCGGGGAATGTTCTTAGTTTACCAATTGCTGAATGTTTTTAAAGCTATGAGTGACAGAGGGTTAAGTCTCGGCACATTGATGTTACAAGATATTTATCTGACTGAGAACTTGTGGCTGCAGATACTGCCTTCCATTACAAATAATATTCATACTCTGGATGCTTCATTAATATATGAGCAGAGTAAGGGCAGGCAGGCTACCCCGGCTGTTGGGGGTACCCAAGGGCAGGGGAAGAGGGGAGAGGAGTGGTGTTGGAGGAATGAGGCAGTGCAGCTGGAGAAACTGTGCATGCTGTGGGTGCATGGACGGATATCAAACCTGGACTATCTCTTGCATCTAAACACGCTGGCTGGAAGATCAGCCAATGATCAGCAGGCACATTTCATGGTGCCTTGGGTCACAGATTTTGCATCAAGATGTGGTATATTACTTATTTGAAACAATTTACTTGATTTTTCCGTTTCTTACGGTGCATGAGTGAAAGGCCTATAGAATAGAACAAAATGTAACATATTGTCTAGCACAGAGTGGTTTTCTCTGGGGCCTTCCACTTTTCCCCAACTGTATGTGTATTACGATTGTGACCTTGTTTTGTTTTAAATTAGTCAATTTGGACCCAGCCCGGGGGGGGGGGGGGGGCGTATGACCCCCATGACACCTGCCCCCTGGATCTACGCTTGGTTCCATTTACATTAAATTTTCAATCTACCAATCTGCCCTGTTTTTCTATTTAGCTTTAAATTAATGCTTGCGATAAAAAAATATAAAAGGAGGATCCTATTTAACTTGTTTTTTCTACCTTTAACTTGTGTTGTTCCTGTGTTGTGAATATGGTGAAGTATCATACAGCACAATGTAGTTATATTTAAATTCTCTCATTTAATGTGGTTCTAGAGAGCTGGGGGGGGGGGGGGGGGGGGGGTTTAGGATGAGTTTTTTCAGAGTTTCCATCGCCACGTAAAAACTTCTCTTTCCTTTGGAATTAAGTAGTCTCACCACTTTTTGTGAAAGGCGTCGAGTTTGTCTCGCCATCTGCGACAAAGATTTCTATGTTGTGGAACCCGTTTTGAGGCTGTTTTTCCCATAAATCTTCTGATATGGGTTCCACACGACCATCCCAGCCCCTTTTAGCTTAACTGTTTGAGATTTGCATGCTGTCTGACGTTGAGAGTATTGTATTGTAATAAAAATAATTGTTCAGGTCGGAACTGGCGAGACCTGACCAAGTCGAAGTACCGGCTGAACAAGGGCGACCGCCAGCTCGACCTGACGTACGACGGCGCCAGCTGCGCCGACCAGATCCCACACCATGTTACCGACGCGCTCTCTGACATCACTTGCTACGTCTACTTGGCCAGAAGGTTGGTTCAAGAGTTTAAATCACACTTAATATTATAATCACATTTCACACTATCACACTTGACACTAGCACACTTCACACTATCCCACTTCACACAAATACTATAAATGTGAAAGTTTATGTATGACTTAGGATTTTTTGTTAATCCTTCACGCTTAAAAGGCTGAACGGATTTGGATGAAATTTGATATGGACGAAGTTTATATCCTGAATTAACACATAAGCTACCTTT
Source organism: Ditula angustiorana (assembly GCA_963691745.1). Taxonomy (NCBI): domain Eukaryota; kingdom Metazoa; phylum Arthropoda; class Insecta; order Lepidoptera; family Tortricidae; genus Ditula; species Ditula angustiorana. The sequence goes on from OY829480.1 coordinate 12,826,966, forward strand.
TATCCGGAAGAAAGTCACGCAGGTGAAGTCGCGGGTAAAAGCTATAAGTGCATAAAGTTGGCTGACTCCTTTATTGCAGCGCAAAATGGCTGCAAATAGCTCACAGTAAAAATATATGCAAGGGTACTGTTAAAATAATTAAGGTCTAGCGTTCGGGCCTAGGCATCGAGCACACAGGCTCCCCAGGCTCCGCTCGCCTGCTCTACTTTATACCGCACATTGTTGCTATGTCGACTGGCCGCATCTCAACTTTTTCCTTATACTTTGGTTTGTCGTTTGCTGAAAATAAGCCCAATAGAGAGTGTACTCGTACACGTTGACCAATGCAACCTGATCATACTAATTTAACGAAAACCGGGAACAAATTACCTTGTTTGGTTTTACGACTGCAAGCTTTCAGGCTTTTCGGTCGCATGCAATAGCCACTAAACGAATGGTTGACTGTCGCTACCTCAAACAAACAACTAAAGGTTGTTCAAAAATTGTATATATATTTTTTTAAAAGGATTTTAATTTATAATGTTTCAGCATTATGTTCACATTTCAGGACCCCAAAAGAGATACTGTGCAAACATGTCCGTAACAAATGGGTGCCAGCCGAGTATCCCGCCTCCATACAGCGCATGCAAGAGTGGACCCCGGACGAATGCATTCCAGAATTCTACACCGACCCCTCCGTTTTTAAGAGCATACATGAAGATTTATCGGTAACTGGGGTTATTTTAATTATTTTAAGTACCTTATTTTAAAGAATCGTCGTTTTAAAATAAGCTCAGCATCTCGCTCCAAATAAATACGTAGATATTACCAGTGAAGTAAGTGATTAATTCTGATTGGTCTTTTTGCCAGGTCGTTTGGAATTGACCGAACTACTTAAATGGCGCCAAGTGTTTAAATCTACCCAACATACTCTACTGATTCGAATGTACAGAATGTTCCGCATTTGTTTCGTTTTACTTTTAGTTTCATGGCATACAATGTTTTTGAGACCAGTCATATTTTTAGGATTTGGGCATACCGTCATGGGCGTCGTGTGCTGAAGATTTTATAACAAAACACAGAGAAGCCTTGGAGAGCACTCATGTGTCTGAAAATCTGCATCACTGGATTGATATCACCTTTGGATACAAGTAAGTAGGAGTATTAGGAATGATAATTTTCTGGAAGCGCAAGTATGTGCAATTATTTTTATCAACTAGGTACGCAACATATTTGTTAGTATGTATAGTTGGATCATCGCCCACTGGGACGTGTCCCTCTCCTCTGAGACACGTAGTGTAAGCAAGAAAAGAAAAGAAGTGGATTACTTATTTTTTGTGTTATTCACGAGAAAGTGCCAAATCTATCTACAAACTACAGTATCGTATTACCATTTAACCTGTTCGCTACGGCAGACTCGTGAAGAATTCACGTTTCCTCAGCTTAGTTGAATATTCGAATAATTAATTTAAAAGTAAGTCCAAAACTTTACAAAACTGTCAAAACCATTCTCCGAGCCCTTCGGTACCTGTGTCCAATTTTATCTCTCACCGTATACAGTTCAGCAGGAAAAACCACGAGTGCAACTATGCAAATAATACGCCAGTTTACCACGCCTCTGTCTGTTTTAGGATGTCCGGGCCGGCGTCCGTCAAAGCTAAGAACGTGTGGCTGTCGCTGGTGGACGGGCACACGTGCATGCGGCGAGGCAGCGGCGTGCAGGTGCTGGCGGCGCCACACCCGCCGCGCCTGCCGCGCGCCGCGCGCCCCGCGCCGCCCGCGCTGCACTGGACCGCGCCGCACCGTGAGTGCCCGCGGAGCACTGGCGCTTGACACTTGCCCAAATATTGGGCGAGAGTTCACTGTCTGACATTCACATTTCACGCACTATGGCAATGAGCGACACTGAACTGTCGGCGTAAACTTTTAACGAAACCAAACTTCTGCGTGAGACTGTCTCTAGTGGCCGCCACACTTGCATGTGCGTGCGCCCGTATAAAGTTGTCTTTATATTTTGAATCCAATAGTCACTCTAAGCATTCTTACAGTTTTGCTACGTCCGTTTTACTGTTGTACTTTATAGAAAGTTTTGTAATAATGTAATGATAATGACGACTTCTACTGATAAGCTCTTATTTTTCAGGAAAATCCGTCAAACAAGACAGTTCGGACGACGCGTCAGATGACGAGGAGGAGTCTACGAGCCTGCCCCAGCACGTGTCCCGCCTCAGCGTGCCGGCGCGGGTCCGCTCCCGACACAAGAGCGGCAGCCGCGCGCGCTCTCTTTCCAAAAGTCAAGCCCTAGAAGACAGCCACGTGTCCACCAGCATCGACAGATCCTCACATTCCAGACACTACAGAGTCCAAAAGTCCGAATTTGGGAAAGGAGTCATCTACCTGCCTAAAGAGTTCAACCCGGTCGCGTCGATACAAGCCTTAGAAGCTTTGGATAATTTTAGAACTAACTCCTTCTTCACCAAGGCAGAAGACAAAGAGAGACACAAAGAGAACATCTCCACATTGAATCTGTTCCCTATGCAGCAGGACAGCTCGAACGAGAGCGCCAGCATAGCGAAGGATGATGACACCGCGTTCACCAATCACATGTTCCTATATGATCAAGGTTATTTGAAAAAGTTTAACGACGGCCAGTTAGAGAACGTCCTGAAAGAAAGGAAGAGTAGGAGCTTCAATACGAGATACACGACGGATGCGATAGTTTACAAGCAGTTCGTTACCGAGAGCAGGAGGCAGGATATGCTCGTACTGGGATGTCTGATCGTGGAGATCTTCATGCACGTGTATATGAGACCTCTGAGAACCAACAGCAGGAGTTTTCTTGAACGTTACAATAATTGTCGGATCGTTTTGAAACACAACTTCGGCACGCTCCCAAAAAGCGTTAGCTATATAGCCTCTCTGCTCTTAAGCGTGCAACCGCCGAGCTTAAGTTTAAAGAACGAGTTGGTGCCGCAAAAAGAGGAGCCGATGAAGAAAATTGTGGTGACAGATAAAGGATTACCTCCTCCGACGCCGTCTCAGTTGCTGCAACCGTTGCTGTCACAGCATCTGATACCGTTCCCTCGAACTTTCAATATCCTCTACAAGCTGCTGAGCACGCTACACGAATACGAATTAACGGCCAACGAACTGAACATCCTGTATATGTACGACTGCGACGGGGTCCAATGTGAAAAGTACCAAAACTTAGACAAAACCAAATTGTACTTTACTCAAAGAATAGCTGAAGGAAAGATCCAAGCATGCGCTACCCATCTAGACGTATTACTGAATCAAGTTAATTGCTACAATCAATTCGACGTTCTGGATATTTTTCTAACGCATTACATCGAGTTGTTGAAGAATAGGGACACGTCAGTTTTGGCCGCGTGGTATCTGTTCGACACGATGAGCAAAGCTTTGGGGCCCGAAGCTACGAAAAGCAAGCTCCTCAAACATATTCTGAACCTATATGAAGACGACGACTTTGTTACCGACAAAGCAGATCAACACAAACTGAGTGATGTCGACGCTGTATCATATTCGGGGTACGCCAACAAGCAGAAGTTCGTGAAACTCTACCATAACATATTCTTGCTTCAACTCATGGTGAGATTGGGCTTACAGTGTTTCCTGGACAACTTCACTCAGCATTTGGTCGAAGCTGTGGGAGGGTATAAGGACGTGAGCTCTGAAGTGGGGTCCCCTGGTCACTTGTGCCATCACAGATCCATGGCCAATAAGAAACCGAGGTATTCAGATGATAATCTCAAAAGCGCACTCTGTACAACTGACATATTCTCCCCCGACACGTCTTACGGCTCCGAACACGTCATGACGCCGAGTGTGGACAAAATGGGGGAGCTGAGCGGGTCAATGAAAGAAAAGGACGCTGATAATAGAAGTGAAAATGATTTGTTCCACTTTGAAACTGATAAAGAGAGACTACCTAGCCGCAGTAGCAGGAGCAAATCTCCTGCAGATTCTGTGGACTCTTACACTTTGAACGTGAATCCGCACGATAGTAGCATGCAGACGCCTTCGCCGTCAGCTGAAGTATTCACTGCTAAAGATTTTAGTCCTTCTGCCGTCCAACCGCATCCTGCAAAAGAACTTAACGTTCTCATTAGTACAGATGGAAATCCAGTGCAAGAAACACCAACGCGCGGTCCGATGTCACCGACCATAGAGATTCCGAAAAAAATTAGCATGTTTACAAGTTATCTACATTTCGCAGATGACGAGGACAAAGATAAGAAGGCTCAAGGGCGTCAGATAAAAAGTTTAGAGTTCAATGCACCTGCAGATACCTCACCTTCCCATAGCATAAACGAAGACAGCTTTCCAGAGAACGAAGAACAGAATTTTTGTAAGATATCCGACATGAGTTCCGAAAGTCTAATTTGGCTGGCACATAGACTAGGGCCTGTGTTGACCTGTAGATACATAACGAGGAATTTGCTGAAAATGTTGACGCTATGTTATATTGGGAAAGATAACTTAGCGCCGTGGGAAGGCGACTCTAAGGACGAGTTCGACGAGATATCGATAGCTAACAGTAAAGTCGTGGGCGATAGGAATGCTATGAAGGTTATCAAGTGCCTCACTTCCATTGTAGGTCAGTAATTTTTGTTTTTTCTCCACCCTACCTAAAAGTCTACTGAACGGCATAATGAAATGTTCTTCCTTTTATCTTAAGGCGAGGTAGCGCTGTGGCGTAAAGGATATCGCTGACACTCAAGAGTCGAGGCGCAGTCGAGGCCCATTTTAAAATTTCGTCTCGGGTGTAGCCGTGTTTAAACATAAAACAAGGCATAGTACTCGCCCCGACTCCATGCGAAGACCGCGCCGCATCTCTGCTTCGACGCCGCCTCGAATTCGCAGTGTTCGACTCCCCTAATAAAAAATAACAATTCTGATAACCGTCATAGACTTATTTATATTATTTATTTAATCTACTTCTCTTCTCTACTTGTAGGTAGTGCAACATAATATAATACACCGAATATAATACAATAACGCATATAATATTATATACTAATTCTAACAAATACATACTGATACATATACATACACGTAATAAATACATGATTACATAATTGCGAGGAGTGGAAGTGCCAGCCTATTCAGAGTCCTGGTTCAGCAGACTTCTGTATATACACTAGACATGCTGTACGGAACAGAAACATTGACACACTTAGTTACGGTATATGCCATTACGCGGTCCGCAAAGTTCAAGGGACAGGCTATTTGGAATCCGCACATGCTGTGTTGTTGAAGAATTTTCATATATTTGGTTGATTGTGATACATAAAACCGTTCTGCATAAGCATCGCTGTCAGTAATCTGACTAATCTGACAAACTCGAGCAACTCTCGTTTCATACTTCACTACGACTAGGTTCTTAGGTGTTCGGCCGCTTCTGAGGCTGACTGTACCGTAACTCAATTAACTCAACTAATCGTAATTCCTGGAACTGGAACATTGTCACAATGTTCCAGTTCCAGATCAGTGTGACGACGGCCATCTATTGTTGCAGCGATGTACGGCGAGCAGCTAATAATCTTCCAGTACTTGCCGCACATGGGCGAGCTGATAGCGTCGTGCCGGCGGCGGCTGTCGGCGCCGCTGGAGGGCGGCGCGGTGGCGTGCCTGCAGCTCGTCAAGTACCTCGTGCCCTACATGTCCGACGCCAAGCTCATGGAGCAGCTGCAGGTCGGTGGCCCCGGAGAGCTGCTGCTTTCAAACTTTCAACTGTCTATCCCACCCGCGGCAAAATAGCATAAGATACGTGACGTCCTAACGTTACGTTTACTCACACAATCTGAGGTTAATATTACACACCAACAAGGAGAGAGAGACCCGATGATGCGAACCGGTGGCGCGCGAGCGTGACGAAACGTCCCCGTTCGTATAACTTCGTTAATACTAGGTACGTATGTATACATATTGTTTTTGTCTGTCCCGTTCTGCAAAAGGACGTGATTCCGTTTTTCTTTTAAGGATTTGTATAACGAGTAAAAGCGCATGAAGGCATCGTGGTACCTTTATTCCGCCTGAAATCATAAAAGTATTTCAATCACGCAAACCTGCTGCGATTGCCAGTCAGATTTCGGCTAATTCAATCAGGCGACGTTCGCTTGATTTATGGCGTCCATGCGCTAGAGGCTGGTCAACTATCTCCCGCGATTTTATTTTTGGTGGGCGGTATGGTATCGTGTTCACCCGTACCGTACTGTGGACAACAGAGTTTCCAACTTTAACTCTGCGGAGGCAACAATGTACCTACTGTCTGGGGCTCATCCAGCAAATGGCTTACAGGACACGTTCCTGAAGAGCATCCTGCAGCCGTCGCTGCGGCTGGCGTCCACGAGCCGCTGCGCCTACCCAAGCGGCGCGGGCGCGCGGCGCGCGCTCACCCGCAAGCTGCTGGACGCGTTCCACGCGCTCGCGCTGCGCGTCGGGCCCGAGATGACCCGCAAGCATCTGTGCGTGCCAGCGCTGCAGAGGTGAGTCCCCCGCCGCTCCAGCCGGCGCGCCGGTGTGGTAGCACTGGATTAAAAATATGAACACGGTCTCTTCCCATCCAGCGCTGAATACTGACGCTGTACTGGGATTGTGACGTGTTTACATTAGTGCTGTGTCATTGCGGGTGAATGCGAGTAGTAGGACCTATTTGCAAGGTCCGTCCGGTTCGCTACAATCGAAGACACATATGAGTCACCATTAAAAACGGAACTGCGGGAAAGTGTCATTTTCCGAAAGGGAGGCACATAGTATGTACTATGAAGTTTATATATCTATCCCTTTCGACCAGACAATTTCTCTCAGTTCCCTCTTTAATGGTCGGCTAAGTTTGTTGCTGTATGTACCACCATCTTGTTCGCTAATCCAGCCGCTAAGTAGCCGTTAATTTTTTATTCAACAAAAAACAGCGCTGGAATTCAGTGACTGCAATCCTGCAACTGGATCAATGTAAATCGGCCTTTACAGTCTCGAACACCGTCGCAGACTTGCCTATCGGTGTTCTATAAGATGCTTTTTGGAGAATGTGAGCTTCACGAGCTGATTCCACCTGATCCATTTTACCACTAAACCACCAACGAGACCAAGGCTGATAATTTCTATACATTAGCGGTACGATTTATAAGGCCGAAGCGATTCCAGTAATTATTGGGCATACGTACTGTCAAGCTGTGGTACTTACTTCCAGCGTCAACATTTCCTGATGTTCATAATTTTTACCTTTTCTATGTTAGGATTAATAGGCCTTTTTCTAGTGCGGGTGCTATATCTTCGGCCTAGTCGACACTTTTCTTTGACTTAGGTCAAACGATATCCTATGTCTGGTAAAAATAATAATACGATTACTAGACAATAGCCAAGCCTGACAGGTCCCAAAATCAGGTGGAAATTACAATACTTCCCTGAGAGGTGATCCTACGTTTGTCTTTGCACAGGAAGAATTCGTTAAAATAAAAACGCACTGGGGAGGTAAGCTGATATGTGAACTTGTCCTAGTGTCTGATATTGATTTGTTCCTTTGCGAATCCTCAACTTATATTTATTTATCAAGGTATTAAAAAAGCCAATTATTTATAGCTACATATAACTGTACATTCCAACTATTGCATTTTTTTGTATTGTTTAGGTTTTTCCTGGCGTTTGATAAAGCGACTGGTAAAATGGATAACTGGCCGAAACAGGACGAGTCGAATGTTGAAAAGGTAATCGCCAAAAAGTTGCTCAGATAATTTGGTATTCAGCAAAGTGTGAAATTAAGTGCAGCTACATCTACATGACTTCTCTATTAATTTGGGAATAAGGAGAAGAATATTTTTTAGTCTGTCTGTTGCTTGTTGGACATATTTGACAAATTTGTCAGTTTAACAAGCTCTCCTTATTTTACATTTACTAACTTTACTATGACACACATACGATCATAGAACACACCGAATTATTTGACGGGTTCTAATATAACAATCTGTCGACCGTTACTTTTTCTATCAATCTATATATAACACTGATCAACCTACGACGAATGGGTGAATTTAACTTTTTATACCTACCATCTGTAAGAACACCCTAAAGCTAGCTGGCTTTAGGGTACTACTACTAGGGTGTTACTAGCTAAATGCGTAACTGCATGTTTAGCAATAAGCACGTTTATAGCCGGTTCAAGTCGAGATCGTTTCCAGTCGGAGCTGGAGGCGGGCGGAAGCAAAGCCGAAGGTTTCCTAGAGCTGTGCCGCGACGGCAGCACGGCGGAGTGGACGGTGCGCGACGGCCGCGTGCTGCGCGCCGACCTGCCTGATCTGTCCTGCTCGCCGCCCGACCTGTCGGACCGCCCGCCCGACCCGGCTCGCCTCACGGTAACTAACACAACTGACCATCCGACCTGTCCGACCGACCGCCCCACCCTGCCCGCCTCGCGGTGAGTTACACATCGGACTGTCCGACCGACCGCCAAATCTGTCCTGCCAGATCGATACGTACAACCTGATACTGGGTAATAGTCGTTTTTTCATTTACCAAATCGTTATGTTGCCTTTCCGTTCGCAGGCTCAAGAAGAATTGCTAATGGTGTTCAACGAAGAGTTGGCGCAACAGGCCTACACTACGTTTACCCGGTTTGTTGGAGTGGATACTATAGAGCGCTGTCTGAAAAACGGCGACACCATCAAAGCGCTGTGTCGCAAGTATGAGCGCAGCGCTTCTGTCGCTATTAGGTAAGCTTTTTGACAATGTTATCAAATGAACAGTTCTTTCGGAACTTGAAAAAAAAAACTACCACTGCGTTAACAATTCCTTATTAAAAATGAGCATTTTTTAAACCTTTTCACAGTGGCAGAATACCCTGAAGTCAGCCGTACATAAGTGAATTCAAATTTCCAGCTCTCCCCTCCACCGTAACCGTGTGCAATCTTCATTCAGCGACGAGCCTATCAGCTGCAAGATCGACATCCCCTCCAAGCCGGAGGCGGCCGATCACATCTCCAGCTCGAACAGCTTCGGCTCCAACGTCACGCTGGTGGGCAACAGGATCGACGTGGCCAGCGACGCGCGCGAGCCCGCGGCGCGGCGCGGCGCCGGCTTCGACGTCGTCGCCTACAAGATGGACAACGGGATTAAGAGCAACAGGTGAGGCTAAGTTTTAAGAGTCAACGCTACTATACAATGCACAGAACGCCTACAAGTGCTAGGTGCGTGCAGGTTCAAATACAGGTTTTGCCTAGTTCGAGGCCTCATAGATATAACGAATGTTTGACTGTTTACAGTAAGTAAAACATTTAAACCTATGTAGTTGTACTATAACCATATATACACTGTACCTAACTATAAGTTCGTACACCCTGCGGCCCATCATGGTAGCACTGTACCACCTGACTTCCATCTTGTAACTTACCTGTGATGACGAAATTAATATTAATTGTATTTATTAGATCTCCCCAAGTATGTTCAGCGTACCCATCCACGATATATTCTGTCTGTTCTATACAGGCATCTCCGCGGCGACTGGCTGATCTACTGGGAGCACGAGATCGGGCGCCCGGACAAGGAGTCCCGGTTCAACCTGAAGCAGATCAAGCTGCAAACCTTCGCCGGACACTCGCACTCCGTCAAGTCCATCCACTGTCTGGACAACGAGCACAGCTTCATGAGCGGCTCCAAGGACCGCACCGTGCGGCTGTGGTCCCTCAGAAACCAGGTGTGTATAAAGTTGCTTCTGTATTGAATGGATATTCCTCATTTCTAAAATTCCATATTTAAATGAACAATATCGGTATACACCAATTGGCAACTGTTTTCAGTATTTAATCTAATCTAGTATTATGACTGATCATCGTATACATATAATCTTTTAGGTTATGTTTGTTGATACCATCCCTAAAAAGTTAACGATTTCAGGAATGATAACATAATTAAATTAATTTATTCAGGTTTTTTTTTGTGAACTGAATGTTTCAAATCGTAGTCCTCGCGAGAAGACTACGATTGATTAGCAATTAAAAAATAAAATAGTTAGTTAAAAAAATTAATTAAATAATGTAAACGCAATTAGAGTTAAGGCAAGCGTTGCATTAGTACGTTTGTTGTTTTAGGCTAACGAAGCAGAACTATTATACACTTAGGATTACTAAAATGCCTAAACTTAGCAATAAAAATATACTAGAAATTGCGATGATTGCAGGGCGACGGCAACGTCACGAGCCAGTGCAACTGGACGTACACGGGGCACAAGAAGGGCGTCCTCTCCCTGACTTTTCTGGAGTCTCTACGACTTGCCGTGTCCACTGACAGCGTGGTGCACATCTGGGACCCTTTCATGGAGAGCGTCGTCTCGCAGGTCAGATCACAATCAGTCTCGGCGCGCGTGGCCGCGACGTGTTTTGTTGCTGTCAGACTCGTACAAAAGAAACAGTTCAGTGACAAACACGTAACTGCATGTTACGTATGTTAGGCAGCTCTACTTTTTTTTTTTGCTATCGAATGAAGTACACGTTTTATGCGTAACCTAATCACACGGCTAGGACTCTAGGTAGCGTGCTATGGTTCTAGAATCTCTAGAGTCGTTATTTATTAAATAAAAAGTCGAAGTATATGATTCTGGACATCAGAGCCAATAGCTCGGATGTCCTATTTTTACCAAACTCACTTTTCGGCTTTCTAAAACAAGTATACGTAAGTAATGTTTAAATCAGTTTTATTTAATCTAACTTGGTTAATAAAACAGATAGCAATTAATAATAAGATGGTTTGAAAGAGGATGTTTAAAAAAACCTATTGGACATCCGACCTTTTGGCTCTGATGTCCAGATATAACCTTTGTAATACAGTACATAAATTGACTGAGACTTAAAAAAAAATCAATTTTTAGCCAATATCGACTTCATAGATTCTAGAACTATGGCATGCGATCCAAAGTCATAGCCCTACTGATCGGCTTAATCGGATGGTTGTCGGTGCAGCTGGACAACATCAAGTCTCCGGTGAGCATCGTGCGCACGCTGCCCGGGCCGGCGGGCGTGGTGCTGGCCGCCACCACGGACGCCACGCTCAAGATCATCGACGCGCGCGCCTGCAACTACACGCACGAACTGAAGGTATGTGGCCCGGGCCAAGGGCGTGGTGCTGGCCGCCACCACGGACGCCACGCTCAAGATCATCGACGCGCGCGCCTGCAACTACACGCACGAACTGAAGGTATGTGGCCCGGGCCAAGGGCGTGGTGCTGGCCGCCACCACGGACGCCACGCTCAAGATCATCGACGCGCGCGCCTGCAACTACACGCACGAACTGAAGGTATGTGGCCCGGGCCAAGGGCGTGGTGCTGGCCGCCACCACGGACGCCACGCTCAAGATCATCGACGCGCGCGCCTGCAACTACACGCACGAACTGAAGGTATGTGGCCCGGGCCAAGGGCGTGGTGCTGGCCGCCACCACGGACGCCACGCTCAAGATCATCGACGCGCGCGCCTGCAACTACACGCACGAACTGAAGGTATGTGGCCCGGGCCAAGGGCGTGGTGCTGGCCGCCACCACGGACGCCACGCTCAAGATCATCGACGCGCGCGCCTGCAACTACACGCACGAACTGAAGGTATGTGGCCCGGGCCAAGGGCGTGGTGCTGGCCGCCACCACGGACGCCACGCTCAAGATCATCGACGCGCGCGCCTGCAACTACACGCACGAACTGAAGGTATGTGGCCCGGGCCAAGGGCGTGGTGCTGGCCGCCACCACGGACGCCACGCTCAAGATCATCGACGCGCGCGCCTGCAACTACACGCACGAACTGAAGGTATGTGGCCCGGGCCAAGGGCGTGGTGCTGGCCGCCACCACGGACGCCACGCTCAAGATCATCGACGCGCGCGCCTGCAACTACACGCACGAACTGAAGGTATGTGGCCCGGGCCAAGGGCGTGGTGCTGGCCGCCACCACGGACGCCACGCTCAAGATCATCGACGCGCGCGCCTGCAACTACACGCACGAACTGAAGGTATGTGGCCCGGGCCAAGGGCGTGGTGCTGGCCGCCACCACGGACGCCACGCTCAAGATCATCGACGCGCGCGCCTGCAACTACACGCACGAACTGAAGGTATGTGGCCCGGGCCAAGGGCGTGGTGCTGGCCGCCACCACGGACGCCACGCTCAAGATCATCGACGCGCGCGCCTGCAACTACACGCACGAACTGAAGGTATGTGGCCCGGGCCAAGGGCGTGGTGCTGGCCGCCACCACGGACGCCACGCTCAAGATCATCGACGCGCGCGCCTGCAACTACACGCACGAACTGAAGGTATGTGGCCCGGGCCAAGGGCGTGGTGCTGGCCGCCACCACGGACGCCACGCTCAAGATCATCGACGCGCGCGCCTGCAACTACACGCACGAACTGAAGGTATGTGGCCCGGGCCAAGGGCGTGGTGCTGGCCGCCACCACGGACGCCACGCTCAAGATCATCGACGCGCGCGCCTGCAACTACACGCACGAACTGAAGGTATGTGGCCCGGGCCAAGGGCGTGGTGCTGGCCGCCACCACGGACGCCACGCTCGAGATCATGGTCCTCGTGAGGGGTAGGTACAGGCGGCTACGATCGCTTAGCAAATAACAATTTATTTAAACACAGTTAGGTGATTTAACAATAGTCAAAGGGCGAACTTATCGTCGGTCGGAGGGAACTTTACGGGTGCACAGGAGTGGTTCTATATACGCATAAAGATATACGCATAAAGACCACCACCAAAAAGCGGTTTGCCCTTTGACTATAGACAACTTTGATCTGATTACTAATGGAGTGAGCAGCTCCTACTACACCACGTAGTGGTATCTGAAATCGGTCAGCTATGGACCACGTCTCATATCGTCATCGAGCTGGAAATCTTTGCTATTTAAAGCCATACACTCGCCACTTTCTCGCTATAGATGTACACTGTAGAAGTCACCACCTGTCACTTCTCTCTAGCCCTCATCGGTCGCTTCACGAACGTGGAGCGCGGCCCATGGCGAGATGGGTGTCGATCGCGTGTAATAAATTGGTATCGTTTGGTGTTGGCCAGCTTCCGACGGGCGCGACGACGTTCATCCGCTGCATGTGCGTGGGCGCGGGCGGCGCGTGGGTGGCGTGCGGGCTGGCGGGCGGCCAGGTGTGCGTGCTGGACGCGCGCACCGGCCAGCCGCGCGCGACCTGGCGCGCGCACGACGGAGAGGTCAGCCGACCATATTGTAATACGCTAGCGGACGCCCGCGACTTCGTTCGTGTAGAATTAGTAGCCTGTGTCCGTCGGGGATAGTGTAGCTTTCTATCTGTTAAAGAATTTTTTAAATCGGTTCTGTAGTTCCAGAGATTACCCCCTACATACGAACAGACTGACGAACAAACACAGTTTAACTCTTTATTATATTAGAGTAGATTGGAGTAGATGGATGCACAGTGTCATACTAGATGACAGCAGAAAAACGGCCCGACATGAGAATACAGGTTGACGCCAATGTTACAAATGCAAAATTAGTTTACCATTTATGGTCATTCGATTTACAACTTTACGTCTAACTGCATAAAATAATAATTTAGTAAGTTTTGCTGCAAATACAAATTTTTATTAAATAATAGTATTGACAGCAGCGCCGTCGGTCCGACAGACTGACAGCGCGAGCGATTGTCGAGTGGTTGTACTATTGTTCGACTTTTGATGCGGCCATATTTTAAACGCTGACTAAAAGTCCATTACTTATAGGTCAGTGAGTCAGGCCTAGAGTTGTAAAACAGCGGTTTTTATCGGGTAGCCGATAATGTACACTAATCTACACTTCTCCATCTACATCAACACTAATATAATAAAGAGGTAAACTTTGTTTGTTTGTTTGTATGTAGGAGGTAATCTCTTTAACTACTGAATCGATTTCAAAAATTATTTCACAGATAGAAAGCTACACTATTCCTGACGGACATAGGCTACTAATTTTACGTGAACGACGAAGCGCGCGTCCGCTAGTAACGTATAAGCAACGGCTGACAACCGGCTGCTTATCCGACTCGACACTGAGAGGTCTTACAATTTTTACAGTTCCTGAGTCGAAATTGTTATAATAACCGGCTTTACGTCTGTAGTCAGGCTTGCTGTGCTCACCATCGTAAAATAGAGAAACCCGGAATTCCAAGGAGCTAAGATGGAATACCTCTTGTGCTAGTGATTTCACCGGTTTTCTTACTCCACGCCGGATCACGACAGTGCAAGCACCGCTGTTTAGCGGCTGAATTAGCGAGCGGTGGTGGTAGCGATCCGGGTGGAGCTGTTTGGAAATGATCACGACTTGTATTGGCGATCCCTGGCTCCAAATAGTGTTCACCAACTGTGTAAATTTTTTAAATATTTAAGATGTAAAAATAACATAGTAATTTTGATTTATTTAAAAAAATTACACCTCTTTAAGTTTCTTGCCGGAGTCTTCTAATCAGATTTTTTTCCGAACCGGTGGTCAATTTTATGACATTCATAAGCGCTTCTTGTGTGCCTAATTTGTATAAAGATATTTTGACTTTGACCTTGCAGATCCCACAGCCCGTACAAATTTAAAATATTGCGTAGGAAATGAATTCAGCCAAATTCATTTGTTACTCATAGATCCTATTACCGGACTTCCCCAGAGCATTAGCAAACGAATATGTAGTAACGCAAGTAACCGTCTCAGGTGCTACGTTTGGCAGCAGTGGATGGCAACAGGCTCCTGACCTCAGGGCTGGATCAGGTCACTGCGCTGTGGAGGGTGGACGACGGAGAGCTCATCGCGCATCTCAAGTAAGTTCATACTTTAATTCTTCTCTGGCCGGCAGTTTGAACGAGCAAATCGTACTTTACGTTTAAACCAAAAGCCCTGACTTGATACGTTTTCATAGCGTCTTTTTGATTAGAAGTCGTGTTGAATTTGAGTCGGCGCGGCGCCATCAGGAATAAGTCGTATCGTCATAGAGGATTAGCGTTTAAGTTAAGAGTCTGTAGTTTAAATTATACTTGTACCGACTGGTTATTATTACGTTGAATTACGATAATTTACATGTAATAATTTCTTATGTTTTCGCGACTTGTGAAAATAACATTTGTTCCAACAGAGGCAACACTGAACCGGTGCACTGTTTGTCTGTGTACTACAACGAGCTGATATCAGGCACGACTAACAACCGCATCGGTGTTCACACCTCGCTGGACCAAGATGCTTCCTTCTCTAGTACCAAACTACGCTCGGACACCTTTAAAGGAGTCTTAACCTGCATGTCTGTGTTGCCGCTAAACAGGCTTTTGTTGTTAGGCAGCGATAACGGAACGATCAGTTTGCTTTGCTGATAAATATATGAAATACGCCCAGCTATAGTGGCACGCTAGCGTTTATCGCGCACATGAGACATTCGGCCCTCGCACACGTAGCTGGTTATTAAGGGATATATGGTTTATGTTAGCGATAAAACCTAGAATGCTAGGGCCTCTGGTTACGGCACCGTGATGTCTTCAACCAATAGTCCGTTAATCCATCCGTGTTATAAGTTAGACATAATTATAACCGCTACTGTAGACAGCGGACTGTTGGAAGCTGGTAAGTACCTCAGAACAATGGTTTTTGTTATTCTTGCTTGTAACAAAAAAATACCTTCTCAAGTAAATGTAATTTGCGTAAAGAGGCTGTATTACCTTCGTGTTTTTATAACCTGATTTATTCTGAATAAAGTTTCAATTGGTATAATTTTTGAGATCGCTTGGCGGTTCATACAATAAAATGATGAAATCAGAGAAGTTTTAGTTTAGAATTATTATTTTAAGATTGGCATTGGATAAGTTGTAAATAAAGTGTTCGCTAAATTGGCTCAAAAGATTAAATAGGCAAATAAGTAGATAATATGACAACGCCGGCGGGGGCATCGTCGGCTATAAAGCCGGTACTAAATGGTAACATTATGTTTTCTAACAGGTCCGTATTGTTTTAAGAACTTGCCCCAGGACGTGGGTACTTTCCCACAATTATGACCACTTTAGAGCTCCACTAATATTTCTTAAAGATGACAACACTAACTTAATTTTAAAGCTTTTTGGGAGTCCGCTCGTATAAGGGCGATGACGAAAACCAAAATAACCTTGTCTTATGCCTGGGGCATAACTCATGCTAGTTCGAGAGGTCAGTTAGGTTATATCGTGGGGTTACCATAGTTACCAGTCCACACTCCACAGTCATTGTATTACTACTCGCGTCATTTTACCCGCACCTTATGACTTAGCGATAGTAGATAGGGAAAGTTTTTTAGTATTAAAGTAAAGTCTATATTTCTTACTGGCTCTTGTAACTGCATCTCTCTAGTTATTCGAAGTACACTATTTGTAATAGCACTATAAAAACATGTAAAGTTAATAAAATATTTTTTTTATGAATTCATAATAATAAGCTGTTTGACTACTATTGAAAACTTATTTTATATAGTTTCTTATTACATTATGTGGACTTATAATTAACGCCCCGATGCGCAATTTTAATAGTCACCTGGCCATAATTGACGTCACAAGCTAGTATCATCATGTGACAGCTAACCAATCATTTAATTGGTTACTTTTTTTTTTACAACATAGGAAGGCAAACGAGCAAGTGGGTCACCTGATGGTAAGTGATCACCACCGCTCATAGACACCCGAAACACCAAGGATATTGCAGATGCGTTGCCTACCCAGAGAAGATGAAATACCTCTTGTGCCAGTAATTTCACCGACTGTCTTGCTCCATGCAGGTCCTACCACCTGCTACTTAACTATTAATGAAAAATTGGTACAGTCGCCATCAAATATTTGTATTTATACTTTTAATTGAGTGATTAAAGCAGAAATATACTTTTTATGTTTCTATTTATTAGAATAACAACAACTGGAAACGTATTTTAATCGTAGTCTAACAGTCTTTTCATTCTTGGTGCTTAAAAAATTAGTAAGTTAAAAAAGCCTGTATGATTTTTTTCAACAATTAAGCGAATATTTCATTTCAACTATAAGTTAAGTAGCGACATGTAATAATTATAATAAAATACTCCCTAGTTGATTTAATTATTATTGCAATACATTTAATTACGTTCTTTTTGAAGATATTGAATAATTATATGAAGCTTTAACGTCAACCACAATAGTTATTTATCTAACGACAGATATGTCGAATGTAAAAATATAAACAAATACACTTACAAGTTCTCATCACTATGGGCTCTTTTTGTCGACCACTTTTGTATTAATTGTAAAAAAGGGTTTAACATATTTTATAAGTTTAAGGAATACAACATCAAAATAATGTTTTAAACGTGCATTTTAAACTGAAACTGCGAAAAAAGGTCCAAGTATCTATAATAATAATAATAAAAACATAATTCACAGTCTAGGTCTTAATTTGACATTTGTCTCTAATGTAACCACACGCGCTGGAGTATTTTCAAAAAAGAGTAACTAAGTTGTATTTAATCAGTATTTAAGTTTCCATTTTGTGATGAAATGTGTATTTGATATAGAGAGTCATTATTAATTAGTTAACTTGTATCTATTTTCTGAAAATACTCGTAGCACATCAGAACTTGGTCCTTGATTTTCAAGTCAACTGAAAATTACTTGAATATGCAAGTCTAAGGGAGACTGCAATAAAATAAGACAGTTGTTACAGATTGATCGCCTTCGATGTTCACTTAAGAGGGGTGTGAACCCAGCGCTCTCCATACAAACGGCGATAACGTTTTCCACCCTCTAAACCTTAACCTATAGCCATGATTTGTTTGTATGTTGTCATTATGCCCTAGAATTAGGTTGTACGTTTTGATCTTTTTAATATTCTTCATAGTTTCAAAAATATTCACGCTTTATTGTGTTGTATGAATCTCATAAAATGCAAATATTGTTAAATCTATCAAGAATTTAAAAAAACCATATAATCTAGGCATAGGTCATAATGACAACATACCAAAAAATTGTTGGCACAGGTTAAGACTTAGAGTCTAAATCTTAACCTATAAATGGAGGGTAAAAAAGAGGGTGGAAAACGTTATCGCCGTTTGTATGGGAAGCGCTTTCAGTGGCCCGTTTCACGAAGCTACAAGTTACAATTTTACGGGCCACTGGGGGGGCTGCGTTCACACTCCTCTTAAATACAGAATGCTCTAGATTCTGCATTGCTGCGCGCCCACGTGTGCCAAACCATAGAGTAAACAATAGTACAAGTACCGAAGTTTTACTTGGAACAAAAACGGCGTTTAGGTATTAGAAGCGTCCTAATGTGTGTCTCTGTCCATCGTACTTATAGCTCGTGCTCATTGGTACAACGGGTCATGCCCCCTGGATCCACTCTTGCAATGAACTGTTGTTTCGCCTTGATGCGATCCCCAATTTTATTTGTATGATCTCTAATGCCGAGTTAATATATTCAAACTACGAATCGTTTTACTACTGATTAAAACATTGTTGCGTTTTACCTACCAGCCAATATCAGCCGTTAAATTTTGGCTGATGTCTCATAGAGAAAGTGCCAAGATGCGACGGCTGGTCTATAGCAGCCGTTGCGTCTGCAGCGTTGCGTTGCGAGAGTTGAGGTCAACGATTTGAACGAAACTGCCACATGTGACATGCAGCACAGTGCGTTGGCTGGTAGGAAAAACGATCCGATATATGAATATTGGAACGCGGCATAAATGTATAAAAAAGTCATTCCTTTTTATTAATAAAAAATAAAAGCATAATTCCATTGCAAATGTCTGATGCTCAGTGTCTTAAATGACTTATTATGTATAGGAAATATCGTAGTTTGCTTATCTATCACGTTCATTTATTGTAAGTTTTGTGCAGTTATGTGTAGTTAAAGTTATAGTTATTTAACGTCACCTATGTTTTTAAGTACTTAGTTTTTCTTACTCTTAAATAGAAGTACAAAATGTCGTTACCAAAGTTGGACATCACTGTTGTATACTTTACTAGCACTAATTCATTACTTCGATTTATAATTGCACGAGCCAGTGTGGAGCCGGCCCCAGATGGAGCTTTAGACAGTCGAATAGAGCCCACTACACCCGACTCTTCCCCGGGACAGTGAACCACTTATTAAATATCATATCACTTGACGAATAATATACGCTTGATTTTTTTTTATTGTTGTTGAACAGTTTTTTGTGTACTTAGTTTGGAAGCTCTAAGTATTGTAAATATTCCTACGAAACGCTTTCTTTCTCTAAATGGTAAACGGTTCAATGTGCCCCACACCACGGGAAAACTGAACTAGAACATGGGGCACATTGAACTTTAGTGATAACAGCGGATGATTGGTACTAAAACGCGTGATAACACTAATAACACATTATAACGTGTGCTGACTGTTTCAGGGTCCAGCGCCATCTGTCGCCATACGGGGCGCTGGACCAATCAGCTTTCGTACACTTAAGACTCCTTTACATGGAGCGAGTCCTTGCATGCGAGTTGCATTACATTGCGCGGCGCGATCAATTGATTGATCACATCACGCCTCGGTAGCCCGCAATGTAGTGCAACTCGCATACGAGAACTTGTTTCATGTAAAAGGCTCTTTAGAGACGCGCGCGTGTGTGTAGCAATGCAAATAGGTGGTACATCTTATCTACTGTTTCCCTTGATTCACTGTCCCCCACTCCGATTACAAAGATCACTTGACCGCGGGAAGGTTTTTAATTATGGCTCGATTAACTAACTAAGTAACTTTCTGAAGCTGCCATGCTAGGGCCTGAGCTGGCACACTGGCGTTTATAGCGGGCATATTCAAGCTTTACAGTAACAACAAACTATTTGAGCACTTTGTCAAATTCTGTTCTTAACAATCATTAGATTATGCTTATCCTCAAACCCTCGTAAGATTTTTATTGTGATATAACGAACAATTTACTGTATAAAATTATTATTAGCATTTTAAGTTCTATGTATATTTGTTCCTAAATGATTTATTGTATAATAAATAATAATAGAGTATTTACGCAATGTTTAATTTTAAGCCTCACCTGTGTGTATTATACGATATAAATTACATTATATTTTGGAATGCTGTGCCAAAATAGCATGAATTAAATTATTACTTCAAATCGTGCGATGTTTTTTCACTGAAAACACTTAAATGGAATAAATCATCATTGTTTAATATCACAAAGCCTAAATAAATGTTTTAATGTTATGTAAATCACTTGCAAAATCACGTTATCTAAACTGTTTAAGAATAAGATTATTTTGTCTAATAAAAAGTTTTTTAGAACTTAAACTAGTTTAATTCCTTTGCCCGATGATCTAATTGGTGCAAAATGTCCGGAGTATTAACCAAGCTTTGTGGAAACAAAATGTTTTCCTTCCAGATATCATTATCATTTGGTCCACAGTCCCGAATTAATTTAGTCTTAGGAGATTCTACCCATCAGAATAAGTTTGTTGTGGATTTACAATTTACCTGTATGATCCGATAAGGAAGTTTCAGTATGCGAGAAGATGAATTACATGACAGCAGAGTCCCCGTCGATGTGATAGAAGCACTCTTATTATCAACCCTATTTGTATGTAGATTCCCGATCAAAATTGTATGCAAGGAGGTTTGCTCTTTGGTTCTAGTAGGGTTCTAGCATTCTTCCGTCACAATCGACGTTTCCCGACATTTCACGTCACTACATAAAAGAAAATAAAAACGCGAAAATCTATTTTCACCCAAAGTAAACTTTAAGTGGTCCGTTAAAGTTTCAAATGCCGGGAAGTGTCCTCAACCCGATAGGGGGGCGGCGGCGGTCCAGCGGATCGATGGGGGGGCGGCGCCTGAGCGCGGCGCACGCCATCCCTCACGGCAGCGTCGAGGAACTCAACGCGCTCAAGGAAGAGACTCACAGCGGAGATCACTTCCTCACGCCCGCGCAGCTTGAGGTCGTCTACCGCACCAACATCAATAACGGGTTTGTATCAAAATCCTTTATTGACCGACCATCCGACCGTTTCAGTGTGGCGTTTGAGAGTGGGTGGGGTTATTTTTGGAGGTTCATTCATCATCATAGTTAATGATACAAACATCACAAAAATTAAAACTGAGAGGTACTTACGGCGTATGATTGACTTATAGGAAAATAGGCATCGAAAAATACGTTTAGACCAAGTTTAGACCCTTTTTTTTCTCGTAGCCGATTTTCCAGTCGCATCTATCCCCATCCGTGATATTTACGACAGGTTTAATGTTACCTCGTATATTTTTAACAAACGCAGTTTCTGCCATTTATACTCGTATTAGCTCTCTTTTTCATCCGTATTTGTTGTTTTCGTTTAGTAAGATCTAAAGAACGCTGGCAATAATAAATTGGCTATAGATTGAAGTAAGTAGGTGTAGGTTAGGCTAGGTTCGTTTTTATATCAGGCCCTAAGGGCCAAACAAAACCATACAGATCGCGAAACTCTATCGATCTAACGGCAGAAAGTACTTTAGGTAAAATTTCTAATATCACGAATTTTTACTACGGTTTTTCGGTCAAATTGTGACAACAAACGTACAGATTATTAAATAGATAGTACTACTCGTAAGTGCGTTTTCGAGTTTATAATGACGATAATTACTTAAGCTTGCATAACAAAGATGGTTGAACAGTCTATTATTTGCCTGGTGGTTCCCTGCCCGATATCCATTTAGTTCCATAACCTGTTAAAAATATCGTATCATTACAGGTTAACTGAAACCATCGCTAAAGAACTGCTCGATGCGCACGGACCCAACGAACTTAAGGAACTCAGGGGCACTAGCAAATGGAAGATCCTGCGCCATTACCTCTGCGGCTGGTTCCAGTGTGTACTCTGGGTCGGCGCATTCCTCAACTTCATTTGCTACTTATGCGCCGATTACATCGACACAGGCGGCGGACACTCCAGCAACGAATACCTCTACTTGGGATGCGTCATTAGCGGAACCATAATTGGCACCGGGTTCTTCGGATTCTACCAGGAAGCGAAGAACGTGGCAGCTATGAGCGGATTTGAAAAATTAGTACCACCTCATGCCATGGTTGTTCGGGATGGAGTAAAGAAAAAAATTCCGAATTCCGACATCGTTGTCGGTGATATAGTTGAGATGACTGGTGGAGAAGTGGTCCCAGCTGACGTGCGCATTTTATCATGCGCGAATTTCGCGACCGATATGTCCTCTCTGACAGGAGAGTCCAAGCCCATCAAGCACACGCCTGAATTTACACATCACAATTGCTTGGAGTCTAAAAATATGGCATTTTTTAGTTGTCCGATTGTGGAAGGCAGTGCAAGAGGCGTAGTGATAGCCACAGGGGAAATGACGCAGATAGGAAAAATAGCTGGTCTCGTTACCGGCTTAGAGAAGGAGGAAACTCCCATCGCTAAAGAGATAACTCATTTCATCAAGATTATTTGCGGGGTGGCGTTCGCGTTTGGATTTATTTTTTTCTTGATGGTGTACTTCGCCCAGAGGAGTTGGACAACCGCGCTGCAGTACATGCTTGGGATAATCCTGGCGAACGTGCCCGAGGGACTAATCGTCACCCTGACCGTCTGCATGACGCTCTCGGCCAATCAGCTAAAACAGAAGAACTGTCTCGCCAAAACTCTACAAGCTGTAGAAACTCTAGGCTCAACTTCCTGCATCTGTTCGGATAAAACAGGAACATTGACCCAGAATCTTATGTCTGTATCACATCTTTTCTGGAATTATAAAATATACGACAAAAACGATCACACCCACGTTTCTGAACCTGTATGTGCAGAATTAAGTTTAGCCGCGTCCCTCAACCTGAAGGCTGTGTTTACTCATGACACCATGTCATTGCCAATAGAAAAAAGAAAAATATTGGGCGACGCGTCAGAGTCTGCTATTTTACGTTATATGGAAGAGACCCGTTCTGCGATACAGACACAGAAGGAAAATCCGAAAGAGGCAGAAATACCCTTTAGCTCAGCATACAAGTATCAAGTCACAATTCATCGCATGAAAGCTACTAATAGTTATTATTTAATTATGAAGGGGGCGCCTGAGATCGTTTTGGAGTATTGTTCCACCGTAATGACAGATGAAGGAAACCAACCCATGACGCCTCAACTTAAAAGGGAGCTTAAAGCCAATTTTATTAAACTCGCTAATATGGGCGAACGGGTGATAGGCTATGCTGACTTGAAATTACCTGTAGCGACATATCCGCCCGGGTACAAGTTTGATACACAAAACCGCAATTTTCCGCTTGAAGGTTTGAGTTTTGTCGGTGCGGTTTCCATGATCGATCCACCAAGAGTAGACATCGATAAATCTATAAAACTTTGCAGACAGGCCGGCATCAAAGTAATCATGGTAACGGGGGACCACCCGGTGACGGCGCTGGCGATCTCGCGGCAGTGCGGCATCATCACGCAGCCCACCGCCTTCGATTATGCCTTCGAGCATCACATCGAAGTCTCCGACGTGCCTCCGCATGTGCGCTCCCAGTTCAAGGCTGCGGTCATTACTGGCGAAGATCTGCGCCATATGTCGGTCAACGACTTAAAGACTGCTTTGAAAACCTACGATGAAATTACTTTTGCGAGGACAAGCCCTCAGCAGAAGTTGTTTATCGTGGAAACATTTCAATTATTAAAACACGTCGTTGCTGTCACTGGAGATGGCGTTAATGATTCGCCAGCTTTGAAGAAGGCAGACATCGGTATTGCGATGGGGATTACCGGCACCGAAGTGTCCAAGCAGGCAGCTGATATGATTCTGTTAGATGACAATTTCGCATCTATAGTGCTCGGTGTTGAAGAGGGGCGAAGAATATTTGACAACCTGAAGAAAACTATAGCCTACACGCTGACTTCAAATACGCCTGAAATGTTGCCTTTTGTTCTATACGCGATATTGGGTTTGCCTTTGCCGCTCACGCTAATGCTTATCCTGCTAATTAACGTCGGGACAGACTTGATGCCAGCTATGAGTTTAGCATATGAGACCTCCGAGGAAGATATTATGAGTTTACCGCCCCGAAAGCCAACAGATCATCTAGTGAACAGAGTCTTAATATACATGGCTTATTTTCAAGTCGGACTGATACAGTTTTTCGGAGGGATATATGCGTACTTCGTTGTATTTGCTCAGGACGGTTTCTTCCCTTCAACTCTACTTTTTATTCGCAATGAATGGGAGAATCCCAAACTACCAGTGAGGGACACGCTCGGCCGCCTATGTTATTTCGTGGACAGAAAGAAATTGGAAAGACGGGCACAGACTGCATATTTCGTGGCCGCTTGCTTGACTCAGATATCGGACGTGATTATTTGTAAGACAAGAAGGATTTCTCTATTAAAGAAGGGGATGCGTAACCAGGTGCTTAACCTGAGCATTGTATTAAACATAATGGCAGCACTGCTGGTTACCTACGTACCATTATGCAACATGGTGTTCGGTACAGAGCCGCTCCCGTGGTACGATTTTTTCCTGTCGGTACCGTTTATGATCCTAATGATCTTGGGAGACGAGGTCAGACGCTATATCATTCGGAACAACCTATCTAAATGGGTCGAAGAGGAAACTTACTATTAATCGTCAGCTGCTCATCCGTTTGTCATTAAGAATGTATGTGTATTTTTTAGTTTTAATTTAATGTTGAAGTACTAAAGCTTAATAGTTAAATAAGTTGATTAAACTCTGTTTTTTGGATAAACAGACAGCAAATCTTCAAATTTTGTGTTTAGGCTGGTAATTAATAATTTATTTACACCCAAAGGGTGACATGGGGGATGAAGATGTGTATGGAGAGCCCTTCATTTTTCTTTTATTTACATAGGCTCATGGTACTTCCAGTTGACCTAGGAATCACGAAATTTGGCAAAAAGCAAAGTCTCATAGAATAAATAAAGCAATAAATCGAAAACCATTAATTTGTAGTTACATCACATAAACAAAAAAAAAATTCATAAAAATTAACTAACAAACGTTTACGAAGCGTTTATGAATAAGGGGGTTAGTCCCTCAATCCAGTTTATCTTTTCGTTAGAGCATTTTTAGGTGCTTATTAAGTTTGTACGGAACCTTCGGTGCGCGACTCCGACTCGCACTTGGCTGTTATTTTTAAAGATAGGAACATGTAAATTAGAAATGTACTTGAATTGTAGCTACTCATAATAAATAAATAATGACATATTTCAGGGTTTTCAGATTTATACATCATTTGTTTCCTGTAGACCACGCGGGTGAAGCCGCGGGCAGAAGCTAGTATAATATAATAATATTCACATGTAGATCCGATAACAATCGAACAATCCTTAATTTAAATGTGAAAGTGAGTACATTTGTTTGTTTGTTTGTTACGCTTTCACAGCCTAACTACTTACTGCACCAATTGACATAGCTGAGGCCCTGAGGTGCAATTTTTGAATCTCACCAAAGGTGACTACAGCTCGCCAAAATGGCCGAATCTCTATGAAAAACAGCCATTTCGGTGAGCTTTAGTCACCCGATGAGATTCAAAAATCGCACCTCTGGTGACGGATGGGATACTACTTACTTACCTAACGCATGAACTAAAGTCCACGCGAACAAAGTCGCGGGCGGAAACTTGTAAAGTATATTTAGTCAATAAAAAACGCTTGTTTTAAAAATGAGTTTTTAACAAAATGCATCAATTTCACAGACAATGTATTGCACATAGTCAATGGTCCTTGTTAATACGGTCACATAGTTTAATTCAATGCCCGATAACATATCACACGGCAACTTCTCAGTGTGCAAAACTTGTCCTTGCAACACATGGGTATATCAACAGAGTAATATCTCTGTAGATTCGGTGCTGCTAGCACCAATGGGGCTAAATTTTATAACATTGTACGACGGCCATGAAAGTAGGTTTTTCAAAATGTTTTGCCGCAACATATTCAATAGATTGGTATAGAGGAGATCGTGTTGTTTTATTGTTTAGTGGTGGTGGTGTATAGTGGACTCTGTGCGATATATGTTGTTGCATGTGGAAGCGGAGAAGGGTGGGTTTTGACATAAAAAATATATGGATATTGCACATATATTTTTATGTCAAATACAGCTATCTTGCACGTGTACGGAACTGGTTTCGCCGAGTAGCAAGGTAATTTGTTCATATTGGTATTAATTGGTTCTGTTCTTTAATATCATGTCCACGTTTACCTAACACTATTCTTAAGATTGTTCAATGTTACCCGAGTGTTCACAGTTACCCATTAACTGCTTTTCTTTGATTCACGTTTGATTAAATGTTTACTGCTACCAACAGGAAATTGATAAAAATTACAATACAATACAATACAAATATTTTTTTTCTGATTTTCAATCCATAGGTAAATATGATGTTAGAAATTACATAGGCCTATTACTAGGGTTAGTACACTTTGTCACAACGAAGTGTGATTTTATCAAAATCACAGCGCTCCAACAGCGGCAAGTCCCAGCGCTGTCAAAAAACCTCAAGATGAGGCCAGCGATCTCAGGATGATGTTTGAGCCACAGCGGCTGCGAATGAGGAACGACGCACATCGCTTCCTCACACATCTCAACACATCACATGCGCATTACACGACCTCAATGTATTTTTTGACAATTTGCTGTTGGCGCGCACAGTCAATGCGGGTATTATCGAACACTCGGGTAACATCGAACGGTCTTAAAAGTAATATGGAACGTTTCAAGAGTAGTTTCAGGCAAACAACTTAAGCATAAATCGAGTGGAGGGGGTAAGTTTGCGCATACACATTTGTACTAGAAACGGCTACTGCGCAGTCAAGGTCAACCCGGTTACCCGAGTGGTCAAAGTTACCTGATTCAATTATATGAAAGTTGCATTAAAGTAAAAAAAAACGAGAATTTACATCTAGCTATTAGTTGCAGACTTATTGCAGACAATAAAATATATAATTAGGTATGTCGATATTTATGAAATCGAAACTAGGATAAAACAAGTGTCGATAGGTGGTATTGGACTTAAGACATTTCAGAAGATAGAAAACTAAAAAATATAATACAAAATACAAAACATGCCATTCGTAGATTATCAAAATTGAACTTTATAAGGTGTCCAATTCGCTTATATTTGGTGTTATACTGCTGATGAAGTCGCGGGCATCAGCTAGTTTCTGATACTATCGCATCTACACACGAGCGTCGTCGTATTAGACCAGCCACTAATCTACTTGAAATATGTCTGGCGGTACACTGGGCGCGGCTAGATATGAATTTAAAATGCCCGCACCATGTGGCGGCGCCGGGTACCAACGTACCGGAATCGAGTGTGACCCACTTCTCTTGTATGTGTTCCTATACAAAGTCCTTTCCGTTGATACAGTTTCGACCAATGCTTTATTGCGAAATACTTGCGAGATAAGTTCAGCTAAATTAAGTCTAGTATTCAGTAGGTACAGTCGGGGTAAAGTATGGGTGAATTTCGACACACTTAAAAATAATGTACTGTCCAACCAACGCTCTTATTAGTTTTAAACTGAACTCAAGTTAACTAACTACCACTATAAGTTGGTAAACGTTGCATGGTTGATTTTTTTGAGTACATGTACTGTACTGTACTGCTATACTGTACTGTACTGCTGTACTGTACTGGACTGTACGTACTTGGGTATTATCAAACCGTGATCAGAATAGCATTGGACAGTAACGTCAGCACACTCATTTCATAGACTTGCGTCAAGCTTCATTCATGTAGGTATCTATGAAATAACAGTGTTCTGACGTTTTTCTCCACTGCTATTCTAATAGTGGTTTGATAATACTAGCGGCTAAAATTGTTAAAGTTTTGATAGCAACGATTTCATTTATTTCTGGACATAAGTTGCGGTCAGCAGAAAATCTTGATGAGGCGGGGAGTGGTTTATATATCGACAATAACCAAAAGCTTCTTTTAATTCTGGAAATATACGAAATTCTCGCGAATTGGCGACAAACGAATTCTACGCAGGCTAAGTCGCGGGCAACAACTAGTACTGTGATAAAATGAATCTAGACGTTAATTATCAACGTGTGTCGTAGGTAGTAAATAGAACAATATTTGATTGACATTATACTGAAATGTACCATAATCGAACGTGTGAGCGGCTCTCCTTGCACGGCCTGCGACCAATTAAACGGCATTAGCCGATATTTAGCCGTTTTAGCCTCGCCAGGCATTCCGCCTTATACCTACACATGAGGACATGACTTGATATATTTAAGAGCATAAAATAACGATTATTTATTATCTAATGTCACGATTAAACGTCTTGCGCTCGCTCTAGTTAGTACATGTGTGTAATAAATTCCGCCCTTTCCGTTGTCTATAGGTGTGGTCTACGGGTCTATGTCTATTGAATTCTAGTTCGTGAATATATTTCAGTGGAGCATTAAGGGCCATACACATGGTACAGTCAGCCTCACAAGTAGCGTAACGCTAAGAACCTTGTCGTAGTAACGCATGTAATGAGACTTGCTCGAATTTGTCGCATAACTGACAGCGATAAGGCACTCAAATCAGTACAAGTTCTTGCTGTGAGTTTCATTGTGTGAGTTGCGTCACATTGCGGGCTACCGAGGTATGATGTGATCGATGGATTGATGAAGCCGCGCAATGTAATGTAATGCAACTGGAATACGCGAATTCGCTCCAAATGACCCGATTTGAAAGGGCTTTGATTACAAACTGACGAGAGTACCTGTGGCCCTAACATGACCGCTTAGGTTTAATTTGTGTTTACGTGCGCCGATTAATGACAATAGTGTTTTTGTTTTTTCTAGAATGAGAAAGTGGGTAAACAAAGGAGCAGCGATCGCAAACCTTTTTCCTTTTAGGTTAAGATAAAACATTTGGTGGGCTACGTTTTTAACATTTTTCAGACCACTCGACGGGTTTTGACTTCGTCCATTTTTGATCGAATGAAACAAAATATACTTAACAACAATAACATAAACTTAAACTATACCTAGCAAGCTAGATTTAATAAAAACAAGTAAACAGCGCGAAAACCTCCCGCAACAAATGAACAATCACACTTACAAATACAGATATTTGAGCGAAGTTTGTTTGAATTTGATATTTAAATATTTTAGCCTAAGATTTTATCACAGCGCCACTACAGAACACAAAAGTTCTGTTTTACACTTAGAACCTGTGCTTCTTAAGGTATTTTATTGTGCACATTTTAGAAAACAATTATTCAATTTCGTTTTTTAAATATTAATAAGAATTAAACATTATATTAAAGCAGTAAAGTGTAACGTTCCATTTTATTTTATTACTGTGATTGCAGGTAAATTATCATATGTATAATTATAAGTTAACGTTATTTTTTATACATGGCATCTTTTTTGCATTTTTACGTCACCCCGGGCCGTAAGTAGCATATTACCGCCCGCTACGCGAGCAGAAATTTCCACTTCCTGGCCAGGGGAAGACGTAAAATTGTGTACACACCTTGCACGGCTAGATTAATCCATTAGTTGCATCACTAAACAGCGGTCCTAACATAACTGCCTGACTTGAATTTGTCCCTCTCTGCGGTATTGTCTAACTACTGCCATAAAGGGACGCACGTTAACACAAAATAAAGTTAGGCGGTCATGTTAGCGCCACAGGTACTCTCGTCAGTGTGTGATCAGAACTCTTTCAAATCATCATCATCAGCAGCCCGAATGCATCGACTGTTACATATAGGCCTTTAAATATTTTTTAAGTTTTAAGTACAAAGTTACAAAAATGACGAAGATGAAGTTTTAAAACATCGGAATTAAAAAAAAACTCTACAAAAATCATGATAGTTCCATTTCCATCGAATACCGAGTAAGAAAAAAGTCCTGGATACCCATGACAAGTCAACGTGTTACAGTTGGAGAGGTCAAACGATATACAGATACACACGACTGTATTGTCAAGAGACTAAGAGCTCTTATCTTATCTTTGGACCTCTTAGTGTTCAACTTCTTCTGCAGCTGACTGTACCAACACGCCTATGCGAGGACAGATATGTTTTATTAACAAGTTTCCTTATGCCCGGCCGCCGAGTACTGACCGTAAATTATGTAAACGACATATATGATATGGAGGTCGAGCCAAATTTACACGAAACTATTTCATGAATTTAATGTTAAAGCGATATAGTTAATTATTACATTATGTAGGTATAAGTATAGTATTTATTTTATTATTAGGTATTTGTGCTTACATGCAATGACATATATTCATACAGTAGGGGAAATATATTCACGTACCACCTTAGAACCCTATCGCATTGACACGATGCGTTAAACGCCAGGCTATGTCATACGAATGTCATGCGTATGTCTCTTAGACTATAAGGTTCTACGGTGGTTCGTGTTTCAATTTTCTTGACTGTACATGGCGTCAGGTTATACTAGACACAGATTTTGAATAGGGAGTGTGAGTACAGGACATGTGATCTAAAATTACAGGATTCATGGAAAAAATACAGGACAACGCGTTTACTGTATGATATGGTCCTGTATTTGTCTTATTAATATACAGGACGCCGCAAAAATGATAGCTGAAAATAGGGACACCCTGTAAAATACAGGACAGTTGGCCGCCCTAAGTGAGAGGGAAGAGTTTTGATGTTTACATCACTTATCAAAAAAATTAGCATCTATAGCTAGCTAGCATAGGTAAATAAAATAACCCTCCCTTCTGGCGACAATCATGTAATAACTCTGAACGGCTAGTAGTACGAGAGGCCGATGTAGCTTGTAGCTATGAAATGAAATCATTTATAAGTAACAGAGCTGCTATAGAAGCACGCTAGCGTTTATCACACACATAAACGTTTTGGTCCCTCTCGCACACGCCAACTGGTTAGAACGGGATAAATGCTTTATGTCGTCGATAAAAGCTAGCGTGCTAGACCCCCTGCCACGGATATGTATGAAACTTCAACCCGCTGTCTTTTATACCGCATCCTGCGTTGCTCTATCGAGTGGCCAACTCTGCATACTTTATGCCCTAATACTTTGTTGTTATCTCTATACTGAGTTTCTTGCCGGTTTCTTCTCATCAGAGGTTTTTCCGAACCGGTGGTGAATTTTATGACATTCATAAGTGCTTCCTGTAAGCCTAATCTGAATAAAGATAACTTGAACCTTCGACGCAAAGAGGGGTATCATAAGTGTGTTTATGTGTCTTGTAGCTCCTGAACTTAGGAACTGGTTTAGTAACTGAAATTGTCGAGACGGCTTTAGCCATGTCTGGCGGCAAATGGTTAAGCGGTTCCAGAGTTATATAATTTTTAAATTTTGTCTAGAGTTAATTTAAAAGTTATATTTTGTACATAATTATTGAATAATGACAAATCAGGAAATTCCTTCACTATACAAAAACTTCAACTTCGTCTTCGTATTATGAAGTCAAAGTTCATTTTCGTCTTTAAGTGAATTAAACAGCATTTTTTTTTATTTTAAGTGAAGTGATACCCATTAAGAGGACGTTTATTCTTTATTGGTTGGCCCGGCCTTTTGTAGGCTTTATAGTTCTAATAATTATTTTAAAGACTTTAGTACATACCACCGCAAGTGTCTCGTTACTGTGCGTGGAGTTGCGAAATGTGTATCAAGTGCACTCCCGCGCACCCTTTATATACCATACGTGGGCCAAGACTCGGCACACGTGTTCTCTACCTCTCGGCGTGCGCACGCAGACATGATCGCTAAGGTAGGCCGACAATTTTTAAAAGGTTTTTATACAAGGGTGACTTTAAAAAGTGGTATTTATCTCACCGCCCAGTGTATTATATAGTGTTTATTGTTTAATTTTGAAAGACATGACAAAAACACATCAAACTATCGAAGCCTAGTATAGCTAAAACGAATTTCGTTTTTTAATTGAGTCGGAAAGCCCAGTGGTAACTGATCCTGACTACAAAGCTAGAGGTTGGGGGTTCGATTCCCATGCGGAGTAAATGTTTGTATGATGAATAGATATGAACGTGTACCTGAGTCTTGTATGTGATACATATTTAAGTATCTATATTTACTTATACCTATAGATATAGATATCCATTGTCCAGTGCCCATAGCACAAGCAGCTTTAGTTGCTTTATTTGGGACTGACCGGTCAATTGGACTCACGACCCTCTTTATGCAAGGCATGCAAGGCGGTAAGTTGGTATAGTTCAGAAATCTCTTGTTAATGTAAATAGCCTATTATTAGAACAATTGGAACTATTTATAGAAAAAAATCAAATGCTGTATGATTTCAGTTCTATAGAGTCAAATGGTAGGTTCCCCAGCTACCGACTCCCACGAACACTTAAAGTTAACTATGGCTTCTAAATCGGGCTTGCTCTTTTGAATTGTTGTATCTGGGTATTCTGGGTATATCTGGGGAGATTTGTCCGTACTGTTTGCAAGGCCGACCTTCTTAGTTCCTAAATGAAAAGTACTTAGCTTCTAATTAAACCCAATTATAAAAAATAATATTTATTGTTGTTGTTGGCAGTTGTTAGTGTTGTGGTGCGCGGTGGCCGCGGCGGCGGCGGTACCGGTCTATGCGCCGGCCGTGCCCGCGTACGCGCCGGCCCTCGCCGCGCCTGCGTACGCATCCGCGTACGCGCCTGCCCTAGCTGCGCCTGCGTACGCGCCGGTCGCGCACGCCGTCGCAGCGCCCGTAAGTTCACCAGTTGTTAACTGTTAGTGCTGTGGTGCACACTGATACCGCCGCAAGCTGTACCGGTGTAGCCGCCGACCGTGCCCTCGTACGAGGTTCAGCCTCAGTAACACGCTGCTTTACGATAAATAAGACTGTGTTATCATATCTTAATCTTTTCATCAAACCGCCTCACTAAAAGTGGTAGTTATAGATACTCAAGGATCAAAAGCAAACTGAGACTTGAGTACGGTACGGTTTGTAACTACATTAAACAAGACTACAGCTGACGTAAAAAAAAATCAATTTATGTAAGGGTCGCCTCGTCGTACGAAGTAATTTAATTATGGTTGAATGTTAGGCCATTGAATGTGAATTAAGGCTGAGCTAATTCATAAGCACTTATAGCACAGACGCATGCTGGCGTCATGCTAATTTTAATATACGAGTAAATTTTCGATTGAGACAAAATAACTAAAAGCCAATGTGCCTTTATGTTTTTTGGTCAATGTAGCTTTTTGAACATCCCAAAGACTGTGGTGTTTAAAAAGCTACGCGAAAAAGAGTGTGAGTTTGATATTTGTTCCTTATCAATTTGTCGAGCCAGGTGATCCGGGCAGAGCCGGTGGACCCGAACCCGGCGTACAGCTTCTCGTACGGCGTGGCGGACCCCGCGACGGGCGACCAGAAGAACGCGGCCGAGACGCTGCAGAACGGTGTCGTGCACGGCTCCTACAGCCTGGTGGAGCCCGACGGCCACGTGCGCCGCGTCACCTACACCGCTGACAAGATCAACGGGTTCAACGCGGTCGTTGAGCGGACTGGCGCGGCGGCCCATGCGGTGAGTTGGGCTTTCATGGCTTGTATGTAAGAGACAATTCATTTATTTCTTATTGAAAATTACATTAAATTTAGAATGTCAGACATAACAAATGCAAAAGAAGATCGTAAAAAAAAGGTAATCAAAATAAAAAAAAACAAAAATATCTAGAAAATGTCAACATGTAAAAATTAAAAAATCAATATGTCGCAATAAAAATATAAATACAAACTCATAAAAGGTGAAATTGTCAAAATAAGCAAAAAATAAAACAAAATGAAAATGGAACAAAAACAATCGGGTACACACTTATAATCCAAAACAATAAGAAAAAATAATAAGATGCAACTCACGTAAGTTAGAATAAAATAAAGTGCCACTAGAAGTGATGGTTCATCTCCTTATCGCATTTTGTCATTCTTCGATCAGGGGTGCGATTTTTGAATCTCACCAGGTGACTAGAGCTCACCAAAATGGCCGCATTGCTATGAAAAACGGCAATTTTGGCGAACTTTAGTCACCCGGTGAGATTCAAAAATCGTACTCCAGTCCTACTCCGGGAGTACTATACACGCTAATTATCATATGCAATCCGATACCAACGTCAACGTAAAAAGCGTTGCGGGGATAAAGTGTTACTTCTACTAGGTCTATGCCTACTCTTTATTTAAAATAATGATGTTGCAGGCTCCAGTAGCAGTGGCCCACGCGCCATACGCCGTGGCGCCTGCACCCGTGGCCGTGGCCGCGCCCGTCGCCAAGCTGACGCTGCCAGGGATCGCCCACCCCTGGGGCTAAACCCCGACCCCCGGCTCCCGCATTGCTGACCAACACCCACTCTAGTTATAGGACAGGACACGAGACGAAACAGTCTTTGAGAGCTTGACAAAGTTATAGCAAGGTTAGTCTGTGATATTTAGAGACAGCGGGGCGCGCAACGCTTGAGACATTTTGTGTGAGCGAGCACAGAATAGGATGTGTACAGAAACTGTTATTTCATTTTCGAAATTTCAGTTGCCGGTTAGGTTAAAAGTATTATTTAGTGGCTGTCGTTCAGCAATGTGACCCATGACCTCGACTGCGGATCAAATGACACGTGGATTGTTTATTTATTTCGTACTGCTTTGACTGTTGCCTACGAACTTGATCTTGACGCGTTTACAGACATGTAAATATAATGTACCTATAGTTAATAAATAAATGCAATTTTTGCAGTAACTTTTCTTACTTTTATTTATTCTGGAGTTTTTTTAGTACACTTACCAATTTATAAATTTACCACAGCAAAATAGAAACCTGTGCAGTCAGAATGATATTAGCACAATACAAAGTGAAATAACTGCAGTGAATCACTTCTGCACTTGGAGAAAATCTTAAATGTTTGTTTCCTCATAAAACTAGCACCGACTTACCAAAGCACTAAATTCATTAGGCACAAGTATGCACTGTGAAAATGCAAACAACGTGTTATTTTGTGTAACAAGCCGTAAGCCTTTTGGTAGAGAAGCCCTATTTGCTGCCCCATATTACTTGAACCACTCAAAATTCAATTTAAAAATTGTATAGTGCTTACGTATAAAAGCACTTTATGGCACATAACATTAAAAGTAAAATAAACTACTACAAAGGCGAACTTTGTCCCTGTAAAATCTTTCACAAAACACGAGTAACAAGGAGAGACAAACACAAGCGCCTATATAGGCGCCTATATAGATATATATCTATCTACAGCTAAATAACTTTCCCAACACAACACCTGTACATTAAATTGCGGGTAATTTTGAACATCCAGGCCAGGTAATATTGAACGGCCTAAAAAAAGTTTTGCATAATGTTTTACCGTGATATATTTGAACTAATTATTTCTTTATTATCATCTCCTTTTGATTAATTCGCTAATTACAAGTATTTGAACGTTTAATTATTGTTTTTAAGCTTCATTATATTATCCCGTCTATCTTCCTGGGGGCCTAGCACGCTAGCTTTTATCGATGACATAAAGCATTTATCCCGTTCTAACCAGTATGCGTGTGCGAGAGGGACGAATGCTTTATGTCAGCGATAAACGCTAGTGTGCTAGAGGGGCTGATAGACTAAATTGTTTCAAATGCTACAGGCTCTTGGGCTCCCATTCGATTGGTTTTCCCACTGCCACTGTTAACGTTGGTCGGATACTCAGTTAATTTAGTTATTTAGTTTTCTGTGCCGTTAGTGGTTTTTAGCCCAGTGGGTGAAGTTTCCGTTTGCTAACGAGAGCGATTAACATTTTCTTTGGGCAAGACATATACCCCACCAGCTGACCGTATGTTAATTGTAGTAGCCTTGCCTTTATACGGTTCTAAGAATGAATAAACTTTCAATGTTTTGCAAACCAAGTTTATTTTTACTTCAAATTTAACGTTGTGTTAATTTATGAATTAAAGTACTCAAAACAGTACTGAATCTAAATACTTGGTATATTTAAAATTGTCAACTAATTAATTAAGCTCTTAACCGTTAAAATATTATGTCGCACGATGTCTGTGTCGTCTATGATCTGGAGTAAGATTTTTTAATCTCACCGGGTGATTAAAGCTCGCCAAAATGGCCGTTATTCATAGAGTTTCGGTCATTTTGGTGAGCTATAGTCACCAAGTGAGATTTAAAAATTGAACCCCTGAGGTGTCACCACAAAATTCAAAACTTTATGACACTCGTTTTTATTCTAAAACTTAGGCGAAACAACTTGGACACTCTGTGACTTAAAATTGAGATGATGAGGGTTAAAAGGTTAATAGACTCCCAGATATAGGATTGCAAGTGTAACCACAATGGTATTTCAAAACTTTAATATGAAATGTACTGCAAAGACCTTCATTGATACATTCTGTCGGAGCAAAAAGCGGTTTAATCTTGTACGGCAGCCCGAGCCAATTACAATATTACACGAGCTGACATGCCGCCGGAGGAAACCATTAAACTAAGTCTTTTTATGTATGGGCATAGTCGATATAAATGGGTCAAACACAAAAAGGTTTTTTTTTTAATAAAAACGGAAGGCAAATGAGGATGTTGGTCTCCGTATCTGGTGTTATGAGTAAGTGATCACCGCCGTCGACACACCAGCAGCCCTAAGCGAATCGCAGACCCGTTGTTAGCCTTTAGGTCGTACCTCCTCCGGCGTTCGGATTTCGTAACTCATCGTATGGAACGCAGTAGAAACCCACTTCTGAAGGATTCGGTAAGGTGGTGTACTACCTCGGTCGACCCAAGTATAGCTCTACAATTGCTAGGAATAGGTGTTAGAAAATAGAACCAGTGAAACCTTCGCAATCTTCACATTTAAAATATAAAAGCGGACTTTAATCACGCAAGACACGTACATGTTATTAATTAGAAATAATTCTTTAATTACTTCGACGTGTATCCTTAAGTGTATGCCTGGTTATCGTAAAATAAATTTTCCAACTTAATCAATACCTTATACCTTCGGTTGCAAACACAAATCCGGCTCGAGGGATAATGTTGGTTTTGTGCGTTATTTGTGTATTAAAGGGGTCCTATGGCCCTCACACGACTGCCCAAGTTTAATTTATTTCTCAGTGCGTCCTTTGCTTTTATGGCAGAGTGGCTTAAAGGGGCATCAAGAAATTGATTGATGCATTAAAATATTTTACGCAAAAACATTACGACGACTGATGTTTTAATTATGCTTTCAGTCTTTATGGCTAGAGTACCTATGGTAAGTATTTAACAAAAAGGCGCAAAAAAAATGTTTTGATTCCTACGCGTAATAAAGATTATGAATCAAGTATGTCAAGCTCATTTTGGTAGTATGCAAGTCAAAAATATGATCATAGAAAACGACTCTTTTTATTATACCACTGTTTTATTTATCTTTGACGTGTATGTAGGAATCTTAATAAGTTGGATGCTAATTGTTTACTATTGTAATAATAATAAAGCTAACGCACTACCCGATCCGGCACGCTCTAGTTTCCAATCAGACCGGTATCCGGTTCTGCTGAGCCCAGCGCGCGATGGGGCGCAGGATGTGGTCGGCGCGGGGCGCGCGCACGCCGCGCAGCAGCGCGAGCGCGTCGCGCAGGTCGGCGGCGGCGCCCGCGCGGCCCGCGGCGGCCGCCTGCGCGCAGCCGCACACCGCGCCGCGCAGCCCCTCCCACATCTCCGGCCCGCCGTCAAGTCTACCGACCACAGTTGACATTATTGGATTATAATTTTAAACCATGTCTGAATTTATTAAAATGAAAAAAATATAAAATCAAAGGAATATTAAGTCATTGCTAATCCAATGTTAACACAAAGAAAAACTTTGGGCATGTGGTAAAATCAAATAACAAGAATTAATTTACTCCTACGCTTATATATTAATAACGATCTTTTATCCGCGGCTTCGCCCGCGTGGGATTGTTTATTCATTTAACAGGATTTTTCAGAATAAAAAGGACCTAATTTTTGATCCAGGTCATGCTCTATCTGTGTACCAAATTTTAACTAATTCCATCTGGCCGTTAATGAGTGATTGACATCCACATATCCAAACATCACTACTTTCGCATTTATAATATTAGTAGGATTCCCCCACACGTAGAAAAATGACGGAAATCTTTAAATGAGGTTAATTAAAAAAAATTGTTTCGTTTAATTTAGACATAAGACGGTATTTTTTAAGCAACCATAGTTTCAGAAGAAAAGTTACTTAAGCAATTTTCGTAAAATATGCCTAAAAACTTAAGGTAAAAAAGAGAAGAAGCTACCTTACTCGTATTGCTGAAAAAAAAATTTTTTGATGCATGTTAAGCATTCAATAGTATTTTTGTTCAGATGGAAATAACTTAAATCAAATAAATATGGCGGAGTAATTCAGTTTATTTTACTTTAATTAACTTACATCGTCGCTAATTTTATTTAAATTAGTATATGCGAAGTGAAAATGAAAATGAAATACTTATTTTGCAAGTAGGCCATATAGGCTCCTTTACATGTCTGAATCTACTAGCGCTTCGAAAAATGAAAGATTCTGCTGAGAAGAAACGCCGCAAGAAACTCAGCAGTAAATTTTTTTTCTTCTCTCAAGTCATGATACAATTTATTAAAAATAAAGAGATTGACTATACATTTTTAACTTCGAGAATAGCATAAGCATAGCATAAACATTTACTTGAAAAGCGTATATGACTTATACTTCTCCGTAGCCCGAATCCGATTAGATTTGACCCCGTACTTCCAGGAACAGCCGGTAGACAGGTAACAGGTATGCCGCTCTAACACACGACAGACCGTTCTTCATACCTGTCTAGCATATGGAACGCCTTAGCGGAGACGAGGAACTGCCCCATGCGGTAGCTCTCGTTGGCCACCAGCTGAAGCAGCGCGAAGCTGTCGGGCGTGCCTGCGGACTGAAAGAACCCCTTGAAACCTTGAACCTTCAAATTAACGTGAAAATCCATTAAAAAGTTCTTGATTGGAAAAGAAGGAAGGCCTTCTGACAGCTGTCGGGTAAAAATTATATGAAGCCTCCCTGCAGGTTGAGTTTGTTCAAACTATAATGTGTGAAGCCATTCTAAGTCATGGGTTTGTCTATGCATGGTTGTATGCCAACACTAGTTTGCTCTACTGTCTTTGCTCGCGCCCTTTTCTTCCCGTTCCGATCAAGGCACCGGTCTACTCATTTTCGTTTGTTGATGTCAGTATTAAATATAATTAAATACTGTGCATTAATACATATATTCCTAGTTTGTGTAAGATATTCTTATTTGGATTGGACTATTCATGTTTGGATTGTTGATACAAAACAGTATCTTGAATATTTCCGGAGTATTATTTATGCCGCCTCATTGCCGCGGATCCTCTGTTTCCACCTACGCTGAAAGAGACCGCCTCTGCATTTCAGAGTTGAACTTCGTGGATAATTTAGATTCTTATTTACTTGAAGTCGCTAGGAAAGTCAAGTGATCTTGGATTTTGAATCAATACATGGTGTCTAGGAAGCAACTACGAAGTTTAAATTTGGAACTTTCAAAGTATTTAGACCTATGGCAATATTTAAACAACTAAAGAGGAAAGCACTAATAAGGTCATAAGTGAGCAAATTCAATAAGTCATTACTTAAAAAAACAATCGTACAAGGTCGGCCTGGTAACTTGTAAGGGTAAGTATATGCTCGAAGTGAACCGTTTAACTCATTTTCGTTTAGGATGGCTTAACCTTTACAACGCCACGTCAAATATAAAAATAGTCATTCACATGCGCCAAGCCTTTTTGTGAGTGAAAATTAAAGGTTACGCGAATGCACGTAGGCCACTTGCTAATCGTACGCGTTGACAGATATATCCTTCATTGGCGTTGAACGTGTAGTGACGGATATATTCGTCATTGGCGTTGAAAGGGTTAAATACTGTTCTAGTTTTTGGTACCTTGGCGCATATATCCCAGGCGAGGTGCGCGTCCTTGTTCATGACGTGGCAGCGGGCCAGGCACGCGAGGTACGTGAAGGAGGCGCGCATGGCCTCGTCCTGGATCGTCAGCAGGCACTCCTCCGCCTCGCGGTAGAATCCAGTTGCCACTTTAGCCTACAACATCATACGATTTTAACAATCCTAAAACGAATTAGCCATTTTGATTTCAAAAGAAAGTATTTTTGTGCACCTACAAACAAACAAACAAACTAAACAAACTGACACAAACTGGTAAAAACTGACTAAACTTCTCATAATGAATCATACGAACGTAAACACCCATGTCGATTTTTACATAAAAGTTACGTCCGTCATCTTTTTGTGCATTATTTGTGGCCCTATAGTCATACAATTATAGTTGTAAATTCCCAAAAGCTCCCTAGTTGTAATGTTGCCAATTTGTGGAGCATTAGGGGAATTCCCCAGGTTTCATCACGTCACGAAAACGGTACAAGCAAAAGATATAAAGATTGGCAAAAAATTTGAGCGCTCACACTACGGCACAGTATTGCGTCCCTTTTATATACATATATATAGGCTGCCAAAATGTAATTAGGCACCTGAGCATAATTAAAGTTAAAAGTGTCATCGTTGACGAAGAAGCTCTTGATGGAGTTGAGGTACACCAGCACTTCCTCGAACTGGGCGGCGAGGAAGTAGGAGGAGGCCATGCACTGCCGGCCCGGGATCGTGTCGCACTCGGAGGCCGAGCTGCCCACCAGGTGGTAGCTCTGCTGGGCCAGCTTCATCTGCTCCTCCTGGTGACAACAGGCGATATGTCATTATGCTATATTCTCTTTTCCCCGTAGCAAGTCATGCTGGAGTAAGCATTAGCTTTGCGCAGACGGTAGCTAGCCCCGTTTATTAACTGCTAAGCTACCATTCCCAGAGGCACATGCCGTCTTGTTACTTTATTTTCAGTGCGTCTCGTTCTAATGACCCTAGTCAGATAGAGCCATTGGAATGGATACAGTATATATTATGTACAGTTCTAACTGTAATTATTACGTGTGTCCAAATTCTGAATTCACCGCAGCCAATTATCGTCAAAGTTTAGCCCACCTAGGAGACCCCGTCCACCCCCGATCTGAACGTTCTTAGGTAGAGAGTTATATAAAACTGTGAGGTCAGGCAGGACAGCGAAAGATAAGATGCGTGGGAGAACAAAGCTGAGCCACGATTTGAGAAAAATACGCCCACCAGCTTTAGCAGAACCTATAGTTGTGGCTGTGGGATCACGTCCCTTGTGTTGTATAGACGGCTACGGCGCGTGGGAGGTACCTAACGCTAACCACACTATGTGGATGTAACGTAGAAAGTAGCATAGTTTGATATTTTTTCGTGTCTCTCGTGCAAAATAGTTGTCTGGAAGAGATCGCTCTTAAGTGAAAAGACCGCTAATTGTTTACTTTGTAAATTGTTCATAAAAATCATAAAACTCACTTGCATTTTTTGTAAATATTGTTCTGTGTGGTTTTCAATAAAGAGTATTTGTCTTGTCTTGTAGCCATGCTTTGGGATACCACAGCCACCATTACAGCGTTGACAAAGCTTAGGTATACGTTACTGCGAGGGTCGGCTCACGTCTCCAGTGTCGTTGTACAGGCGCACGGCCACGACGGCGCGCAGGATGTAGTGCAGCGGCGACGTCGGCTGCAGCGGCTCGAGCAGCGCGCGCGCCTCCAGCGACTCGCGGTTGCGCAGCCGGTAGCCGGCCAGGTTCAGCCGCGCTTCGGGGACCACGTCCACCAGCTCTGGGAGGACCTAAAAGGTTTCGACGCCAATTAAAGATACCTACGATCTAAGCAAAAAATAAGGTATTTAACTCGATGTTTCGACTGTGTGACAACGACTGTCTACTCGTGACCACTTCCGCCTTCACACCCCAGCGAACCAGCGAGACTCGCACGGGTTCAATTTACCAACAATATCTCAATTAAAAAATACAAAAAAACTTAAGAAAAAAATGTGTAGGTACCTATCTAAATCCGTTGCGTGGTTTCGAAGAAGTAAGCGGAGAGGACAGGTAAGAACGGACACCGATTTTATTTTATACTATGTAAAGATAAAGATAGGTACTTGTAACTTTTAACATAACACAGTGAAACTCTAAATCCAGTACAAGTATTCTTGATCATTTCTAACGTAGGTAGTGTTTTAATAATTGGTTATGGTTTAGTGATTATATCAGCACCTACATGGCTAGTATGAAACATCGCGACTCGTCGCTCAGTGTGTCTTCTATTTCTAACTCGTCCAGTAGGACAAAGACATACATCGACAAAGCGAAATATGTGAGCACTGTTCACGTCTTCTGTAATGTACCTTTAGCGCTCCTTCGCCATTCCTGAACACCACCAGGTTGTGCTTGACCAGATCCTGGCCAAACGTGTGCTGTTCGGATGATATCTGCTTCAACTCGGTTTCGGCTGCCTTTCCGTTGTATAGTCTAAAGCAAGTACAGTAGGGGAAATATATTCACGCATAGTCGACCAAGAAATTTCTTGACTACTTTTCGACCGTGTTACAAAGGGAAAGTTTCAAAAGAGGTTAAGCAATTACTTTGTCGACTAAACCACCTTAGAACCCTATCGCAATGACGCGACGCGTTAAACGCCAGGCTATGTCATACAAATGTCATGCGTATGTCTCTTCGACGTGCTTCGACTAGGTTCTACGGTGGTACGTGTTTCAATTTCTTTGACTGTACAACGTGAAAATGTAAATATTTATTAAGGTTTCAGCATATCTTGCTCGCTTATCCTGCCGCTAAGCAGCAGTGCTTGCACTGTTGTGTTCCGGCGTGGAGAGCAAGACAGCCGGTGTAATTACTGGCACAAGAGATATTCCATCTTAGCCCTCTGGGTTGGCAACGCATCTCTTTTTTGTTGTTGCAGGTGTCTATAGGCGGTGGTGATCACTTACCATCAGGTGACCCACTTGCTTGTTTGCCTTCCTATGTTGTATAAAAAAAAAATATATATATATGTTAGTACTAAACGAGTCGGTTAAAATTGTGTACATAAATATTGTAAGGTAACAAAATGATAACGAATAACATGATAAAGACTGAGAGAGAAAAGCCCAATGCCCAAAGCGCTAAGTTTAATTTATCCCTCCGTGCGGCTCTGTCCTACTATAATAGTGGGCATAAGATGGAACGCAAATAAATATCTCTATTATACTTGGCCGGTCATGTTAGGGCCGCTAAAGTAACCAGTAGGTGTATAGAAAATATTATCAGTTTCTGACCACACCAGCGACCCGCCCCGACTTCGCTTGGATATAATCAGTACGAAAACATATACACACATAAAAATATACATAAAAATCTTCTGTAGAAAAATCCCTAAACGACAATGAAAAACGTATCAAATCTATTGCGTGGCTTCGGAATTTAGGAGTTAGCGGCCGAAGATATGATGTCAGACCGGGAATGGATAGCGACTTTGTTTTATTTATACTATGGAAAGAATATATTAGGAACCATGAATTTATTGTTTTATTTTCACTCATAAGTCACTTCATAAGAAATATTCATGATCATCATCATCATCATCATTTCAGCCGAAAGACGTCCACTGCTGAACATAGGCCTCTCCCAAGGATCGCCACAACGACCGGTCTTGTGCTGCTTGCATCCAGCGAGTTCCCGCAACGATCACCAGGTCATCGGTCCACCTTGTGGCGGGTCTACCTACGCTGCGTCTTCCGGTACGCGGTCGCCACTCGAGAACTCTATGGCCCCATCGGCCATCCGTTCTGCGAGCAATGTGCCCCGACCACTGCCACTTAAGTCAATATTCATGATAACCACATCCTATGGAAACCAGCGATCTCAAAAGAATCGGTGAT
This sequence comes from Ditula angustiorana, assembly GCA_963691745.1. Classification (NCBI taxonomy): domain Eukaryota; kingdom Metazoa; phylum Arthropoda; class Insecta; order Lepidoptera; family Tortricidae; genus Ditula; species Ditula angustiorana. Next base: position 12,870,711 of record OY829480.1, read on the forward strand.
CCGTATTCCGGCCTTTCAGGTAAGTGGGCCTGCCACTCTCAACCGGTCTCTTACTCGCTGGAGGACACGCAATAGCAAGCTTCTATTTCACGTCCCTTTTTTTGTAGAATGTGGTAATACCCCGGTCAATGCGGCTCAATCGTAGCACTGCATCGAACAACTGACTACAGTGTGGCCCTACCTTTAATGATGAGGGGAGGATGATTGACCTGAAGAGATTGCAAGCCTTGAGGTTCCCGGCGACGGTGGAGGAGGGGTGCTGCGCGAGGTACACGCCGAGCACCTCCTGCGACACGTCGTAGTAGTCCAGTTTGTAGTAGCACAGCGCCACGTAAACGTTCAGCGCCATGTAAGCCCTGTCCAGGATTATGAATATCATAAAATAACATTTTTTTTCTGTAGGATAAAAATTACAGTGCTAGGGGTGCACGAAACTATGTACGCACGAATATCTCAATGCAGGCTTGGCAAAAAATATAACCAATTTGTTACTATAATAGCAAAACGGACAGTTTTATAACTACATTTTTTACGGACACATTGGAATTTTTATTTTTATTATTAAATAGTTTCGTGCACCCCAAGCGGTGTATTTTTTTAATGTGTAAAAAAAATTGATAATTTACCTGTTAATTTATTTTCGGTGAAAATAGTATAAAAATGATAGAGAACTAATTAAGTACGCCTATAATAAATAGGTAATACGTACTACTATGGCACTAACACTAAGTTAAAGTAGCTAAGTTCTAAAGAGCAGATACTCTAATTAAGTGTAGAAAATATTGATAATACCTACTCTAATAACGGGTGGTTAAAATTACCCTGATCTATGACTCAAAACTTTAATCCAGTCCGTATCATCCCTTTCAAACTCGTAATATCTGTTGATAAAACATTTCCACTTAGATTTTATAAGGTTCCTTAGATCAAATTTCGGTTAGTAGGTTACTGCCACATAGGGCGTCCACGCAGCCCCAGATCTTATTTTTTTTAGGCGGGGCAAAAACTGAAAAATGCCGCCCCCGCCTACTTATATTTATTCAAAGTTAAGTAAATGATGAGTTGTCCATTCGTCTGTAATGTGAGAAGTTGGCCGTCTTCTGAACTTGCCGCCCGGGGCATAGGCTCCGGCTGCGTCCACGCCATAAGAAATATGCGTAATTTCTAAGTACCATTTCCGCGTCGACCTACCGAAAGCCCTTGGCACTTTAAGTTTAAGACACTGGGGTCCCTATTACAAGGATACGACATACGACAAAGGACAATTTATTTACAACAGACAAAAGAAGTAGGTTGTTGACCGAGCAGGACCTAGGTGGCCCATGGACCGTAGGGCCCTTGGCACGTGCCGAGAGAGGCCAATGGGAAAGAGGGCTAACCTGCTAAGTGAGCATGGGTTTCGTATGGGCTTGTGTGCGTATCATAAGTAAAAGTCGTAAATTTTCATCTATTTAGGAGGCGTGGGCGGAAGCTTCGGTCGACAATGATTATCGAAGACGATGTTTTACATTGCATTGGCATTGGAACAAATTAGTTCAGTTTAGTTTATCGATCGTGTGACACCCTTGGTAGGGAATAATTTAATTGCCTATTGGTCATTAGTTACACAGAACTATAACAGGGGTCACCCAATGGCGGACCACTGACCTACTACGTGCGAGCTTGAACAATCCACGATTAATGCTCTACGACAGTTTTGAACTTGAAATTGTACGGGCCTCTAGTACAATGAATTGGTGATTCTTGTTCGGTACCTAATACCCATAGAAAAACATTATAAACCTATTAAACTTACCGTTTCTCCAACAGCAGTTTCTTGTACACGTCAATGGCTTCCTGGTAGTGGGCGCGCAGGTAGTGGACGGAGGCCAGGCTGAGCTGGTCTTCGGGCACGTCCCGGAGCGCGGCGTGGGCCTTCATCAGCGTCTCCTCGTCGCCAAGCTTGTGGGCCAGGTGGAACTGGAGCCGCGTCTGCGGACGGAAGGAACTATGAGCCTAGGAACCGATTTCGAAGTATTGCACTCTGCAGCTCTGAGCAAAGAATAAGTACTAAACAAGTAAGTGCAGAAATTTTACTTCTAACAATGACGGCGTTTCGGTATACGAAGCGTCTTAATGTATGCCTCTATGTCTATCGCAGGACTTCCCAACCGGTGCGGCGCGCCCCCCTAGGGAGGCGTAAAAATGTGCTCATGTCCCAAGTAAACCGCGCCTGCTCTGGGCGAATTTGATAAGCCGTCCGCCTCAGTGGCCCCGACATGATGACGTTTAGTATTTCTATGTGCCTCCCTTTCTTACTGCACTAGTTAGATAGCGCCACAGGAGGAATAAAGTAACTTGGTTTGTCATGTTAGGGCCGCAGTGGTCGCTACAGAAGGGATGACCGAAAGTGGATTATTTTGGTTTTGATTTTGTGAGTGTGTGAAACTATTCACAGAACATTTCTTTTTAAGTTAAAAACCAATTGCATACACAATTCACGCATATATTAAATATTTTTCTTGCTGAATGTATGTAAGGAACCTTTACCTTTAGTGCACAGTTTGGTGCGCTCTCAACCGCTTCCTGTGACTCTGTGTACATGCCTGCAAAGAGTTTAAGGAGGTTAAAGCTTATTGCTTGTTCTAGATCAACAACTCTAGCTAGATCAACCAACAATCTTGCTACATTATAGACTCTATGTAGTGACGTCATATCGACCTTTGTGCTTATGTATGGGAGTGTCATACATAATCATTATGATGAGAAGTCCCATAATAAAATATTTTGTGTAAGCTATAAACATGTCAAAAACTAAACTTAAATTTTTAATCTACATAATACTTTTTCGTTTTTAATATGTAATGTGAATGGTCTCCAATATTTTTACTTTTATCGTTTTTTTTTGTTGTCACAATTGGTTTTTGGGTATTGACTATCATGAATGCACATATAGCCAGATTCATTCCCTATGCATTGATGAGATCAGTCGACGTCGGTCGAATGCGACTGACCGAGATAGAAGTAGCAGACGGCGAGGTCCATGTCCACGGTGTCGGCAACGCGCGTGTCGAGGTCGGCACGGCTGCGCACGCGCAAGTACGCATCCAGCGCACGCCGGTACTCGCCCAGGTGGAACCAGCTCCACGCCGCCCACGCGTCTGCCCACACCTCCTTGTTGCCCTCGTTCTTTAGAAACTGGAGCATAAAGAAGAATGGCAAATTTTGATAACGAATCAGCAGTGGCACTAACATGACTGACACAATCTGAAGGTACCCCTCAGAGCATCTTCTTCAGTCGCTAAGCCTCTTCACCTGCACCTCGTTTTCTAGTAAAGTATCTTCTTAATTGGTTACTGTACCTCGAGCATAGTTAGGGCTCCCATATAGTCCCTCTTGAGGATGAAATCCTCGAGCTCGGGCACGTGTCTCTTGGCAGAGCCGGCACCAGTGCCCGCGCGGCTGTCCGTCGCCGGTTTCGACCGTGACAGGATCTGCAAGCAGAATGCTCACATTGTAGACCTCCGCTATTCCCACCAGCGGACCTCGCTCGCATAATGACCGCTCGAGTTTAATTTATCCCTCCCTGCAGTTTTATCTGACTAATTTCATGAGAAAGGGAGAGAGAGAGATAAATTACAGTTAGGCGGTCATGTTGGGGCCACAGGGACATCTAGAACCACGGAAATCAGAAAACAGGGAAGTGTTTTAAAGCATTATTTGTACCGGTACCGGTGTCGCCACACGCACACACTTGTGGATATCATCTTATACTACACTACTAAAATAACGTAATCTTGATTGGTTAAAATTGTCGAACGATAAAAGACAAATGGTAGACAAGTTTTTGTAAGAAAATATATCTTATGATAGTGAAACTAAGGTTTACTTTTTATTAACGTCAAACTGATTATACGACATTTTAATCTGTAACCGTCAAAAGAAAAATTTGGCTTCGTAGTTCCGCTACTCAACACTAGATGTCACAACTGTAGCGCAGAACCTTCCAGAGCGAAAAAGTCATTGCAGTCAATCAATAATGAACTTTATTGTAATCACGTATGGTTGAATTTTGACTAAATGTTCTGTTAAATTATTAGTACAATGAAAATAACTAAGATTTTTATGGAATATCATTAAAATCGTACTTAACGGTGGTAGAAACTACCCCATTTTGAAGATTTATACTCCTACTATGGTTCTTGCACTCTAAAACTGAACAATACGGCATGGCTAGGGAAAAATAAGGTATTTCGCGAGACTAACACCTCCACGGGATGACAGAACACGACTGGGAGCGGTTTAGCGGAGGTTACGTACAACAGCACGTAATGTTGGCACGCGCTTTACGCGTACATTGCACTTCCCCTGTTTTCTGTTTTCCGTGTCTAGAACTCATGACATTGGCCTTTTGACACTTTAACGGAAATTACTTGTTACAGATGCCTAGTTTTCTATTAGGTATCTGGTAGGTACAAATAGCGGCAAGTGTAGCATTAGTGCAATAGTGGATTTATTAGCGGTTGAGTAGGTTGAGCCTATAGCGTGGTAGAATTTAGAGGCAGCAGAAGACCAATTTTTTTTAATCATTAAGTATTTCTGTAAGACCATTGAAGAGGCGAGGGTCGCAAAAGTTACACAGCCTATACTTGGGATTTATGTAAATCCGCCACTACATCAGTAACTCTACCATAATTGCATAAGAGTGCAAGAAGTACAGTAGGGGAAATATATTCACGTACCACTTTAGAACCCTTTCGCAATGACGCGACGCATTAAACGCCAGGCTATGCCATACAAATGTCATGCGTATGTCTCTTCGACTAGGTTCTACGGTTACGTCTTTCAATATCCTTGACTGTACACTAGATATCGTTGACTGCATTTGTCCTTCAGGTGTTAGGGCGTCCTCGAAGGCCTAAGCGTAGACATGATTGTGGCACACGTCTACCTGATTCTTATAAAGACTGGAGGCACTGAAGTTAAGTACGAGTCACGTGCCGAGGTGGCCCTAAGTGACCGTCCAAGATTAATTTATAGACATACACTATATAAATTTGACGCCATATCTATATAGGACTTCATTTTCTTATAACATTATACCTATACAATTTAAGAGCTACAGGGAGGGTTACCTTATATTTGGGTGATCACGTTAGGGCCATAACGCCGAGTACGATAGAATAGAGCTCCTATTTGTAAAGGAACTATTTCATTAAGTAGTGCTGAAGAAACCGACTTTATAAGACCACTTACCATAATAATTAATTATTTGTAGATATTTAAATGAAACTTCACAAAACTTGTTCTACAATACGTAGCTTCACGTGTTTGTTGACATTCACTGTCAACCGCGTTTCCATGGCAACGCGCCGCGCGAACCGTTTAGTCAATTTAAACCGGTCGCTTAGCAATAGTCGCTTGGACGCAGGATTTTTGGAATTTTACAGGCGTTTTAACTTCTATCATCAGTGGATGGTATTAACGGGAATATAAGAGAATAGAACTTGTATCATGTCGGTATCTGCGACGTCGTCGGAATGTGCTTGTACCGCCCCAAGCGAGGAGTCCTCGCCGCCGCTGTCTCCGGCCTGCGAGTGTCCGCGCGACGAACACGACATTGTGGTGCACGAGGAAGTCTG